>JAWIIG010000076.1:0-327053 GCA_033557465.1 Ichthyophis bannanicus
TGAGCACTAAATCCAGCATTGAGCTTTCCCTGGTTGGTTCCATCACCATTTGTTTAAGTGACGCATCTTTGAACGCATCCACAATTGTTTTGCTTCTTGCCAGATTCGCAGAAGGAGTACTCCAATCCACCTTTTGTAGATTAACGTCACCCTCACTTCCCCCTTTGTGGCTATCTTGGCAATGCTATAATCAATTCCATTATCTATTTATTCGATTTGAGTCGGAGGTCTGTAGACTACAGCAGAATGGCTGACAGTGCCATCTCCTCTTTCCAACGCAATCCAGAGCGCATTCTTCTTTTCCCCATGCCCCCTTTATTGCAGCAGCTTTAATATTTCTTTTTACATACAGGGCTACTACTCCTCCTCCTCTTCCACTTTTCGTTGTCTCATCTGAATAGATTATAGCCCTCTATGGCTATATTCCGTTTACTTTCGATTCTTTACACCACTGGTTTCTGTAATGTCCAGCAATGTCCCAGTCGATTCAAGCCACCATTAGGGCTTCCAGGTCTGGAACTTTGTTGGCTAAGCTTCGAGCATTTGTGCTCATTTCTTTCCAGCATTTAACTTTTAACTGGCCTGCATCTATTGTGCATTGATTTTGTTTCTGTCCCAGGTCTTCCCACTTGTCATTGATGTGTGGTTTTAAACGTGTGGCTGTTTCTGATGATGTTCGACATTTATTTATTTATTTATTTAGCTGTATGTATATCCCGCTTTTTTATTAAACCGGGTCACAGCGGTCACTTTGAAAAAACTTTTTTTGGGTGGGATACATTTAACATGGACAGGTATATGACACACATACGTTAATACATCCAGGGAAGATGGGCAATGGAGGGTTAAGTGCTTTGCCCAAGACAACAAGGAGTGCCTATAGGAACGAGAAATCCCAGTCCCATCTGGCCTGAGATTGCTGTCCCCCTGCTGGGACTTGCACACCCCCCCGACCTCCGGCCTAGAAGTACCTTGTCCTAACCACTAGACCCCTCCTCCCGTTTGCCGTAGAGTCACTTCCTCAACTAGTCCTCCCCCGTCACCCCCTTTTTCTAGTTTAAATGCCTCTCCGCAGACTGCCTTAATTTTTCACTTAGGATTCTTTTCCCCGTCTTTTCCCTGCAAACATCATGAGTTGTAGTTCCTCCTCACAGTAGTCTCTGTTAGTCTATCTGTTTCCTTTCCCCAGTCCTCCCAATCAATCTGAATCTCTCTCGGTCGCACCCGGTCTGGCGCCACTGTATTAAAGCTGTTCATGAGGCGATTCACCCTTTCTATCTACTTCTAACCCCCTCTCTTATCATGCCATTTAGAACTTATGAGAATGCTACAGTGTTACCAATGGGCGTGAGTTTCTCTCCCAGAGTCTTGAAGTCCCGTTGAACTGCAAGAGGGCCTGTTTCTAGCCAGTCCATTTTTAACCCAGGTGGATGACAGCATCAATTTTGGAGTGGCTCACTTTCTTGCGCTAAGTAACATCAACAATTTGGTTTTGTATTTCCTGCTGGCTGAAAATGCTGGGAGGCATTTGACTATCATCTCTCCTTTGCACTGTGTTGCCCAATTTGGTGCCGTCTGCATGTAGGGATCTCCAATTAGTAGGTCTTTTCTGTTTGAGTTTTTCTTTCCGGTCATATTTGGTGCTTTAGCAGGAGATTGGTCATTGATTTACTCTTTTACGGGTCCTTCACTTTCCATGAATTTGTGATCCTCATTAACCAACGCAGAGAATCATTATGCCGGGATCATCGTCTTGCCGTATATGCAGTCTCTGTCTCTGCATTACAGGACCGGTCGCAATCTACCTGGGACCCATTTGTTTCTTCTTGGATGTTTGATTCCTTTGTGGTAGCGGTGTTGGACTTGTTTCAAATGTTTGTATCTCTAGAAGAGGTCCGTTTCATTGCAGCTAGTTCTTCCCCTTAGTAGAGTCAATTCTTTATGGTCAAGGCAGATGACTTGAGGCACATAGGACAAGATTCTTAGGTTCCCAAACAATTCAGTCTCAGAAATGCAATGCACCACATGTTATTGCACTAGAACATGAATACTTGACATTTATGATTTCCGCACTCCTATAGGAGAAGAAGAAGAAAAGGGTGGTCTTAACACCAAATTAAAAAGTGATATATGGCAACGTATGTGACTACTATATAGGCAATGCAGTCCCGGGGTGGGTGGGGTTGAGTGTGAGGGTGGGCAATTAACCTAAGTGTCCCTGGCCAGTAGTCCTTTACGTGACTAGTGAACACACTCAGATATCTGATTTAATGCTATACACCATGAATGTATGCAGTCAGAATATTCTCAACTAATGTATAACCAACAGTTAAATTCTATATTAGCAACAGGCAAAAAATGATAGAAAGCTGAAAGCTTAGCTGTGTGGGAGGCCTCTTGAAGCTGTGGAATCCTGTAGTTGACCAGGTGCTTGTGGAAGGCTGTAAGATCATCTAATTAGCCCCTCCCTGGGAGCAGGCTTGCAACAGGAAAATTCAAACATATTAAATTAGTAAAACACGACCTTCCTTGCCTAAATCCATGTTTGCTTTCTCCCATTAAACCATGGCTATCTACATGTTCCGTAATT
The DNA here is from genome assembly GCA_033557465.1 of Ichthyophis bannanicus. Taxonomy (NCBI): domain Eukaryota; kingdom Metazoa; phylum Chordata; class Amphibia; order Gymnophiona; family Ichthyophiidae; genus Ichthyophis; species Ichthyophis bannanicus. The sequence continues at coordinate 2,591 of JAWIIG010000076.1, forward strand.
TTATTCTTTATAATCGTTTCTATCATTTTGCCCAGTACTAATATCAGGCTGACTGGTCTGTAGTTTTCTTCCGGATCACCCTTGGAACCCTGTCCTAAAAATATGGTGTTACATTGGCCTTTTGTTTGTGCCAAATCTCTTCAAGTAACAAGGGGGCCAAAATTTGGGTATTGTAACCCTTTAACCTAACTTCTTTTTTTTCCTATAACTTTTCTGTAGCCAGAATGGTCAGCAAAAAAAAAAAACGGCTTTTTAATTTTCTTTATACAAAGCCAAAAGACTTATCAGCCCCCCCCTCCTCATACTACAGATGATTTTAATTGGATAGTTTTCACCTTTTTCAGTTCCTTGAATACCCTTGGATGTATATTATCCAGTCTAGGTGATTTATTACTCGTCAATTTATCAAATATTTTGAATAACATCTTCCCAGTTTATCAATCTTTTCTTTCAGTTTCATTTTTTTTTATTTTACTTTAACTAGGCTTATATATCGCTTTTTCTACCAGTCCAGTGGTGTACATTCAAGTACGGTATCTACATTTTCCCCTTTTCCCCAAAGAGCTCACAATCGGGTTTTTTATACCCCCAAGCAACTGAGGGTTGAGTGACTTGTCGCAAGGCCACCAAGAGCAGCCTGTTTGCCTAGCCTCCAATCCTTCTGGCACCAAGGTTGCTGTCCTCTAGCGGGATTTAAATCCCGGGTTCCTCCAGCCTGATGTAACTTGGCCCCATCCCCTAGGTCACTCCTCCCTATTGCAACTACTACCTTTAAATACCATTTCAGCCATGGGTAACCGTGCCTGCATCTTCTTCAATAAAGTGCCTAAATCTTATTCCGTCAAGAACCCGAAGCCAAGACTTTATTCAGTCTCTCCGCTGTGGCCTTATCCCCTCTTAGTGGTCCCTTTTACTCCTCTATCATCTAATCGTCTAACTGACTCCTGACTCTCTCACAAGTTCTTGCTACAAAGTTACTTGACAAAGTTTTTAGTATGTGTTTGCTTCCTCCTTCCCCGGCAAACTTTTTTTTTCACAAAATCTCTCTTTGCCTGCCTTTCAATGTCTTGCCTTATTACTTGCATTTCTTAGGTTTCCTGTTTGTTTGTCATTTGGCTCCTTTTTTCCATTTCTTGAAATATGCTTTTTTGGCTACATGCTTGGGTAGTTGTTTTGACCTGTGTCTTCCACTTTCTTAAAGCGTGGAATACATCTGGTCTGGGCTTTTCTTCCAATATAGTACTTTTAAACAACACCAATGCTTTATGTAAATCTTTAATCGTTGCAGTTGTTCCTTTTTAGCTTTTAACCTATTTCCTTTCCTCATTTTATCATAGTCTCACTGTTGAAAGTTAAAAAGTAGGAGTACGTGATTTTCAGTCCATCCTATGAACAGCTGATCCAAGTGCTTTGCTAGACTAACTGCTCCAAAGTGGGTTAATTTTGCCTTCCCATAACCCAATTGAGGGCTGATTCTAGACCTCAATACTCTCCATGTCAAAGTAATTCTAACTGTGAACCCGTAATTCTTACCCACTGGACTTGATGTTTGTACTCTTAAGTTTAGGTGCTTCATACCTGGAGACTTCCATCCATCCTCTAAACGCGTAATCAAGGACATAGAGATCTCACCCCATTATTGCTGACCCATTTATTTATTTATTTGGAAACGTTATATACCGCCCCTTCCCAATATCAGGGGCGAATTTACATGGAACACATGAAACATAAATACAGCATTCCCAAAGTTACCCCCCTCAGTGCCGAAGCCAGGAAGGAAGGCCTGAGCTTGCGCGGTAGAAATGTCACGCAGCAAAGAGGCACCAATGTAAGCGGGGCAGGTGTACGTGGCAGGACAGCATGACCCCCTTAGCAACTGCCAAAATAATGAAGGAGAACAGAGAGCAGCCTGCAACCATGCCTTTGGGAGCCTTCACAGCGGTGAGGGAACTCCCTCCCCCCCCCCCCTCCCCCACTGTGTTTAGGCGTGTGATTTCCCTCTTCTTCTATCAGTCTTGTCTGCATTTTAACCCCGCCTGCGGTGTTTTGGGCACCTTTGAGAAGTAGTCACCACAGTTCGGAAGGACCTATTGAACACAGGGGCTACTTCGCATTGCCCCAGGTGGATCCATTCTCGCTTGAAGGCATGTCTCTGGTCAATTTCGGATTCTGAATAAGATAGGATATTTAGGCTCAGTGGATAGAGACCGTTGTTAAACAACAGGCCTGGATGAGATCTACGAACCTGACCTACATCCACATTTGGCTCATCTTTGGATCATGGTGCAGAGAAAGGCAGGCACTCTCTTTCACTGCCTCCATCCCAGACATCTTGGCATACTTGCAGTCCCGGTTTGGATAGGGCCCTAGCTGTCAGTTCCTTGAAGGTGCAACTGGCAGTAATTTTCCTGTTGTTGTGGAAATTCCATGGGGTGCTGTTTGTTACAACACCCAAATGTGCTGAGATTTCTAAGGCTAGTGACCCACCCTCTGTCCACCGCGTAGGGTGGTTGTTACCGCCCTGGGATCTCAATCTTGTGCTGACGGCGCCGTCTGAGGAACTCTTTTGAGCCATTGAGTCAAGCTTCCCTGAAGGATTTGACTTTAAAACGTACTGAGTACTCCTAGTGGCGCTTTTTTGCTCAGCATGCAGGATTTTGGAGCTTTCAGGGCCCCGTTGTGCCATGAGCCATTCCTTTCGCTTCTTCAAGGCGAAAGTGGCCGTGTGCCCGGTACCTTGATTTGTTTGCCCAAGGTGGTGTCAGCATTTCATGTAAATCAGGCCATTTCCCTTACCAGCTCGGGCAAGCGCAGATTGGGGCCCTACCACTCTGCAGCTGCGCAGCCTTGAATCTTAAAAGAGCCCTTCCAAGGTATGTGAAAAGAACATTGTCCTTTTGGAGATCAGACCATCCTGTTTGGTTTCTGTTTGGGTGGGCCACACAAAGGTGAGGCGGCAGGTAAGGCCTCCATTTCCAGATAGATCTGGGAGGCAATCCTGTTGCCATATATCTTGAAGAGTAAAGCAATGCTGGTGGTGTTGTAGGCCTGGAGGGGGGACGGTGAGGTATCCTTCCCAGTGGTGATGGAGAGGGTACTAGTTTATCGAAGTGTAGACATGTTTGTTGCATGTTTTAAACTACTTAGTTGTTGCTCCTGTGAGTCTGCTTTGCCAATAGGGTACTGTAGCTGGTCTGCGGTGCCAGCTGCATAAGTACACTTTTGTCATCAAAAAGATAACATGCTTAATATCCAAGCTTCGGGAAGAGGTACACCCAAGTTGCGGGACTGGACTGGAGTTCTCTCAGGAAACAAGAATTAGCAGGTAAGTCTAAGTCTCTTTTCCAGGTCATTTATGAATATGTTAAATTCGTCGTAGCGGGCCCTGCTCTGATCTCTGGGGTACCCCACTATTCACCTTTCTCCATTGAGAAAATTGGCCATTTCCTTATTGGCCCTCCAGTCTCAGTCCAGTCCAGACTACCAGACATGTTGTAATCTCGCTTCACCCTCATCTTGGAGCCTGAGCAATAGGCCAGGCCATGATGGGGTCATCCTAGATAGGCATCTGTCACCGCCGCCCATCAAGCTCAGTATTCTCAGTCTCCGAACAGCTGGAGAGCATGTCTTTCCCATTGTTTGGACTCAATTAATAGATCTTCAAATAAGAATCAGAGCAAAATAAAAAGACAGGTTACAAATGGTAAATCAGGATTTTCTGTCATTCCCTTTGACTTTGAGTTCTGTATCTCGTTAAAAAGAAAAAAAAAAATCAAGAGCAATCTGCTACGTGATACTGTCGCGAAGTACAGGTCAGCTGTTACAGGCATCTCACCAATCCCTTTCAGTGAAAGGTGTAGCTGGCTTGCTTGGTGGCGAAAAAGCAAGTTTTCTTCTGGCTCAGCGTGACTTCAGCGCATCAGACAGGGCTGTTGATTTCGGTCTGGCTGAGCTCGGGCGCTAGCAGGGCTCTACTGGTCATGTTGCCAGTCCTCCCCCTCTAATTCCTTCACTGTTCTTCGCGGTCTGCATGATCTCCAAAGGAGCAGTGATTGCAGGCAGTGGGTATTTTTTCTAGCTTTTCGCGAGTCCCTCGGAGTGTTTCCTCTCATCTGATGTTTGGCGGGGTGGAGAGTGCGTGGGGTCTGTCAAGCTTGTTGTCATCAACCATTTTATTTTGGCATGTTGTTGTTTTTTGGGGCTTCCGATTATTTTGAGTTCTTTTATTCCTTTGGTGGGGGCTTTTTGAGTAAGGGAGTTTTTTCTGATGATTTACTTTTGCTTTTGTTTCGCGGCTTAGTTTAGGCTGTCATGCCGCTCACAGAAGCAAGCTTGTAGAGCCTGCGGTTTGCGCCGAGGCTCCTTGTGCCGCTTGGGTTGTTGTCACACATTGTGCAGCTGAAATCCATATCCGTAGAAGAGAACCTGTCCGCCCGTAAGAGCAGGAGATAGGGTGCTGGTGAAGCACAGTCTCAGGGCCGGCAGTCCTTTCCTGCGGTTGCTCCTGCCACAGTTTTTTGCAGGAACAGTGTCCATTTCAGAGGAGCTTGTTCCTAGGGCTTTTCTAATGGCTGCCCAGCCGAACAACTTGGATGCATCCATGCCAGCTTCTGTCAGCAGTCTTTTGTCATCCAGGTTCATCCTCTGGATTTGGTTTTTCAAAACCGGATTTTGGTACTGAAGATGCATCTGCTTATTGCCTGAAAAAAGGATTGGGTGAGGGTGTCGCATGGTACCAAAGAGCACAAAAAGGTGTCCCACTGAGGCTGTATCAGCTAGGCTTCCGGAAGATGAACCTTTTCCCAAGCACAGGTACCTTGAGAATGAAAGCTAGGAAGAAACCAGCTTGGTTCACTCTGAGGATCCATTGGAGGGTCCCTCAGGATTTCTGGGGGGATTCCACTGCTTGCACAGAATTGGAGGAATGGAGATCCTGCAGATGGAGGACCCTCATATTGTCTGCCTTTTTCTACAAGAAGCGTTAGCGGCGCTAACTGTCCATTCGCTGTGGCCGCCCTTAACTTGCCACATACTGCTACATCAATGGAAGAGCCCTTTGAAGATCCCTTTTATGCAAGGTGTCCATATGTTCCATATCCCACCATGCCAGTCCACAGAATTATCAAGTAGATTTTTCTGTATAAGTGGGAGATTTCCGGATGCAGTTGCTGAAAGTGCAGCACCGAGCCATAGCGTGTCTAAATCCCCGGGCCTGATTCAGAAACGAATCAGCTCAAATCTCCGCTAACGTGAAAGTTTGTGTTGATCTCTCAGCATCTCGCATTACCACAAAAGAGCATTATATCTGGGGAGGGGTCGGAGTGACCCTCAAAGGACTATCAAGACCGACGTTGACGAGCCTTGCTTAACAGGTGTTGTTTGATATCAATGCATTATTCCTTGCACGTGTCCATCTACTGAGCCTATGTGGCAGAGCTCTGGTTTAATGTGGGCATAAGGGTTGGGCTCAATCTAGGCAACGCCTGAGCTGCACAGGACCACAGTTCTCCCCAAAGGCAGCAAAGCTAGATTCTTGGGTGGCTTATTCTGTCATATGCCTTTTATGACCTTATTCGAATCGTGGCCAAAGTCATTTGTCCTTTGTCATCGCAGCCAGCTTTTTCTTTTGGCTCTGGAATTGGTCGGTGGATGTGTCTTCTAAAAGCATGCCTGAGTAGAGCTCCCCGTTTAAGGATCAGCGGCTGTTTGGGAAGGCCTTGGACAAGCTGGTCAAGCAATTTGGTGGGTGAGACCAAAGGGGACAGCTCCCTGAGGATAAGCAAAGGCCCGTCAGGTTGAAACAGCCCCAGCAACGGGTTTTCAGTATCGATAATCGAGATTGTCAGTTTACACGGCATTTTCAAGTGATGCACTTTGCCCCTTATCAGAGGGGTTGGTACCTTACTCCGCGGTCCATCCCTTTTGAGGGAAACAGGGGCACAGTGAGGAGGTTACTATCGCGTGCCGGCTTCTGCGTCTTCTGCTCCCCAAGAAGTCACATGAAGTGAGGAGGGCCCAGGCAGGAGGTAGTACTGTTAGTGAGCAAGTCGCCTCCCCAGTTTTTTTTTTTCTTCCCCCCTTTTTTTTTCTTTTTTTTTTGTCTCGGTCGCCTGGGGGTCCACGGTTACCGGGTGAAGTCCAATCAGTGGGATTCTAGAAGTGATATCAAGAAGGTACTTAGATTTTGGAGTTCAAATCCCCACTTGCCGACTGCGACTTAATCCCTTAAAACTTCTTCTTTGGGCAAGGCTACCGAGGAAAGAAGAGTTGTGGTGGTCTAAGATAACATTTGCTTGTGTCCGGCTCCACACACCTTGGGACAGTAGTGGAGGTTCTGGCACGCCTAAGCCCCCAGTTACGGGTGCAGAGGTCCTGCAGACTACTCCATTTACTTTCTCCCAAGGGCAACTCAAACAAAGAGGGTACCTTCCCTCCCATCTTGGATCTCACATCATGTTAAACCAAGCAGTACCGGTTCGCCCGATGGTTGTCCATATGGAAACCCGTTGGCTTCATGGTGGGTGGGCGGTAAGACAAGGCCAAGTTTCCTCACTGCCCTCGGACCTAACGGCAGTGTAACTTCACATCCCCATTCTACTGGAGCCTCAGTGCTATTACTATGGTTCGCTAATTGCCAATGGGGTACGTTCCAGTTCCTGAGCACTGCCATTTCGATTTGGCTACAGCTCTCTCGACCATGTTCACCCGAAGGTTATGGTTTGGTCGGGTCAGCAGCTCTCACATCACTAGTGCATTCTAGCTGCATCCTCCTTATCTGGACCACTGGTTGATAAGAGCAAGTGTACTTCAGGCAAGCAAATGTGTTCAACTGTTAGGTTTTCTCTTCAAGACTCCTTGGCACTGGCTAGTCGGCCTATTCCAAGAGAATAAACACATTAAAGCCCTCACCGATGACCATCGTCCATATTTGGGGGCCAGTTTTCAGAAAGTGTTTAAGCAGGTGTGTACACCACCCTGCCAAGCGCTGGAGTACAAACGCTGCACAAGCCCCAGGGTTTTCAATCCATTATTCTGACAAATGACACATCAGGGCGCCGACCACCAAAGGACCACATGGCATGGCTAAACCTACTCGCAGTTCAGCTACTTCTTGGGCAGCTCGGATCGGTGGCATCAATCAACTGGTTCACCATGGGACGCCTGCCCATGAGGAGTCCCTTTGCCGAAGGTTCCCTCCTCCACCAGTGCTTGATGTTGCTAGAGCAGTTGCACGTCTGTTTATACGAAGGGTAGCTGCATTTGCCACATGTTGTCACATGGATGGTACAGGCGCTCAAATGTTTGGCTCAGAATTTCATGAACGGTGCTTGCATGTGAGCTTGAAGGATTACGCCATGCATGGCCTCTCGCGTCAGCCCCCTCCCGAGGTGTGAGATGGATTGCCTATTGACACACAGATGCCAGTTGCTCATCTGGTTGGGGCTGGCTTGGCGGAGCGCCAGCTTCTTGCGAACACCAGATTATGTCCTGTTGGGCCCAACCAGTGGAGGCACATCTCCTGTTAATCCAACCTCGGCTAGAGATGAGAGTCGGGTATTGGTTTTTTATTTTTCTAGATCGCAAGGTTTTTCTCGTGGCCACGCCTGTTTAGACGGGAAAAGCTAGTCCGCCCCAAAGATGGGTGCATCTTCAGGACAACCGCCTACCATTCGTGGGCTGCCGCCTACAATCAATCTCCAGTAGCAGCAATCTGGAAGACGATTGCCTCGCTCTGATGAGGAGATTCTTGCTCCCTGCGTCCCTCCTCCTCGATTTCAGGTGGATGGTGGACATCACTTCTACGCTCCCTAGTCTCTGCTGACCACATGTCATGAAGGAAACAACATGGATGTGGACTCAATTTCCTCAGGCCACAATGTTCTGTGAGAAGCACTCCATTATCATGGAGGCCCACAGATTACTGACCAAGGGAAGTGGAATTATACCCTAGATCAATGGGATACATGTGCTGGCAGGGTCAGTATGCAAAATAAAGTCAGCGCATGTTTGCCCTGAAAAAGAAGTACAGCTTTATTGTCCCTTAGAGGGTTCACATTTTCCAATTGGCGGCTATTCCTTTACTGTGATTATTCCCTCGCCCGTATTTGTAAATCCCATTCCCTCCCAGCTGCCAGGTAACACTTGCAGTAATAGCCGCGCCTAGTGGATCTAAGGATGAGAAGCATAATCATAGTCTCTGAAAAACCCTCCCCGTTACAAACGCATCATGTCCAAATAATCCTCAGCTAAACCACCAAACAGTTTAAGCACCAACACCTGAGCACTGCAACACGTGCAAGAGAAGTAGTTTTTCTGGTAGCTAAGAACTTTCAACGCACAAGCACTGAATATTTCCGACATGGCCTATGATGCATGGGGGTACCTTAGACTTTCAGCACCAGATGACACCAGCCACAGAGAGAGACTGAGCATGGAGACCATCAAAGCAGAGAACGGAGGACAAGGGACAAAAAAACACAGAGGGACCGCACACATCATCAGGGACATCGATGAGGGACTGTTGAAGGCGCAGAAGGCCAAGAGTAGCTCTGAGAGCGATGTGTTCTTGAGAGAGATTCCTGTGAAAAGCCAGCTTCAAGAGGTACTGGAGGACCCATCACAATAGACGGTTTCGTAGAGCCTGTCTTACGTCGCTGGGAACTCTACAAGCAAACACCCTGTCAAAGCAGACATGAGCAGGTCAAGGACCGACAAAGGAAACAAGCACCCGAAACCACCTACTGTGGCAGAGGTATGTAGCAGATGCCACTTGAGGGTCACAGTCTCAACGCACCCACTGTTTACTATCCAGAATACTTAAGGAGAAGCAGCCCAAAGCCTAGCTTTGGACTCAGGTACGGGCGAACGAACTATTCGCCATACGTCTTGACTAACCTATAGCAATGCAACGTTCTGGGAAAAACAGTGTGTCGCCACAATAGAGGTCAGTTAAAAGATGCCCCTCTGCCTGCTAGACACTTGATATTGGAGTCTATGCAATTGGAAGAACACAAGGTAGCATAGGGATCCTGAGGAATATGATTTTTTGTTTTGCATTGAACTTTCCTGTTTCTGGTTGTTTAGGATTGGTAGTGCATATAGAAATCCTAAATAGTCGGGGATTAAACCATTCAAAAAGGAAAGTGTTAGCTTTGAATAAATCTTCAATTAACTGCTCCTCCCTTTCTTATAACTGGCACTTCTCCCCTCAGAAAGTTTTTGCATGGATGAAAGACAGAGGCTTTTTGGGGAAATCGAAACACGTGTGCAGGAGAAGGAAAGTAGTTATTGATTGCAAAGCTTGGTTATCCACCTGATTGGTTAAATACAAGCAAAGCATAGCTCAAGCCGTTGCACGATCGTTGTCATAGAGAGTTGTTTTGAAATGTGAAGCAGTGGCTGTTTTGTAAAGAAGTTTTTCCTTTTAGTTTTTTTTCCAGCATTGGCGAGCAGATTGTCAGCAGCGTCTGACCGGAATGCTGGAAAGATTTTCTGTTTGCTTAACACCACAGAAGACTCTGCAATCTATTTGCATAAAACTTTCAGTTGTTTTTGGCCTTTTAGTCATTTGTTGAATATAAACCCTGGAAAAGCGGTTATTCCTATAACGCTGGCGTTCTTTACCAAGGTAAAATCGTGTGTGTGGAATAATTTTACCAATTAATTTAGGTGGCGTGTCAAGGACGGTCCAAGCTAAAAGCTGGTGTGCTGGAATAATTTACCATGCCGATAAATAAACTCTATTTTGCCTGCTACTCATGAGAGGAACAACTACCACCTACTAACATTTTTATTTAAACTACTAACAAAGACACCCAGAACCCTTACTCGAAGCCAACTTACTACTAAACACCTCGAGCCAAACTACTATCATTTTTACATTAACTTACCATCAAAGGCAAACCACTATACAACTGGACTACTATGACCTGACAATCCTTTGCGCAATAAAGTGAGTCTGGATCTGAGCTTTGCAAAAGGTGGTTGTAAGCTTTCATAACAAGCCGCCTCCCTTTTTACACAACATCAGCACAGTAGACGTTCGGAGGCGAGGTGGTCTCTTCTTGAAGACTATGGTTTTTTGGCCATTCTTAAATGGCGGTGGGGAGTCGAACCCTATCTGAACCTATCTGGACCTGATGGCGACTCACTCCAATAATGCAAAATCTTACCAGGTTCTTCTCAGCAGATTCGAGCCCAAGGATGTCCGTGACGCTGTCCGGGTTTGCCCCGGCTTTTTTCTCCACATTGGTCGTCCCCCACGCCGTAACCCCCCGCCTTCATGCTTTCCCCCTTTGGTTCCTTCTTTGAAAATCTCTTCCAAAATGAGGTTAGCCCATATGACTGGATCACATTGGTCCCGAGGTTCAGCCAATGGAGGGACCAATCGTCTATCATGTTACCCAACATTCTTCTCCTAAACACACCCCCCCTTGTGGTCTCTCTCTCATAGGGGCACACTTTGCTGCCACGTGAGAATAAAAGCTCATTTTTTTTCATTTCATTTTATAAAAACCTTGATACAACCCCCTTAATGGAGATGACAGGGTGGTCTTAATTAAAACCCAAGCATATTTAAAAACTCAGAAAGGACATCCCTTGAATAAAGAGAAAAGAGAGAGAGACGACAGGACAGAGGACAAAAAGAAAGGATGCAAGAGAGACACATCAGGTTGCCAACCTAGGCACCTTCACAGGGTATGACTGCTGGGAAGCAGAAGACTAGCTAATCAAATGGGGACCGCCAATTGGGACGTATTTGAAAGCTCCAACGAACAGACATGAAAAAAAAAATAATTAATGAGCAAGGTTTTAAATATAATACATTTAGCATAACTAGGTTTCAGTCGGATTGCAAGGTGTAGCAATTGCGTCTTCACAAGAAAACAACAGCTCAAACAACACAGAAAAAATCCAGTAAGCTTTAGTGGTATCCTGATTGCAGCATCCTGGCCTCTGTGATCTATATGATATGAGAGATCTTCTCGCGTTTGCATCGGGGCCCCTACTCATTGCAACCTTGCCAATGTCCTACATCTGCTTTCTTATGGATACCCATTCTCATGCCTCAGGTGGCTTGATTCTCGCTGACAGCCTGGTTCTTGAGAGGTTCTCAGTTGAGGAAGAGAGGATATTCTGCTCCAATGATGATGACATTGTTGAAAGTACGCAAGCAAGCTACATCCTTGTCGTATGTGCAAGTTTGGAGAGTCTTTGAATCGTGGTGCACAGAACAGACACTGCAGCTTTTGCCAGCCTCTCTACCGGATATTCTGATTTTCTTAGAGGCAGGTCTGGAGAAGGGCCTGGCCTGAAAGTGGCTGTGCTAACGTGTTATAGGGGGCACGTTCAGGGGATTTCCTTACTGGCCCACCTGGATGTAGTGTGTTTTTCTTCAGACGGTGAACATTTCAAACCACCAGTGTGTGTTCTAGTTCCACTTTGGGATCTGAATTTGGTCCAGTTGGCATTGACAGAGGCTCCCTTTGAGCCTTTGGGAAGTTCCACCCTAAAGAACTTGAAATTGAAGATGGTCGTTTTGGTGGCCATCTGCTCGGCGCAACATATCTGAGCTTCAAACGTTGTCCTGCACGGAGCGATTCCTATTGATTTTGAAGAGAAAGTGGTGCTGCATCTGGCTCCATTGTATACATAAGAACATAAGATATGCCATACTGGGTCAGACCAAGGTCCATCAAGCCCAGTATCCTGTTTCCAACAGTGGCCAATCTAGGTCATACGTACCTAGCAGTTTCCCCAAAAGACACAGGTTCCACAATGCTTGTACTGGGTCAAGCATTGATATCCTGGGTCCCTTCTTAATAATGGTTTATGGACCTTTCCTCCAGGAACTTGTCAAAACCTTTTTTAAGCCCAGCTACACTAACAGCCTTTACTACATCCTCCGGTAACAAATTCCATAGTTTGATTACACGTTGAGTGAAAAAATATTTTCTTTTATTCGTCTTAAATAGTTTACCCTGTAGCTTCATTGCATGTCCCTAGTCTTTATATATTCTGATAACGTAAACAATCGATCTACGTTTACCCGTTCCACGCTGTTCATTAATTTATAGACTTCTATCATATCTCCCCTCAGCCGTTCTATCAGCAAATAGCGGGAGTGGCCATGGGGGCGACATGTGCCCCCTCGGTGGCAAACTTTTACATGGATAATTTTGAAATTAATTATGTGTCTCAGTCCCCTTATGTATCCAACATAATAACTTGGCGACGATACATAGATGATATTTTTTTATTGTGGAAGGGGCCTTTAGATACTCTAACACAATTTTTGCAGTGGCTTAATACCCGTGAAAATAATATCACTTTTACATCTGTGTACCATCAGGATTATATAACTTATCTCGATGTTCAGGTCACCAGAGGGGTTCAGAGATGGAACACCTCGGTCTATCGAAAAGATACGGATCGGAATACATTTTTGGAATTTTCCAGTAAACATCCCCATAGATTAAAACAATCTTTGCCCTATTCACAATTTTTGCGATATCGCCGTAACTGTTCGAGTACGGACGATTATAAAAGACAGGCTAAAATTTTGAAAAAGGATTTTCTTAGTAGGGGTTATCCGGCAGCGGTTGTACAGCAGGCTTATCGTAGAGCCTTATATAATCATAGGGCGAATTTGTTACGTCCACCGCCTAAATTTTGTAGTGTAGTTGAAGATCATGAGAATATAAATTTTATTACAGCCTTTACCCCGTTAAGCTTTAGTTTACAAAAGATAATAAAAAAATATAGACCAATTCTAGCAATAGTCCCGGGTTTAGAAACAAGAAACATACGATGTGTTTGGAAACGTGGGCGGAACTTGAAGGAAATCTGAGCCCGGCGGTACTTTTTTTTTTTTTTTTTTTTTTTTTTGTTGTTTTTTTTTTTTTGTTTTGTTTTTTTTTTTTTCTTTTTTTTTTTTTTTTTTTTTTTTTTTTGTTTCTCCCATATGGATAAATGAAAATGAAAATGCCGTTCTGTTAACAGGAGGCCACAGTAGTTGTGGGAATTGTGATATGTGTGGAGTGATGCTAGAGCAGACACTATTCACTCATTTAGGTAAGACAATTTATCTTCGAACCCGAACCACATGTGACACCGAAGCGGTGGTCTATGCGATAATTTGCCCCTGCGGTCTATACTACGTTGGTAAAACAATTCGGCCCCTGAGAGTAAGGCTAAGGGAACACAGAAGTAGATTAAAATGCCGTAGGCTTGAAGCCCCCATAGTCGCTCATTGTCTTTCTATAGGGCATACATTTGATCAGCTCCGCAGTTTTGTGATTGAACGAATCCAAACACCAAAGACAGGCAAGACGCAGGATGAAACTTTGTTAATACGGGAACAATGGTGGATACATAAGTTACAGACTGTTGCCCCTAAAGGCCTTAATGTATCCATCGAGTGGACATCGTGTTTTTAACATCTTCAGTTGTTGCATGATAGGTTGTTCACGATTGGACAAATGTTTAATATAATTTAAATAGGGGTATGTAGGACCTTTTGGGTAGCATCTACAACCGGAAATGACTAATTAAATATGTAGTGATGTCCAGATAAGCTCTCTTTAAGAGAGGTTTATTGATATGAGTCATCATACTCCCGTATGTTAACTATTGATTACCAGATAGTGATGCCCATTATTGTATTTATTGTAGTCAATGTAGGCGACATAAGTGGTCCAATGATTTCTGTAATGAAGCCTCCTATCCTGATCCACTTCTGGAAACATAAAGAGGGATTTAAAAGCAGAGTAGAGATAACTATCCCGCATGCGCGGCGTTTTTCTGTAGGTAACTGAAGGAGGAGAAGCGTGGGCAGCATAGCAGAATGTAAGTAGCAGTAGTCTTTAGATAAACTTTAGTATGTTTTTAAATTAGGTAGCACCTTAAATTGGTTTTATGTAATTTGTTATAGGATAAAGGTCTCCTGATGAAAATAACTTTTTGAAACGCCATAGAGGCGCCGGAGCTGAGCGTCGAGACCCGGGAGAGAAAAATTTGCTGTTTTTAAAAAAAGTAATTTGCGGCACATTGGTTTCCTCAGGAACTGCTCTAGAACATGGAATCGTATTGAATATTGCACACTGTTGATTGATTTCTGAGTTGTAGCTGAAGAAAAACCTGGGAAGTGCCTGATGGTTATGTAACATACATTCTTGAATTTGGAATTTAAAGAAGATAAAGGAAAGTTAATAATAAAGCATATTTCTTACATATATGAGTTCTATGGACGTATCATTCCTTAATATTGAGTTGTCCCATTAGGCCATGACTATCTACATGCCGAGTAATTTTATTCTTTATGATGTTTTCTACCATTTTTCCCGGTACTGACGTCAGACTCACCGGTCTGTAGTTTCCCGGATCACCCCTGGAACCCTTTTTTAAAAATTGGTGTTACATTGGCGATCCTCCAATCTTCAGGTATTAGAGATGATTTTAATGATAGTTCACAGATTACTAATAGGGTCTGCAATCTCATATTTCAGTTCTTTCAACACCCTTGGATGTATACCATCCGGCCAGGTGATTTGCTACTCTTCAGTTTATCTAATAGTTGTAATACATCTTCCCCGATGTATCGATATTTCCTTCAATTCTTCTGCACCTTTAAATACCACTTCAGTCATGGGTAACATCCCTACATCTTCCTCAGTAAAGACCGAAGCAAAGAATTCATTCAGTTTCTGCCCTAGGTGGTATCATCTTTCACATCAACCAACTCCAGAGGAATGTCAGCTGCATTTGCTGGATGTATGCAGAGTGCTTCACCTCAAGACAATGGAGTCATTCTCTAAATCTGATCAGTAGTTTATCCTGTTTGGTGGTGCGCGAAGAAGGGAAGTGGCCTCTAAGGCCTCTGTCGCTCATTGGATCCGAGAGGCCATTGTCTCAGCATACCTTCTGCGATGTAGGGAGTTACCTAAGGGGCTCCATGTGCATTCAACCAAGGCGCAAGCAACATCTTGGGTGAAAACGAGGCTGGGCATCTGTAAAGCGGCAACATGCATATTTTCGTCCATCATTACCAGTTGCAGGGAATACACGTTTTGGTTCAGCAGTGCTTCAGGCTGGACTTGTAGGTTTTCCCAAGGTTAGTGTTGCTATGGACCGGAATGGAGGGATGATAAAGAAGGTGAAATTAGATCTTGGTTTTGGTTTGGTTTTACCTGGTCTTAACTGAGAAGCATCTCCCCAGCTTTCAAAGAAAGCCTTTGAGAAATGCCACCATGCATGCATGGTCCCCTTCCCGCCCAAGAGTGCCATCTTGCTCAGTCTCCTTTTTTCTGTGGAGCCCTTCAGAGGTTGTCTCATTTGTCCCCGGAAAAGTTGATTATTTTGTTCCCAAGTTTCCAACTCGCATCTGGTATTGCACCGATACTCTTCCCGCCTACTGACCTCGGTGCTTTGGTGTAGGGTTCGGTTTAAAGTTTTGTAGTGTTGCTTCTTTTCTTTTCTGGTGCCTTCGCATCCTTTTTTTTCCCTCTGGCAGCCCGCAGGGTCTTCGACCTCACAGGGGTACTTTTTTCCTCCAAGGCTAGCAGTGGTTTCAAAAAGTGTGATTGGTGCTCTAAAATCATGTCTTTGACCGACACACACGACTGCTGCCTTCACTGCCTCGGGCCAGAACATGACCCAGCAGCCTGCGGTCTCTGCATGAGGACGTCCAGCAAGGCCTTCAAGAGCCACCAGCAGCAGCATGATAAGATTTTCCCCGAGTCCCTGATGCCTCCGAAGGCCAGGGCCTCCTCTGAAGCCCCTACATCTTGTGTGGAACTCTCCGAACCGAGCATCGTCGTGGGTCCTCAGAAAGGGGTCTCCTTCGAGGGAACCCAGAAAGAAGAAGAAACCATCGAAGATGCCATGCTTGGATGGTTCTGACCGGCTGGGAGCTCCCAGGGCCCGGTCCCACAGTCCAAAACCTTGTCCGAGGCATCAGAGAAAGAGCGACCTGCAAAGGTACCCCAGAAAGCTCTGGCCACAGACCGGCCTCAGTTCCCAGACACCATCCTCGTTGAGGATTCCTCTTCGGGGGAGCCGGAGTCAGGTCCGAAGCCCCTCGGTGCCCGTGCCAAAGGCTGCAGAGCCTTCTGGCCTGGATTCCAGAATGGCGGCCCCGGAACGCAGTTTGTCTACCTTCATGGACCAGCAGTGGGTGCTGTTGTCCAGCACTACTGGTTCATACACCCCGATCACTGCACCATTGATGTCCCCAGAGGATGAGCCGATCCTCGAGGTCCTTCAGCCTCGAGTCGATCCTTGGCCGAGATCGTGCTCTGCGTCCCACTCAATGGGACTGTGGTTATCCCTGGCAAGTCCTATCTTGGAACCTTGGCGGCGGTCACTACTCAAGGACATGGGCTTCGTGAACTTTGTCAAGGACATGCCTAAGGCCCTGGAGTTCCTGACCGAGTCAAAGGAGGACCCTCATGCGGATCAGCTGGAGATCCTCCAGTACGAGGCCCCTCCGTGGGAATCGCTCATGGTGCCAATTCCTCCCATCCTGGAATGGCTCATGCTCTGCATGTGGGAGACACCGGTGTTGGTGCCGGTGGTGAACAGATGGCTCGACTCGATGTATCAGGTCTGCTGGGACCCGGGCCTCCAGAAGTCAACTGTCACATAACTTCATAGTGGTGGAGTCGGCCATGCGTCGCCTAAAAGCCAGAAGACACACTCCTTGGTGCCCCCCAACAGGGAGTCTCACACCATGGTCCCCCTCGGCAGAAAGTGCTATCGGGGCTCAATGCTCATCTGCTGCATCAAGGCCTACCAGCTGTACATGGGCATGTACTTGAGAGACCTGGTGAAGGAACTCACCGGGTTCTCAGTTGGTCTCTCCGAGGAACCTTTGCAGCAGTTCAAGAGCCTGGCCAAGGCCATCCGTGACTTCTCCAAATTCATGTCTCGAGCGGCCTATGATGGGTTTGAGTCAGCGGCCCAGATGTCCATGGCGGGCATCGGTTCACGCTGCCAAACTTGGATTCAGTTGTCCAACCTCGAGCAGTGTGTTCAGGAAAAATTGGTAGATGTCCCCTGCCAAGGAGAGAATCTCTTTGGCAAGCCCATAACCGACAAGGCTGCCAAGCTGGAGACTGAGTTCATGATGAGGACCAGGCTCTCTAAAAAGACCACTGCCCCTCCCCGATGGAAGGGCTCTGGTAAAAAGCCATTTTACCCGAGGGATGGGGCTGCTTACTGATGCTACCCACCCTATCAGGCCCCCCCCCCGGCTCCCAAACAGGGTCAGCAGTCCAAGGGACATGGGCATGGCCTGTGTAAGCAGAAGACTCCAAAACCCCAGGCACCAGCTCCGGCCTAGCCAGGGGGGAGCTTTTGACTCCGTGAGCATAGACTCTCTACCCCAAGAAGATCAGCAGCCCACAGGGGGACCTCTGGCCCTCTATGCCCAGAGGTGGATGGCCATCACTACCAATTCCTGGGCACTAAGGATAGTCAGGGTCCGCTATCTCCTCCACCTGGCTCCGATATCTCCCCCATATTTCCCGGGAAAGCACCTCAGGTCTCCCCTCCACCAGGACCTTCTTCTGAAGGAGTTGGCAGATCTTCTCGAGGACAAAGCAGTGGAACCTGTGCCCCACCACCTCAAGGGCAAGGGGTTCTACTCCAGATACTTCCTCATCCCAAAGAGGACACGGGGCCTAAGGCCCATCCTCAACCTGTGCAACTTCAACAAATTCCTGGTGAGGGACAAGTTCAAGATGCTCTTCCTTGAAACATTGCTGCCATACCTCCAGCAGGGAGACTGGCTATGCTCCTTTGACCTCAAAGATGCTTATACTCGTGTCCTTATCTACCCCAACCACAGGCAGTACCTGCGGTTCGTAGTAGGGGGCAGGCACTTTCAATACAGGGTGCTCCCCTTCGGCCTAGCCTCTGCCCCAAGGGTCTTCACAAAATGCCTGGCAGTCATGGCTGCCTTCTTCCAGCTCCAGGGAGTCTTCATTTTTACCTACCTGGACAACTGGCTCATAAAGGGAGGCACAGCATCTGAGGTGCAGCAGGCCACCACATGCACCATGCAGATTCTGCAACACTTGGACTTCGTTGTAAACTACCCCAAGTCTCACCTGCTCCCGACAACAGTGCCTGGAGTTCACTGGAGCAAAAATAGACACCCTCCAGTAGAAGGCCTTTTTGCCCAAGGACCAAGCCGATCGTCTCAGGTCTCTACCTCAGGACTTACAGCACCGTCCCTCGGTGCCCGCCCAGCTTCTTCTGCACCTCCTGAGGGCACATGGCCTCCATGGTCCACATCACCCAAGATGCTTGCCTCCAAATGAGGACAGCGCAGTGGTGTCTCCGGGACCAGTGGTCTCAGGCTACAGGCCGCCTCCGAGACAGAGTTTCGGTGATCCGCCAGTTGACAGACTCCCTGGCCTAAGAATATAAGATATGCCATACTGGGTCAGACCAAGGTCCATCAAGCCCAGTATCCTGTTTCCAACAGTGGCCAATCTAGGTCATAAGTACCTAGCAGTTTCCCCAAAAGACACAGGTTCCTCAATGCTTGTATTGGGTCAAACAGTGATATCCCTTGTCCCTTTTAATAATGGTTTATGTACCTTTCCTCCAGAAACTTGTCCAAACCTTTTTTAATCCCAGCTACACTAACAGTTTTTACAACATCCTCCGGTAACAAATTCCAGAGTTTGATTACACGTTGAGTGAAAAAATATTTTCTCTTATTAGTCTTAAATAGGTTACCCTGTAGCTTCATTGCATGTCCCCTAGTCTTTTTATATTCTGGTGATATAAACAATTGATCTATGTTTACCCGTTCCACTCCATTCATTATTTTATAGACCTCTATCATATCTCCCCTCAGCCGTCCTCCAGGTTGAAGAGCCCTAACCTTTTTAGCCTCTCTTCATAGGGGTATCCTTCCATCCCCTTTACCATTTTGGTGGCTCTTCTCTGTACCTTTTCTAATAACGCTATATCTTTTTTAAGATATGGCGACCAGAATTGCATACAATATTCAAGGTGCGGTCGCACCATGGAACAATACAGAGGCATTATAATATCCTTTGTTTTATTTTCCATTCCTTTCCTTATGATACCTAGCATTCTATTTGCTCTCTTGGCCCCCGCTGCACACTGGGCGGAGGGTTTTAACATGTTATCCACAATGACACCTGAATCTTTTTACTGGATGGTGGTTCCTAATGTGGAACCTTACAGCGGTAACCAGAGTGTGGGTTGTTCTTTCCTAGGTGCATAACTTTGCACTTGTCCACATTAAATGTAATCTGCCATTTGGATGCCCAGTATTCCAATTTATCAAGATCCTCTTGCAATTTTCCATAATCCTCTTTGGTTTTAACAACTTTAAATAGCTTTGTATCATCTGCAAATTTAATAAACTCACTCATTATTTTCATTTCCAGGTCATTTATGAATATGTTAAAAAGCAGTGGATACAGTGCAGATCCTTGGGTACTGCACTATTCACCTTTCTCCACTGGAAAAAATTGGCCATTTAACCCTACCCTCTGCTTTCTATCTTTTAACCAGTTCCTGATACACAATAGTGTATCACCTCCTATCCCATGACTTTTTAGTTTTGCCAAAATTCTCTGAGGGACCTTGTCAAAGGCTTTCTGAAAGTCCAGATACACTATATCAACCGACTCACCTTTGTCTACCTGTTTATTCACACCTTCAAAAAACCATAACAGATTAGTAAGAAAAGATCCTCCTTGTCTAAAGCCATGTTGGTTGTCTCCAATTAAGCCATAACTATCTACATGCTGACTAATTTTGTTCTTTATGATGGTTTCTACCATTTTTCCCAGTACTCACATCAGGCTCACCGGTCTGTAGTTTCCCAGATCACCCCTGGAACCCTTTTTAAATAAAATTGGCGTTACATTGGCGTTCCTCCAATCTTCAGGTATTACAGATGATAGTTCACAGATTACTAATAACAGGTCTGCAATCTCATATTTCAATTCTTTCAACACCCTTGGATGATACCATCCGGTCCTGGTGTTTTGCTACTCTTCAGTTTATCAAATAATGTAATACATCTTCCCGATGTAGCGATATTTCTTTCAATTCTTCTGCAGCCTCACCTTTACACACCACTTCAGTCATGGGTAACATCCCTACATCTTCCTCAGTAAAGACCGAAGCAAAGAATTCATTCAGTCTCTCTGCTATAGCCTTGTCCCCTCTTACTGCCCCTTTTACCCCTCTATCATCTAATGGTCCAACTGATTCTCTCACAGGTTTTTTTGCTACAAATGTACTTAGACTTTATTATGCATTTTTGCTTACACAAAGTTTCTTCTCAAATTCTCTCTTTGCCTGCTTTATCAATGCCTTGCATTAACTTTCCAGTGCTCGTGCTGTTTCCCGTTTTCGTCATTTGGCTCTTTTTTCCATTTTCTGAAAGATGCTTTTTTGGCAACAACAGCCTCTCTGACCTCACCTTTGAACCATGCTGGCAGTTTTTTGGACTTCCTTCCACTTTTCTTAAAGTGTGGAATACAGCCGGTCTGTGCTTCCAAGATAGTATTTTTAAACAACACCCAAGCTTGATGTAGGTCTTTAACCTTTGCAACTGCTCCTTTTAGTTTTTTCTTAACTATTTTCCTCATTTTATCATAGTCTCCCTTTCGAAAGTTAAAAGGTAGTAGTGGATTTCTTTACCATTCCTCCTCCATTAATTAAATCAAATTAAATCAGCTGGGAAACTGGCTGGTACTTGGTAGATCTCTCTCTTTTCCTTTAACAGATACCTAAGCTCCACGAACAGAACAATAGCTGGGAAAAATCGTATCGCTAAAGCTGTTGCCCCCTTTACAGCTTCTGCCTCGGTCCAGACAGAGGTCCTAATGCCAGTTGAAGAACCTGTTCCATGTGCAGGATGCCTGCATGCTGAAGCTCTGAGGAAACAAGTGGAGGAACTCAGAGGAGGTGGTGAGGCTGAGGAGCTATTCAAGACAGTGAGGACTACATTCTCCGAAATGCCTTCCTGTTTCCACACGCAAGACCCAAAAGGCAGGCAGAGCTCCGGAGAATCTACAATGCGTGGATTATACAATGGTGCAGAGATTAGTGTTTTGGATTTTGTTTATGAACTGGGGAACATTCTGGGTAAATGAGGGGCTCTCCTTCCGAAGGGATGGTCTTCACCTTAACCGGGATTGGAACCAGGCTGCTGGTATTAACCGTTACAAAGGAGAGAGGAGCAGCTTTTAAAACTAGGATATAAGTGGAAAGCCGAACAGTCGCCCAATAGCGGATGGTTTCGGAAGAATGTATCCTTGAAGGATACTACCAAAAGCAGAGAGGTTCCACAACAGAGTAAAGTAGCCCAAATGCCCTCCAGTATGGAGCAGACAGAGCGTACAGACCCCAAATTACCCATGTCTAATAAACAATAGCCAAATTAATATGAATCAAATAACATTCTCTAAAATGCTTGTATTCAAAGGCTAGAAGTGTCTCAAAAATACGATGGGAGAAGTGTAATAGCACTAATTTAAAGGATGGATATGATTGGAATATCAGATACATAGGTGGAAGGAGGATACAGCAGTGGGACAACTGTGATACCTGGGTACAAACTATTTTGTCATCTTAGAGCTGATCATATTGGTGGAAGGAGTTCTTCTCTATGTTCAGAGGGCATTTAGTCAGAAAGGATTCAGTTTTGCAGGAATCAAAATCTGCCTGTAGAATCTTATATGGATTGAAATTCTCATATAACAGGGCGGAACGGCAATTGCCGTGGGGGTGTTACTATCGTGGCGCCTGGCCAGAATGACCATATGGCTGATGAAATGCTCAAAGAAATCAAGGAAGCTACCAAAAGTTACAGCGCTAGTATAAATCATGGATGATTGCTGAATTATCCCGGTATCGACTGGGTCAGTGTCATGCCAGGACATGCTAGGGAGATAAAGTTCCTAGATGAAATAAATGACCTGCTTCTTGGAGCAGCTGGTGCATGAACCGGCCCAGAGGGTAAGCCATTTTTAGACCTAGTCCGTAGTGGAACCCCAGATCTTTTCAAGAGATAAAGGTTTTGGGGGCCAGCTTGGCAATAGTGATCATAGCAATGATCACGTTTGGATGTAATTAGTGTAGGGATTATAGTAAGGAAAATCCACATTACTACCTTTTACCTTTCAAAAGGGAGACTCTGATAAAATGAGGAAACGTGTTTAAGAAAAAACTAAAATGAGTCAGTTTGGGCAAAGGTTAAGACGTTACATCAAGCTTGGGTGTTGTTGAAAAATTACTATCTGGGAAGCCCGGACCAGCTGTCATTTCCAGGCTTTAAGAAAAGTGGAATGAAGTCCAAAAAACTGCCGCATGGGTTTAAAGGTGAGTTCAGAGAGGCTGTTGTTGCCAAAAAAGCATCTTTCAGAAAATGCAAAAAAGAAGCCCAAAACCACGAAAAGCTGGAAGCAGCACAATTCCTGTCCTGGGAGTCAAATGCACGGCCTTGATAACGCCGGCCACAGGGAGACTTTGAGAAGAATCTTGCTGCGGCAAGCAACAAAAACTCCGAAATAAAGGGGGGAACCTTTTCAAAGACATTCGTCCGCCAAAAACCTTTTATGAGTCATTTGGGTCCAGTAGATGATAAAGGCGGTTTACAAGGAGCATAATAGGGGGGACAAAGCGACAAATCGATAGCCGGAGATACGAATGAATTTCTTTGCTTCGGTCTTTACTTGAGTAATATTTAGGATCTTCCCCTACCTGAAAAAAAAAAAAGAAAAAAGTGGGAGTAAAGGTGCGGAAGAATTGAAGTAAATATCGATACATCGGAAGATGTATTACAACTGTTAGATAAACTGAAGGGTAGCAAAAAAAAAAAAAAATATCACCATGGTGCCGGATGGTATACATGCCATGTTGGTTGCAAGAACTGAAATATGAAATTTGCAGACCTGCTATTAGTAATTCTGTGGAAACTATCATTAAAATCATCTCTAATACTGAAGACTGGCGGATCTGCCAATTTAACACCAATTTTTTCAAAAAGGGTCTCAGGGTGATCCGTGAAACTACAGACCGGTGAGCCTGAACATCAGTACCGGGGAAAAATTGTAGAATCCATCATAAAGAATAAAATTACTCAGCGTGTAGTTAGTCATGACCTAATGGGAGACAGCCAACCATGCGTTTAGAACAAGGGAAGATCTTGTACTTACTAATCTGTTATGTTTTTTTGAAAGAAGTGAATAAAACAGGTGGACAAAGGTGAGGTCGGTTGATAATTGTTGTATCATGGACTGTCACAAAGCCTTGGACAATGTCCCTCATCCGCGACCTTTGGCAAAACTAAAACTGAGTCAATGGGAGTAGGAGGGCAAGTGTACCCATTGTGGATCAGGAACTTGTTAAAAGATATAAAGCCGATAGGGTAAGGCTAAATGGCCCAATTTTCCCAATGGATAAGGTGAATAGTGGTGTACGCCATGGATCTGTGCTAGGTCCGCTACTTTTTTGACATATTCATAAATGACCTGGCAAGTGGGAATAACGAGTGAGGTTATCAAATTTGCAGATGACCACAAAACTATTTAAAGTTGTTAAAAACCCAAGGAAAGGGGGGGGATTGGGCAAATTGCAAGAGAATCTTGATAAAGTTTAGAAGACTGTGCATCAAAAGTGCCGATCAATTTAATGTGGACAAGTGCACGGTTATGCACCTAGGGCCGAACAACCCAAACTATGGTTACACCTATGCAAGATTCACACATTAGGAACCACCACCCATAAAAGATTTAGGCGTTCATTGGTGGATCCCATTTTTGAAACCCTCGTCCCCGTGTGCAGCTGCGGCCAAGAGCAGCAAGTAGAATGCTTGGTATGAATAAGGAAAGGAATTGGAACTAAACAAAAGATATTAATAAATGCCTCTATACGTGTTCCCTTTTCAGAAGACCGCCACCTTGAATATTGTGTGCAATTCTGGTCGCCGTAGTCTTAAAAATGATATAGTGTTATTCGAAAATTGTTCAGAGGCAAGAGCCCACCCAAAATGGTAAAAAGCGGGATGGCAAGGATACTCCCTATGAAGAAAGGCTAAAAAGGTTAGGGCTCCTTTTAACCTGGGAATAAGAGACGGCTCAGGGGAGATATGATAGAAGTCTATAAATTAATGAACTTAGTGGCAACGGGGTGCGAAACTTAGATCGATTGTTTATCGTTATCAGAATATAGAAAGACTATGAACATGCCCATGAAGCTACAAGTGTAAACTATTTAAGACTAATAAAAGGAGAAATATTTTTTTCACTCAACGTGATAATCAAACTCTGTGAATTTGTTACCGTAGGATGTAGGGTAAAAAGGCTGTTAGTTGTAAACGCTGGGTTTAAAAAAAGGGTTTTTGACAAGTTCCTGGAGGAAAGGTCCATAAAAACCTTTATTAAGAAGGGACCCAGGATATCAATGCTTGACCCAGTACAAGCATTGTGGAAACCTGTGTCTTATGGGGAAACTGCTAGGTACGTATGACCTAGATTGGGCACTGTTGGAAACAGGAGTACTTGGACTTGATGGACCTTGGTCTGACCCAGTATGGCATATCTTATGTTCTTATGCTTCTTGCAGCAACCAAGCTCTCCAGCAGAGGAGATGATGGGTGCGAACAGAATGTCGATGGTTGGACACAAGTCACCAGGGCCTGTAAAATCACCAATCCAACTTCTCCAGCCCTTGAATTGAAGAACCATTATGCAGCCCTGGAAGTGGAGGAGGTTGAAAGCATCCCTGGAAAGGGAAGAACCAAAGCTCAAGTACCCCAAAGTTGCAGAATCAGTGACCACAAGGAAACAAAGGGTAGTGGTGGTTGGAGACTCTCTTCCGAGGGGTAACTGAGGTGTCCATCTGCCGACCACACTTGATGTCCAGAGAGGTATGCTGTCAGCCTGGTGCCAAAATCCAAGATGTTACGGATGGTTTTGCCGAGACTCATCAAGCCCTGTGACTATTACCCAATGTTGCTAATCCATGTTGGAACAAATGATACTGCCATAGATACCTCGTAACGTAACAAAAGTGACTTCATGGCTCTGGGACAGAGGGTGAAGCAGTTAGGTGCACAGGTGGTTGTTCTCTTCAATCCTCCCTGTTGAGGGTAAAGGCCAAGGCAAAGACGCTCGCATCCTGGAGATGAATGCATGACTGTGTGGATGGTGTCATCGAGAGCATTTTGGTTTCCTAGACCATGGGATGGTGTTCCAAGGGTTGCAGAGCAGAGATGGCATCCATCTGTCCAAGAAAGGTCAACGCGTCTTCGGTAGTAGACTAGCTAATCTGCTGAAGAGGGCTTTTAAACTAGACTCGTTGGTGGGATGGGTGGTGAAAGCCCCCAGGTAGGTGATACATTAAATACCTTTATGGAAATGGGTAACAGGGGTACATATGGAAAGCAGTGTGTATAAACGCTCGTAGCATGGGAAATAAGATCCCTGATGTTGAAGCGTTGGTGGGAGTGGATGACTTGGATTTAGTGGCAGTTACAGAAACATGGTTAAAAAAAACCATGATTGGGATGTAACTATATTGGCTATACTTTATTCCAAAAGGACAGGGTAGGAAAAGGGGAGGAGGAGTGGCACTATATGTAAAAAATACTAATAAATCAATGGAATTAAAGATCTTAAAATGGATAGAGGAGGCATTGTTGGTTAAAATATAAATAGGGAAAGATAAATCTATTTGCATTGGTGTGACTATACAGACCTCCCTTAGAAGAAGAAGAGGTGGACAGAGTTAATTGAAGACATACGCAGCATTGCTAGGAAAGGGGAAGTGCTACTAATAGGAGATTTCAACATGCCAGATGTTGATTGGCTCATTCCTGCTGCAGTATCATCTAGAAGTAAAGAGATCCTGGATTCTCTACAGGGAGGAAACTATTCAGGCAATTGATAAGCGACCCCACACGTGAAGGGGCCATACTGGACTTGGTGCTTACCAATGGTGAAAGTGTTTCTGATGTTGTATTGGGAGATCATTTTGCATCCAGTGATTACCAGATGGTGTGGTTCAGTATTAGGACTAGGGCTGTTAGAATCCATTCAAAGGTGAGGATTTTAGACTTTAGGAAGACTAACTTTGTGAAGATGAGCCAATACCTCAGGGAGTCGTTAGTGGGATGGGAACAGCTGGGGGGATGTTAGAAAAACAGTGGGCAAAACTGAAAGGGGATATTTTAAGGGCAACCAACCTTTTTGTTTAAAATGGTAAATAAAGGTAAAAGGAAAAGGAGACCGCTATGGATTTTGAAAGAAGTTAGCTGAAAAAGTGAAGAAAAAAGAGGGAGGCCTTCATGAAATACAAGTGATCACGAGAGAGGAAGACAGGCATCTGTATTTGGAAAAACTTAGAGAAGATCGCAAAGTAGTCAAGAAGGCAAAGATTCAAAAGGAGGAGGAAATAGCCAATGCAGGAAAATGGGGGGATAAGAGATTTTTCAGATATATTAGTGAGAAGAGGAAGGGCAAACGTGGTGTTGTCAGACTCAAGGGTGCAGGGGAGGAATATGTAGAAGCTGATAAGGGTAAAGCGGAATTGATTAACAAATATTTTTGTTCTGTGTTCACAGATGAAGAACCAGGAGCAGGACCTCAGAAAACACCCACAAATAGGAACAGAAGCCAGGGACATCTTGAACAATTTCAGAAGACTGTGTTCGTGAGAAACTAGCTCAACTTAAAGTAGACAAAGCGATGGGTTCAGATAGGATACACCCTAGAATACTGAGGGAAACTTGGGGACGTTCTAGCAGCTCCACTGACTGAACCTTTTCAATGCCTCGTTGGAGTCGGGAGTTGTTGCCAAAGGACTGGAGAGAGGCTCATGTGGTGCATTTACACAAAAGCGGAAATAAGGATGTGGTTGAAAACTACAGGCTAGTAGTTTAACTTTGGTGGTGAGTAAATTATTGGAAACGCTGCTGAAAGAGAAAATAGTGAGGTTTCTGGAGTCCAGCGGATTACAGGATCCGAGGCAGCATGGATTCACCAGAGGCAGGTATTGTCAGACAAATCTGATTGATTTCTTTGACTGGGTGACCAGGGAGTTGGACCGAGGGAGAGCCCTAGATGTGGTGTATTTAGATTTCAGTAAAGCCTTTGACACTGTTCCTCACAGGCGACTTATAAACAAACTGAGCACTCTAGAGATGGACCCTAAAGTTACTGCTTGGGTTAGAAATTGGTTGGGTGGGAGGTGACAAAGAGTACAAGTAAATGGAGCTCACTCTGAGGAGAAGGATGTTACCAGTGGTGTGCCCCAGGGATCTGTCCTTGGTCCGATTCTTTTTAACATCTTGTTAGTGATATAGCGGAAGGGCTGTTGGCTAAGGTTTGCCTCTTTGCGGATGATACCAAAATCTGCAATAGTGTAGACACCCAGGAAGGTGTACATAACATGAGGAGGGATCTAGCTAAGCTTGAAGAATGGCCTAGAATTTGGCAGCTGAGATTTAATGTTAAAAAATGTAAGGTCATGCATTTTGGGCTGCAGCAATCCAAGGGAGCAATATAGTATAAAGGGTGAAGTATTTTTGTCCACTAAAGAAGAGCGGGACCTAGGCGTGGTTGTGTCTGATGATCTTAAAGTAGCCAAACAGGTAGAAAAGGCGACGGCAAAAGCTAGAAGGATGCTTGGGTGCATACGGAGAGGGAATAGCTAGCAGAAAAAAGGAGGTGATAATGCCTCTGTATAAGTCTTTGGTGCGACCTCATTTGGAGTATAGTGTGCAATTTTGGAGACCGCACCTTCAAAAGGATGTTAACAGGATGGAGGTGGTGCAGAGGGTGGCTACTAAAATGATTAGTGGTTTTCATTATAAAGCATATGAGGACAGACTTAAGGATCTTAATATGTACACCTTAGAGGAAAGGCGGGATAGAGGTGATATGATTGAGATGTTTAAATACCTCCGTGGCATAAATGTTCAGGGAGAGAGCCTCTTTCAATTGAAAGCAAGTTCTGCTACGAGGGGACATGGGATGAGGGTGAAGTGAGATAGATTCAGGAGTGATATGCGGAAAGAGTAGTGGATCCGTGGAATAGTCTTCCAGTGGAGGTGGTTAGAGATGAGGACAGTTACTGAATTCAAAAAAGCATGGGACAAACACAGAGGATCTCTAAAGGTAAAAAGGGGACTGTTGTAGTTGTTGATATGGAAGGACAGACTAGATAGGCCATGTGGTCTTTTTCTGTCATCATATTTCTGTTTCTATGTTTCTATGTAAATGTGTTTTCTCCACGTGTGCATAGGCTGTTTTAGTTTGCTTTTCTCTGATCAGAGAAAGGCTGAACTTTTACAGAGCTCTGCTAGTGAGTGGATTTTTGCCTCCTGGGACATCTTACTGTGAGTTCTAGCTGTTTATTTAATTATTTACTGTTTGTCTAACGGTTGTTTGTTTAATTATTTAGTGTTTTGTCTTAGTGGTGTGCAAGTTTCAGCCTTCTCAGCTGTACTTACCTTGCCTCTCTCAATTAACTGGGCCTTGTGTGGTAGCCATTTTGAATTAATCTCTCTCCCCAGAGCCTGCTGTTTGTTCAGCTTTTCCTGTCCTTGCCTGCCTGAGTGACTCCTCCCCCTGTGTGTGTGGTAGCCATTTTGAATTAATCTCTCTCCCCAGAGCCTGCTGTTTGTTTAAGCTTTTTCCTGTCCTTGCCTGCCTGAGTGACTCCTCCCCCTGACCCCCTCCCCCTGAGGTATCCTGTAACCTTGTTCCTGTTTTCTCCACGTGTGCATAGGCTGTTTTAGTTTGCTTTTCTCTGATCAGAGAAAGGCTGAACTTTTACAGAGCTCTGCTAGTGAGTGGATTTTTGCCTCCTGGGACATCTTACTGTGAGTTCTAGCTGTTTATTTAATTATTTACTGTTTGTCTAACTGTGTTTGTTTAATTATTTAGTGTTTGTCTTAGTGGTGTGCAAGTTTCAGCCTTCTCAGCTGTACTTACCTTGCCTCTCTCAATTAACTGGGCCTTGTGTGGTAGCCATTTTGAATTAATCTCTCTCCCCAGAGCCTGCTGTTTGTTCAGCTTTTCCTGTCCTTGCCTGCCTGAGTGACTCCTCCCCCTGTGTGTGTGGTAGCCATTTTGAATTAATCTCTCTCCCCAGAGCCTGCTGTTTGTTTAAGCTTTTTCCTGTCCTTGCCTGCCTGAGTGACTCCTCCCCCTGACCCCCTCCCCCTGAGGTATCCTGTAACCTTGTTCCTGTTTTCTCCACGTGTGCATAGGCTGTTTTAGTTTGCTTTTCTCTGATCAGAGAAAGGCTGAACTTTTACAGAGCTCTGCTAGTGAGTGGATTTTTGCCTCCTGGGACATCTTACTGTGAGTTCTAGCTGTTTATTTAATTATTTACTGTTTGTCTAACTGTTGTTTGTTTAATTATTTAGTGTTTGTCTTAGTGGTGTGCAAGTTTCAGCCTTCTCAGCTGTACTTACCTTGCCTCTCTCAATTAACTGGGCCTTGTGTGGTAGCCATTTTGAATTAATCTCTCTCCCCAGAGCCTGCTGTTTGTTCAGCTTTTCCTGTCCTTACCTGCCTGAGTGACTCCTCCCCCTGTGTGTGTGGTAGCCATTTTGAATTAATCTCTCTCCCCAGAGCCTGCTGTTTGTTTAAGCTTTTTCCTGTCCTTGCCTGCCTGAGTGACTTCTCCCCCTGACCCCCTCCCCCTGAGGTATCCTGTAACCTTGTTCCTGTTTTCTCCACGTGTGCATAGGCTGTTTTAGTTTGCTTTTCTCTGATCAGAGAAAGGCTGAACTTTTACAGAGCTCTGCTAGTGAGTGGATTTTTGCCTCCTGGGACATCTTACTGTGAGTTCTAGCTGTTTATTTAATTATTTACTGTTTGTCTAACTGTTGTTTGTTTAATTATTTAGTGTTTGTCTTAGTGGTGTGCAAGTTTCAGCCTTCTCAGCTGTACTTACCTTGCCTCTCTCAACTGGGCTTTGTGTGGTACCCCCATCCCCCTGCTGAGGGTTCAGGACAGGGTACCTTGTAACTGCCCTCTTTAATAGGACTTACCTCCCCCCCTCCCTCCCCAGCACCCACCCACCCCTGGGGAAATTGTAGTTTTATAGGTACTTGGACATCTTAGAGGAAAGGGGCTGCTCTCAGGTGCAGCTCTTAATCCAAATCAGTCATACACAGAGGACCTGTGATTAATTAGCTTCAGGTACACAGGGTGTATTAGGGGTATTAGATACACTTTTATTAGTATAAGCATCTACACCAATCCTTATTATATACCGATTTAAAAGACCTAAACACAAGCTTTAAACTAAGATGCAGTCAGAGGTCCAGCAACGAGATGGGGGTTCTCCAGTCTTTTGCATCGAGTGTCACATGTATGATTATCTCCCAGTTGGTGAGAGGTCCTACATATGCACTAAGTGCAGGGAGCTCTTTGCTCTCAGGGAACGAGTCCGTTCTCTAGAGGCTAGAGTAGCAGACCTGGAAGACATAAGAAAGACAGAGAAGTACATGGACGAGACCTACAGGGATATAGTCCTGAAGTCCCACCTCCAGTCTGGCAGCATCCCTGTTGCCATGAAGGAGAGAGGTCACGTGACAGGAGAGCATCACCCTGGTGTGGCAGGAAGTGATCCTGTAACTAGGACCTGTCCTCCAGGTGATGTAAAACCCTCTCGCACCGAGGACGTTTCTCTCCAGGGCCATGTCCCCATGAGGGGAGGGTCAGGACAGCTGTTATAGTTGGTGATTCAATCATTAGGAATGTAGATAGCTGGGTGGCTGGTGGACGTGAGGATCGCCTGGTAACATGCCTGCCTGGTGCGAAGGTAGCAGATCTCACGCACCGCCTAGATAGGATCATAGATAGTGCTGGGGGGGAGTCTGCTGTCTTGGTACATGTTGGTACCAATGACATAGGAAAATGTGGTAGGGAAGTTCTGGAGGCTAAATTTAAGCTTTTAGGTAGGAAGTTGAAATCCAGAACTTCCAGGATAGCGTTCTCCGAAATGCTTCCTGTTCCACGTGCAGGACCCAAAAGACAGGCAGAGCTCCGGAGTCTCAATGCGTGGATGAGACAATGGTGCAAGGATGAGGGTTTTGGATTTGTTAGGAAACTGGGGAACATTCTGGGAAAGGGGGGGCTCGTCCGAAGGGATGGGCTTCACTTTAATCAGGATGGGACCAGACTGCTGGCATTAACCTTTAAAAAAGAGATAGAGAAGCTTTTAAACTAGAAAATAGGGGAAAGCCGACAGTCACCCAGGAGCGCACGGTTCGGACAAAGGTATCCTTGAAGGATACTACCAAAAGCAGTGAGGTTCCAAAAGGGAGTATAGTAGCCCAAATGCCCTTGAGTAAGGAGCAGACAGAGCATAAAGATTCCCAATTACCCATGCCTACCAATAGCCAGATTAATATTAATAAAATACAGTCTCTAAGATGCTTGTATGCCAATGCTAGAAGTCTAAACAATAAGATGGGAGAATTAGAATATATAGCATTAAATGAGAGGTTAGATATGATTGCACTCTCAGAGACATGGTGGAAGGAGGATAACCAGTGGGACACTGTGATACCTGGATACAAACTATATCGTAATGATAGAGCTGAACAAATTGGTGGAGGGGTTGCGCTCTATGTTAGAGAGGGCATTGAGTCAGAAAGGATTAAAGTTTTGCAGGGAACAAAATATGCTGTAGAATCTCTATGGATTGAAATTCCATTTATGAAGGGGAAGGTGATGGCAGTGGGAGTATACTATCGACCACCTGGCCAGAATGAACAAATGGATGATGAAATGCTCAAAGAAATCAAGGAAGCTAACAAAAGCCACAACAGAGTAGTAATAATGGGTGATTTCAATTACCCCGGTATCGACTGGGACAGTGTCACAGCAGGACAAGCTAAAGAGATAAAGTTTCTAGATGAAATAAATGACTGCTTCTTGGAGCAGCTGGTTCATGAACCGACCAGAGGGGAAGCCATACTGGACCTAGTCCTTAGTGGAACGCCAGATCTGGTGCAAGAAATAAGGGTGTTGGGACCACTTGGCAATAGTGATCATAGTATGATCATGTTTGATTTAATCAGTGGAGGACAGATAGTAAAGGAATCCACAGTACTACCTTTTAACTTTCAAAAGGGTGACTATGATAGAATGAGGAATATAGTTCGGAAAAAACTAAAAGGAGCGGTTCCAAAGGTTAAAGACTTACAGCAAGCTTGGGTGTTATTTAAAAATACTATCCTCGAAGCCCAGACCAGCTGTATTCCACGCATTAAGAAAAGTGGAAGAAAGTCCAAAAAGCTGCCAGCATGGTTTAAAGGTGAGGTCAGAGAGGCTGTTGCTGCCAAAAGAGCAACCTTCAGAAAATGGAAAAAAGAGCCAAATGATGAAAACTGGAAACAGCACAAGCACTGGCAAGTTAAATGCAAAGCATTGATAAGGCAGGCAAAGCGGGAATTTGAGAAGAAACTTGCTACGGAAGCAAAAACACGAAATAAAGACTTTTTCAAGTACATTCGTAGCAAAAGGCCTGTGAGAGAGTCAATTGGACCATTAGATGATAGAGGGGTAAAAGTGGCAGTAAGAGGAGACAAGGCTATAGCAGAGAGACTGAATGAATTCTTTGCTTCGGTCTTTACTGAGGAAGATGTAGGGGTGTTACCCAAGACTGAAGTGGTATTTAAAGGTGATACTGCAGAGGAATTGAGAGAAATATCGCTACACCGGGAAGATATATTACAACTATTTGATAAACTGAATAGTAGCAAATCACCTGGACCGGATGGTATACATCCCAGAGTGTTGAAAGAACTGAAATATGAGATTGCAGACCTGTTATTGGTAATCTGTGAACTTTCATTAAAATCATCTGTAATACCTGAAGATTGGAGGGTCGCCAACGTAACACCAATTTTTAAAAAGGGTTCCAGGGGTGACCCGGGAAATTACAGACCGGTGAGCCTGACGTCAGTACCAGGGAAAATGGTAGAAGCCATCATAAAGAACAAGATTACACAGCATGTAGATAGTCATGGCCTAATGGGAGACAGCCAACATGGCTTTAGACAAGGAAGATCTTGTCTTACTAATCTGATCTGTTTTTTTGAAGGTGTGCATAAACAGGTAGACAAAGGTGAGTCGGTTGATATAGTGTATCTGGACTTTCAGAAAGCTTTTGACAAGGTCCCCCATCAGAGACTTTTGGCGAAGCTAAAAGTCATGGGATAGGAGGCAGTGTACTATTGTGGATCGGGAACTGGTTAAAAGATAGAAAGCAGAGGGTAGGGCTAAATGGCCAATATTCCCAATGGAAAAAGGTGAATAGTGGAGTACCCCAGGGATCTGTACTGGGTCCGCTACTTTTGACATATTCATAAATGACCTGGAAAAGGGAATAACTAGTGAGGTAATCAAATTTGCAGATGACACAAAACTGTTTAAAGTTGTTAAAACCCAAGAGGATTGTGGAAAACTGCAGGAGGATCTGGATAAATTGGAAGACTGGGCATCCAAATGGCAGATGAAATTTAATGTGGACAAGTGCAAAGTTATGCACCTAGGAAAGAACAACCCACACTATAGTTACAAGATGCAAGGCTCCACATTAGAAACCACCACCCAGGAAAAAGATTTAGGAGTCATCGTGGATAACATGTTAAAACCCTCCGCCCAGTGTGCAGCGGCGGCCAAGAAAGCAAATAGAATGCTAGGTATCATAAGGAAAGGGATGGAGAATAAAACAAAGGATATTATAATGCCTCTGTATCGCTCCATGGTACGACCGCACCTTGAATATTGTGTGCAATTCTGGTCACCGTATCTTAAAAAGGACATAGAGTTATTAGAAAAAGTACAGAGAAGAGCCACCAAATTGGTGAAGGGGATGGAAGGCTACTCCTATGAAGAGAGGCTAAAAAGGTTAGGGCTCTTTAACCTAGAAAAGAGGCGGCTGAGGGGAGATATGATAGAGGTGTATAAATTAATGAATGGAGTGGAACGGATAAACGTGGATAAATTGTTTACGCTATCAGAATATAGAAGGACTAGGGGGCATGTAATGAAGCTACAGGGTAAACTATTTAAGACAAATAGGAGAAAATATTTCTTCTCTCAACGTGTAATCAAACTCTGGAATCTGTTACCGGAGGATGTAGTAAGGGCTGTTAGTATAGCTGGGTTTAAAAAAGGTTTGGACAAGTTCCTGGAGGAAAGGTCCATAAACCACTATTAAAAAGGGACCCAGGATATCAATGCTTGGCCTAGTACAAGCACTGCAGAACCTGTGTCTTTTGGGGAAACTGCTAGGTACGTATGACCTAGATTGGCCACTGTTGGAAACAGGATACTGGGCTTGATGGACCTCGGTCTGACCCAGTATGGCATTTCTTATGTTCTTATGAATCTCCAGGAACAAGCAGGAATGAGTCTTCACATATGGGTTTCGTCGGTACCAACGGAGCCTGCGCGGGAACGCTCCCAGCGTCCAGTAAGAAAGCTTTTGGGAGCATCCCACAGCGCCTGCGCACTGCCTTCCTGCCTTTCCCAACCGCCTCTCTCCAGTTCTTCTTTTCCGCGGAGTCAGCGGGTCGTGTTCCTGTCACCACAGAAGAATTCTTTATTTTTTTTCTTTATTTTTCTGTGCGTGTCTGCCTTCTTCGACGTCAGACCGGTACCGCCAGTCTTTTCTTTTCTTTCTTACAAAAAACAAACAAACAAAGTTTTCTTTCTTCAACTGTGCATTTTCAGTTTGGGTCTTAGGCCTGAACATATTTTCTCCTCATCGAGAAGCCCGCTTCCGGGTTCAAAAAGTGCACGAAGTGTGGCGGTATTATTTCTGTCACCGACACCCATGACTGGTGTCTAAAATGTTTGGGTCCTGACCATTCCATCACGGATTGTGTGTCCTGTACCATGATGTCTAAAAGAGGTCGGCAGAACCGAGCAGCCAAGCTCAGTACCCTGTTTCCCTCTGATGCAG
This sequence comes from Ichthyophis bannanicus, assembly GCA_033557465.1. Lineage (NCBI taxonomy): Eukaryota > Metazoa > Chordata > Amphibia > Gymnophiona > Ichthyophiidae > Ichthyophis > Ichthyophis bannanicus. Next base: position 37,589 of record JAWIIG010000076.1, read on the forward strand.
CCTCGGTGGCATCAACGTCTTCCAGGGCTTCTTCTTCCTCCCATGGATCTCAGATAACCAAACATAAATCTAGCCGGTCCTCGAAGGGCAAATCTCCCTCTAAGCATCGAGATGCCTGCGGGCTTGTCCTCGAGGATTCCGCACCGGCAAAATTACCCCGGCGGGAAGTTCCGGCTTCCAAAGCATTGTCTGTGGGGTCATAGGTTGACATCGATGGCTTGGCCTCGACCGATCACCTGTTGCCGTGTTCTGGGGTACCGGTGGCCTCCACTGGTACCGACATCCAGACTCTGGTGGCATAGATGGATCAGAAGATTCTGTCCATGCAGCGCACCCTAACGGCGTTTATGCAGGCTTCGACGCCTCCGGTACCGCAACAGTCTCCGTTGCCGGTACCGACTCCGGCACCGGCATCGTTCCCGGTGCCAGTACCGATTGCATCGACATCGGCTTCGGTGTCGACTGCAACGGTACCCTGTCCTATGATGCCCATAGGTACCGAACCGGTACCGCTTACTCCCTATGACGATCCCACTCGGTACGCATATCGGGCTTTACAGGAGCATCCAGACAGGCGATACTTCGATTCCTCTGAAGACTCTGATGAGTCGGAGGTTTCTTTCGATGCACCGGTACTTCTTCCTCAGGAGTCTGATTCTCCAAAACGAAGAATGTCTCCTCCAGAAGACTTGTCTTTTCAGGACTTCATTAGGGAAGTGGCTAGGGGCCTCTCCATTACAGTCGCCCCTGAGTCAGAGCCTAGAGCCAAGCAACTAGATATTTGCAATATCCTAAGGCTCCTAAAGAAGCAGGTACTTTACTTATTCATGAGATTCTCTATGATCTCATGTTGAGCATGTGGGAGACTCCTCTTACCACCTCTCCTCATTCTCGTAGATTAGACACCATGTACTGTGTCCCTCCTTGTCCTGGCTTTCATAAGTCTCAGCTTCCTCACCACTCTATTGTGGTAGAGTCTGCCATGAGGAAAATAAAGAGTGCAAAGAGACACTCATCTAATCCTCCAGGACATGAATGCAGGACCCTTGATGCTTTTGGCCGAAGGGTTTTCCAAGCTAATATGCTTGCTGCCAGAATCAACTCCTATAGTCTCTATATGGGGATATTTCTAAAAGAAGTCACAGATCATCTTCAGACTTTAGCCCCTTTTATTTCAGAAGATAAAAGGCAGGAATTTCTCACTTGGCTTAAACATGCCCAAGATGTTTCCAAATTTTCCAACCGTGCAGCCTTTGACTCTTTTGAGTGTGTAAGCAGAGCCTCGGCTATTGCCATAGGTGCATGCAGAATTGCTTGGTTACAAGCCTCTGATTTGGAACTTTGGGTCCAAGATGAACTGGGAAATCTTCCTTGTACAGGTGAAAACCTTTTTGGCAGGGATTGGAAAGCAAAGGCCACTCAGACGGATGCTGAGAACTCTGCTTTGGATCGACTTTCAAAGTCTACCTCTGCACCTGCTAAGAAAAGATTGTTCAAAAAGACAACTTTTTCTAAAAAGGGAAGATACTATCCTACTTATGGTCAGCAGGCATCTTCTGCAGGTCGTTTTGCTGCAAAGCGTCAGCAACCACCTAAACAGGCCAAGTCAAAGGCTGCCAGGCCTCCCACAGCTCAGCAGCCTCAGCCTCCTCAGGGCCTTTGACTTGCAACTAGAGAACTTAGCCTTTCTGGCTGTGGAAGAACCAGAGCCCCTCACCATTCCAGGAAGGTTGGCTTACTTTGCTCCCAGATGGGAGCAAATTACAGCAGAGCAATTGACCCTCTCCATTGTAAGGGAACTGTACAAGCTTTATTTCTTAAAGCTTCCTCCCCACACCATGGTGAGACAGTTCAATTCTCCAACATCTCTCCTCAACCTTCTGGGTCAGGAGATTGCTACCCATCTCCAGGAACAAGCAGGAATGAGTCTTCACATATGGGTACGTCGGTACCGACGGAGTCTGCACGGGAATGCTCCCCAGCATCCAATCAGAAAGCTTTTGGGAGCATCCCTCGCCTGCGCACTGCCTTCCCGCCTTTTCCACTGCCTCTCCTCAGTTTTATTTTTTCCGCGGAGCCGGCAGGACGTCGTCCTGTCACCGCAGAAACTTTTTTCTTTAAATTCTTTATTTCTTGTTTTCTTGTGGTCGCGGCTGTTTCTCCCGCCGCCACCGGTACCGCCGGTGGGTTTTTCTTTTCTTTTTCTTAAACTCAGGGAGAATTTTCCCTCAGTTTCTGCCTTTAATTTTTTTGGGCCTGCAAGGCCTCTCCATCATGGAGCCTTCTTCCCCTAAGAAGTGCCTTCACTGTGGAAACACAGCTTTCTTTTTAGACTCCAATGCCTGGTGTCTAACCTGTTTGGGTCCTGACCCTTTTTCCCCTGAACAATCAGGCTGTGAATCTGTGAGAAGAACTTCCCTCTTTCGAGTTTCCCTCGATACCGTTTTCCCTCCCGGAGTGAGGGCACCAGCCTCTTCTTCTCTACAGGATCAGGTAACCCACAAACAGTCTGTTAAGACTAGCCAATCCTTGAGTGGTAGGTCTCATGCCCAGCATGATGACGGCTCCAGCCTTGCCCTCAAGTCCCCATTGGCATTAAAACCCCGGCGGGAGTCTCCGGGCTCCAAAGCATTTCAGGGGTTTCAGGTTGTTCCTGGGGCTCACCCCTCACAGAACATACCTGAGCCATGCTTGGTGGTGGCATCCGCTTCGAGCGGTACCGATACCCCGGCATCGGTGTTGAGTACTCCACCAGGGATCGTCATCTGGCGTCCTCGGTACCTTCGGGACCGATCGATACGTCCCAGATTGACTTTCCTGTATCTGAGCCATGCTCGGTGGTGGCATCCGCTTCAAGCGGTACCGATACATCGGCATCGGTGTTGAGTGCTCCACTCTTCACCAGGGATCGTCATCTGGTGTCCTCGGTGCCTTCGGGACCGATCGATACGACCCAGATTCACTTTCCGGTGTCAACAACATTGCCGATACCACCACCGACGTCGGTACCCTCTAGACATGCATCGATAGACTCGCTCCCTTCGATGCCGAGCCTGGAATCGTTATCTAGTCTAGATGACTGGGTACCGACGCATCTCGGAGCTGACCCTTATCGTTTCCGGATACGCAGTGCCGAGGATATTCACCAAGCGTTTCTGGTCGCCTCGGTACTGCTTGCGCAGCCTCCAATGACTGCTTCGATGCGATGGCGTTACCGTCTCCGATTCCGACTCCGACTCAGCTACCGGTATCGGTATCGATGTCGGTTCCTGCAGTTACATCGGTACCATCGATCGTCTCTGTGCCTAGTTTGGGATCGATACCTGGCATGGACGATGCAGTACTGACTGCCCCAAATCGTGACTGCCAGTACCACTATCCATCTAGTGGGGTTCTTTTTTCTGCACCAGACCAGTGCATCCTCTGGTGTTCAGGCTGCTCCTTCAGCCTTAGCCTGCCCAGGGATAATTCCCATTGGAGATCCCTCTTTTCAGAAATTTCTCCTTGACATGGCAACCTTTCTTGCTATTCCTATCCCTGGCTGTGATCCTACTCGAGGCTCTCCTGCAGAAAAGGAAAATATAATGCTTCCTTTACATCATTCTTTGCAGGATCTTCTTCTAAAATTTGGGAATCACCTTTAAGGGTTCCCTCACCTTCTACAGCAACTGATGTTCTGTATCAGGTGCCCCCCCTCTCCAGGGTTTCAAAAGTCTCAACTTCCCCATCATTCCATTGTAGTGGAATCAGCATTGCGGAAGGTAAAAAGCAAGAAGAAGCATTCTTCTTATCCGCCAGGTCGTGCATCTAGAGCACTTGATGCCTTTGGACGTCATACCTTCCAAACATCTATGCTGGCATCAAGGATTATCTCTTATATTTTTTACATGAGTCTATCTCTCCAGGAGGTCACAAAGAAATTATCTCTTTTGACTCCTTTTCTATCAGAGCCTAAGGCTGCAGACTATTCCTTACTTCTTAGTCATAGCCAAAATCTCTCTTGGTTTCTTTCTCGTGCTTCTCTAGACTCTTTTGAGTCTGTTAGCAGATCCTCTGCTATTGCCATAGGAGCACATCGTAGAGCCTGACTCCAGGCTTCAGACTTGAGCAGATGGGCACAATACACACTGGGTAATTCTCCTTGTACTGGAGAAAATCTCTTCAATAAGGAGGCTTTACGTCAGGTTGCTCTCTGCTCCACTGACTTCCCTGGTTCTAGAAGCCATCCTAAGCCTTCTTCTTCCCCAGGAGGTAGGAAATGTCCTACCAAACCTTCTTTCCCTAAGAAAAGAAGGTTTCACTCTTCTCCTGCCCATCATCCAGATGTACCCAAGCAGGGGACAACTCGTCCTGGTCTGAAGAATCCAAACTCTAGCCAGTCTGAGCATACCCAGCAACCATAGGTTCCTGAAGGTTGCAACCTACAGTTAACCTCTTCTTAGCAGAAGTTTGTTCACTGTTTTTTTCTTTAAAGCTCTACACATGGCTTCCTTTCTTCAGGATGTACTGAGCTGTCAGGATATTCTTGTCTATGACTTACAGATTTCTCCTCTTCTTCCTACCAAGAAGAGAGGTTAACTACTATCCCATGATAGTTTCTGTCCCAACATGGACATTTTTTTCTTCAGCTGACTCACCATATGGTAAGTCACCCTTCAGTTCCTGTTTTTCTACCCTCTCATCCAGGTTTACTCCTGATTGAGTGGTACCATACTGTACACCTTTCATTCCAGTGTAGAGTTTTTTCTTTGAATAAATTCTCTGGACAGCTTATCAGACAGGGACAGGACTACTCCTCTCCCTTGTCTGTTCTCTCTGTTTTCACAGGAAGATTCCCTCTGCTGTCTCTTCCAGTTGCTATTCATGCAGGAATTCCAGTAATTGATCTACTGGTACTTTTCCACAAGTTTCCAGTCTGTCTAGCCTTAGTAGTGATTCCAAGATAGTCCTCGTCTATCTTGGATAATCCTACTCACTTCAGGCTTCTCACATTATCTTCTTTCTGGCCATCTCCATTTCCTTGGATTTGGCAACACAGCTGACCTACAGTCAGTTTTCTCTCCTAATTCTCCTGCATAATGCTCTCTGCAATCTTCAGAGAAGCTTTCTACTATGGGCCCTTGCTAGAGAGCATTGAACTTTGTCTCTGATGGCTATTCCATATAGTAGAAAAGGCTTATCAGTCATTTTCCATGACTGTGAGGGTTCTCCACACCCTCTTGTCTCCTGTTATTATACAGGATATAAGCTTTTTCTGCGTGAATGTCCAAGGAGTTTCCCAATCCTGCAGGAATATGCTCTTTTTTCCTTACAGCTTGGCCTCATGATATCCTACTCCTCATGGACAGCACATATTCCACTAGTAACGCATGATACCCCTGTGTCCCTCCAGTGGGTCATCCTGGTATCTTCCTCTATGCGTTTTCTGTCCATTTACCATGTCAGAGTTCTACAGAACTCACAACTTGCTCTCTACAGACTGATATTATCCTCAGTTTTTTCACGCAACCATCCTGGTTAATTCACGGGGTAGCATTCCTGCACCCTCTTAGCTCGAAGGTATAGATTCTCTATATATCTTTTCAAGTAGGTTCCACCATCTTGTTATTAGATGAATCTTTCTCCTTCACATCCCTCATGTGAATGTTCTTATGAGGCTTAGTTGCAGACATGTATCTTCAAACTTACATTTTCATGTATGTATATATCTCTATCTATCTCTATACATACATATGTCTGTAAGCTGTGTGTGCATGGGTTATGCCCCTATATATAATATATATATACATATATATATATATCCCTCTATCTATGTATCTGTCGAGATGCTTTTTATAGGTAGATATGTCTTACATACTATCTCCCTAACTGTCTCTGCTATAAAGGTTTTTACCTTCATAGAGGTTCCAGACAGTGGGTTTCCATATCTTCGTACTGTCCCTCGCCATGTAGAGGCTGTTATGCACAAAACCACTACTGTGGTACTAGCAGCTTCCACTTTACTCTAGGTCTCGCTATCCCTGAAGCATCATGCTTCAATATCTTTCCTATCTCTCTCCAGCTAGGAAAGACAGTGTAGATCTTCAGTACTTCTGAATTTTCAACCCTTCACACATCTGTCCTCCATGGGAATACGGGCTTTTTTCCATACCCCTTCTTCCCTCCAGGACTGGGCTACTTGTCCAAATCGGTCAGTCTTCCTCTTTTACTCCTCAATGTCAATGACTCTGTAGCTAAAAGAGTTTTCAGCTTTTTTCCATAAAGCTTTCCACTGAAGACCTGCCGTTCTTATACTACCCCAGTTGACACCTGGGTCACCTGCCACTTCCAGTTTTGGACCTTCACCCTCACTGTGTGGGGTCACCTTGAGGATCCTCTACTGAATCTCCAGTAGACTCCATCACGCTTTCTACTTCCTACAATCCAGTAGGTAAGATACATTTTGTGATTGTTCATTAAATAATTTTAATGGTACTTATCATACATGCCAAGGACTCATCTCCTGTAGTCCTTAGCTTTGCTGTTTTTTCTTACAGCTACCTCTCCTTTCAACTCCTACCCTCCATCCCTCATGGGATGCCGGAGATCCATGTGTGGGAACTGCAGTCCTGATCCAGGGACACGCATTTTATGGGATCTCTCCCTGGCATCTATAGCTAGGGAGTCCCCATATGTGAAGACTCATTCCTGCTTGTTCCTGGAGATAGCACAGTTACTTACCTGTAACAGGTGATCTCTGGGAACAGCAGGAATAAGTCTTCACAACCCACCCACCTCCCCTAGGAGTTGTATCTATCTATCTATCTTCTTTTCCTCTTTCTCTCCTTTTGTCTCAGCTATGAAACTCAACAGAGGAGAGGCAGTGGAAAAGGCGGGAAGGCAGTGTGCAGGCGCGAGGGATGCTCCCAAAAGCTTTCTGATTGGATGCTGGGGAGCATTCCCGTGCAGGCTCCGTCGGTACCGACGTACCCATATGTGAAGACTTATTCCTGCTGTTCCCAGAGATCACCTGTTACAGGTAAGTAACTGTGCTTTCTTGCCCAAGGGGCAAGAGAAGAAGTACCCCTTCTTCAATAGGGCTCAGGGTTCTACTCCCATTATTTTCTTATTCCAAAGAAAACAGGGGGCTACAGACCTATATTAGATCTCAGAGAATTGAACAAGTTTCTATTCAAAGAGAAATTCAAGATTTCTCTCGGTACTCTGCTGCCATACCTTCAGAGTCAGGACTGGCTTTGTTCTCTAGATCTCAAGGATGCGTACACCCATGTCCTCATCCATCCAACACACAGAAGGTTCCTTCGGTTCCTTTTTCAAGGAAAGCACTACTAATACAGGGTGCTTCCTTTCAGTCTGGCCTCTGCACCAAGGGTGTTTACGAAATGCATGGCAGTAGTAACTGCATATTTATTTTATTTATTTATTTATTTAATTCTCTTATATACCGCGCTATTCTGCATCAGTGCGGTTTACATTGAACAAACTGAAATTACATTGAACAGGGCATTATAACTTGGAGATAACTATTTTACAGGGAACATGGGCTATGGAGGGTTAAGTGGCTTGCCCAAGACCACAAGGAGCACCTGTGGGACTAGAAACCCCAGTCCTTCCGGCCCATGGTTGCTGTCCTCTAGTGGGATTTGAACCCCCGACCTTCCAGCCTGAAGTACCTTGCCCCAACCACTAGGCCACTCCTCCACTCCACTCCACACCGAACCGGTACCGATGACACCCGATGTCGATACCGCTCGATACGTGTACCGAGCGTTAGAAGAGCACCCTGACAGACGGTACTTTGATTCCTCTGGTGATTCTGATACATCAGAGGACTCTGCTGAAGTATCCATAGCCCTTCCTGAGGAGCTGCCTTCTCCAAAAAGAAGAATGTCTCCTCCAGAGGACTTGTCCTTTCAAGACTTCATAAGAGAAGTAGCTAAAGGACTTTCTATCTCATTTACCTCTGAATCAGAGCCTAGAGCAAAAAAATTAGATATTTTGGGTTATTCTAAGGCTCCTAAAGAGGCAGTCACCTTACCAATTCATGATATTCTTTATGAACACATGATTGACTTATGGGAGACTCCTCTCTCTATCTCTCCTCATTCTCGTAGATTGGACACTATGTATCGTGTCCCTCCTTGTCCTGGGTTTCATAAAACACAGCTTCCTTACCATTCCATTGTGGTGCAGTCAGCTATGAAGAGGATAAAGAGTACAAAGAGACACTCTTCTGCTCCTCCAGGAAGAGAATGCAGGACCTTGGATGCTTTTGGTAGGAAAATCTTCCAAGCCAGTATGCTTATTGCCAGAATCAACTCCTATAGTCTTTATATGGATATGTTTCTGAAAGAAGTTGCAGATAAGCTGCACACTTTCCTCCCTTTTCTTCCAGAGGATAAAAGGGAAGAATTCCTCATTTGGCTTAAGCATACTCAAGACATTTCAAAGTTTTCCAACAGGGCAGCCTTTGACTCCTTTGAAGGTGCCAACAGAGCTTCAGGCATTGCCATAGCTGCTCGCAGAATTGCTTGGCTCCAAGCTTCTGATTTAGAACCCTGGGTTCAAGATGGCTTAGGAAATCTCCCCTGTACAGGTGAAACCCTATTTGGCAAAGAATGGCAAATAAAAGCCACTCAAATGGATGCAGAAAATTCTGCTCTGGATAGGCTTTCAAAGTCAACCTCCATTCCTGCCAAGAAAAAAACATTCAAGAAGTCTTTTTTCAAAAAGGGCAGATTCCCTTCTGCTTCTGGCCAGCAATCTTCTACAGGTCGCTTTGCCACTAAGCGTCAGCAACCTAAACAGGCCAGGCCTAAGTCTACAGGGGCTGCTGCAACTCAGCGGCCCCAACCCCCTCAGGGTTTTTGACTTGATACTAGAGAACTTAGCCTTTCTGGCTCTAAAACAGCCAGAGCCTCTCACCATCCCAGGAAGGTTAGCTCATTTTGCCCCCAGATGGGAGCAAATTACATCAGAGCAGTGGACCCTCTCCATCATAAGAGAGGGTTACAAACTTCATTTCTCAGACCTTCCTCCCCACACCATGGTGAGACACTTCAATTCTCCCACATCTCTTCTCGACCTTCTAGGTCAGGAGGTGGCTACCCTTCTTGCCCAAGGGGCAATAGAAGAAGTTCCTCTTCTTCAACAGGGGTCAGGGTTTTACTCCCCCTATTTTCTCATTCCAAAGAAGACAGGGGGATACAGACCCATATTAGATTCTCAGGGAATTGAACAAATTTCTATGCAAGGAGAAGTTCAAGATGCTTTCTCTGGGCACTCTCCTTCCATACCTTCAAAGTCAGGATTGGCTTTGTTCTCTAGATCTCAAGGATGTGTACACACATGTCCTCATCCATCCATCTCACAGAAGATTCCTACGTTTTCTTTTCCAAGGAAAATATTACCAATACAGGGTGCTTCCTTTTGGTCTGGCCTCTGCTCCAAGAGTGTTCACCAAATGCATGGCAATATTTGCTGCATTTCTACGCACTCTGGGAATATTCGTATTCCCATACCTGGACGACTGGCTCATCCGAGCTCCATCTCAGTCAGAGGCCCAGATTTCCCTGGACCGCACAAGACACATTCTGCAGTATCTGGGACTTGTGGTAAACCTCCCAAAGTCTCAGCTCACTCCTACTCAGTCCCTAGAATTCATAGGGGCCTGGTTGGATACCACCACTGCAAGGGCCTACCTTCCTCAGGCCCGTTGCCAACGTCTAGTGCAGTTAGCCTCCCAGATTCAGTCAAAGAACCACTTAACTGCCCGGGAGATGCTACAACTGCTAGGCCACATGGCTTCCACAGTGTATGTGGTACCCTATGCTCGCCTACACATGAGAGCAGGTCAATGGACTTTGTCCACCCAGTGGACTCAAGCATCAGGAGCTCTCTCAGACCAAATGGCAACCTCCAAACGTCTCTTTTGGTCTCTCCAATGGTGGATGTCCACTCAAAATCTGTTGCTGGGGTCCCCCTTCCAACAGTTGTTGCCCCAAGCAACCCTCACAACAGATGCCTCCCAAACAGGTTGGGGAGCTCATCTACAAGACCTCTCCACTCAAGGCACTTGGTCCCCACAGGAGACCTCTCTTCATATCAACCTCTTGGAGCTTCGAGCAGTTTTTCTAGCTCTCAAGGTCTTTCATATCCTCCTCAGCTACAAGACAGTCCTCATTCATACGGACAATCAAGTAGCCATGTTTTACATAAACAAGCAAGGAGGAACTGGCTCTCTGTCGCTTTGCAACAAAGCTTTAAGATTGTGGGCCTTCGCCAGAGAGTATCAAATCCATCTCCTGGCAGTATACCTCCCAGGAATCCAAAACTCTTGGGCAGACAGACTCAGTCGAGTTCTGCTTCCACACGAATGGTCCCTGCACATGGATCAGGTCTCAGAATCTTCCAAGAATGGGGAACCCCGGACATAGACCTCTTTGCAAGTCCGTGGTGGACTTGCAAAGAGGTCTATGTTCGGGGCTCTTCCGAAGGGATGGGCTTCACCTTAATCAGGATGGAACCAGACTGCTGGCATTAACTTTTAAAAAGGAGATAGAGAAGCTTTTAAACTAGAAAATAGGGGAAAGCTGACAGTCGCCCAGGAGCGCATGGTTCGGACGAAGGTATCCTTGAAGGATACTACCAAAAGCAGTGAGGTTCCAAAAAAGAGTATAGTAGCCCAAATGCCCTTGAGTAAGGTAAAGATTCCAAATTACCCATGCCTACCAATAGCCAGATTAATATCAATAAAATACAGTCTCTAAAATGCTTGTATGCAAATGCTAGAAGTCTACAAAATAAGATGGGCGAGTTAGAATATATAGCACTAATTGAGAGGTTAGATATGATTGCAATCTCAGAGACATGGTGGAAGGAGATTAACCAGTGGGACACTGATACCTGGATACAAACTATATCATAATGATAGAACTGATCAAATTGGTGGAGGAGTTGCACTGTATGTTAGAGAGGGCATTGAGTCAGAAAGGATTAAAGTTTTGCAGGAAACAAAATTTGCTGTAGAATCTCTATGGATTGAAATTCCATGTAAAAAAGCGAAGGCGATGGCAGTGGGAGTGTACTATCGACCGCCTGGCCAGAATGAACAAATGGATGATGAAATGCTCAAAGAAATCAAGGAAGCTAACAAAAGTCACAGCAGAGTAGTAATAATGGATGATTTCAATTACCCTGGTATCGACTGGGTCAGTGTTACGGGAGGACAAGCTAGGGAGATAAAGTTTCTAGATGAAATAAATGACTGCTTCTTGGAGCAGCTGGTTCATGAACCGACCAGAGGGGAAGCCATACTGGACCTAGTCCTTAGTGGAACGCCAGATCTGGTGCAAGAAATAAGGGTGTTGGGACCACTTGGCAATAGTGATCATAGCATGATCGTGTTTGATTTAATTAGTGGAGGAGGGATAGTAAAGAAATCCACAGTACTACCTTTTAACTTTCAAAAGGGAGACTATGATAAAATGAGGAATATAGTTAAGAAAAAACTAAAAGGAGCGGTTGCAAAGGTTAAAGACTTACAGCAAGCTTGGGTGTTATTTAAAAATACTATCCTCGAAGCCCAGACCAGCTGTATTTCACGCATTAAGAAAAGTGGAAAAAAGTCCAAAAAACTGCCAGCATGGTTTAAAGGTGAGGTCAGAGAGGCTCTTGCTGTCAAAAAAAGAATCCTTCAGGAAATGGAAAAAAGAGTCAAATGAAGAAAACTGGAAACAGCACAAGCACTGGCAAGTTAAATGCAAAGCATTGATAAGGCACGCAAAGCGAGAATTTGAGAAGGAACTTGCTACGGAAGCAAAAACACGAAATAAAGACTTTTTCAAGTACATTCGTAGCAAAAGGCCTGTGAGAGAGTCCGTTGGGCCATTAGATGATAGAGGGGTAAAAGGGGCAGTAAGAGGAGACGAGGCTATAGCAGAGAGACTGAATGAATTCTTTGCTTCGGTCTTTACTGAGGAAGATGTAGGGATGTTACCCAAAACTGAAGTGATATTTAAAGGTGATACTGCAGAGGAATTGAGAGAAATATCGCTACACTGGGAAGATATATTACAACTATTTGATAAACTGAATAGTAGCAAATCACCTGGACCGGATGGTATACATCCAAGAGTGTTGAAAGAACTGAAATATGATATGCTATTGGTAATCTGTGAACTTTCATTAAAATCATCTGTAATACCTGAAGATTGGAGGGTCGCCAACGTAACACCAATCTTTAAAAAGGGTTCCAGGGGTGACCCGGGAAATTACAGACCGGTGAGTCTCACGTCAGTACCGGGAAAATGGTAGAAACCATCATAAAGAACAAAATTACACAGCACGTAGATAGTCATGGCCTAATGGGAGACAGCCAACATGGCTTTAGACAAGGAAGATCTTGTCTTACTAATCTGATATGTTTTTTTGAAGGTGTGCATAAACAGGTAGACAAAGGTGAGTCGGTTGATATAGTGTATCTGGACTTTCAGAAAGCTTTTGATAAGGTCCCTCATCAGAGACTTTTGGCGAAACTACAAAGTCATGGGATAGGAGGCAGTGTACTATTGTGGATCGGGAACTGGTTAAAAGATAGAAAGCAGAGGGTAGGGCTAAATGGCCAATATTCCCAATGGAAAAAGGTGAATAGTGGAGTACCCCAGGGATCTGTACTGGGTCCGTTACTTTTTGACATATTCATAAATGACCTGGAAAAGGGAATAACGAATGAGGTTATCAAATTTGCAGATGATACAAAACTGTTTAAGGTTGTTAAAACCCAAGAGGATTGTGGAAAACTGCAGGAGGATCTGGATAAATTGGAAGACTGGGCATCCAAATGGCAGATGAAATTCAATGTGGACAAGTGCAAAGTTATGCATCTAGGAAAGAACAACCCACACTATATTTACACAATGCAAGGTTCCGCATTGGGAACCACCACCCAGGAAAAGGATTTAGGAGTCATCGTGGATAACATGTTAAAACCCTCTGCCCAGTGTGCAGCGGCAGCCAAGAAAGCAAATAGACTGCTAGGTATCATAAAGAAAGGGATGGAAAATAAAACAAAGGATATTATAATGCCTCTGTATCGTTCCATGGTACGACTGCACCTTGAATATTGTGTGCAGTTCTGGTCACCGTATCTTAAAAAGGACATAGCATTATTAGAAAAAGTACAGAGAAGAGCCACAAAAATGGTGAAGGGGATGGAAGGCTACTCCTATGAAGAGAGGTTACAAAGGTTGGGGCTCTTCAACCTGGAAAAGAGACGGCTGAGGGGATATATGATAGAGGTCTATAAATTAATGAATGGAGTGGAGCGGGTAAACGTGGATCAATTGTTTACGCTATCATAATATAGAAAGACTAGGGGACATGCAATGAAGCTACAGGGTAAACTATTTAAGACAAATAAGAGAAAATATTTTTTCACTCAACGTGTAATCAAACTCTGGAATTTGTTACCGGAGGCTGTAGTAAGGGCTGTTAGTGTAGCTGGGTATCTCCAGGAACAAGCAGGAATGAGTCTTCACATATAGGTACGTCGGTACCGATGGAGCCTGAGCGGGAACGCTCCCCAGCTTCCCAAAAAAGGAAAGCTTTTGGGAGCATGCCACAGCGCATGCGCGCTGCCTTCCCGCCTTTCCTAACCAGCTCTCCTCAGTTCTTCTTTGCCGCGGAGCCAGCAGGTCGAGCCCTGTCACCGCTGAAGAAGATCTTTATTTTATTTTATTTCTTTGGTCGCGTGTCTGCCTTCCCCGACTCCGGACCGGTACCGCCGGTCTTTTCTTTCTTTTCTTTAAAAAAAATATATATATATATATATTTTTCCTCACTTAGTGTATTTTGCTTCTAGGCCTCAGGGCCCAAAAGAAAATTTCCCTCATGGAAAAAACAGCCTCCGGGTTCAAAAAATGCACTAAGTGTAGTGGTACTATTTCTGTTACAGATACCCACGAATGGTGTCTTAAATGTTTGGGTCCTGAACACTCCATTCCGGATTGTTCGTCCTGCTCTCTAAAGTCTAAACGGGGTTTACAGAACCGAGCAGCTAAGCTCCATGTGCTGTATCCCGCTGATGCAGCGCCGGTAGCATCGACATCTTCCAGGTCTTCTTCTCCTGATGGATGTCAGGTAACCAAACATACCCCTAGCAGGTCCTCGAAGGGTAGATCTCCCTCTAAGCATCGAGATGCCTCCGGGCTTGCCCTCGAGGATCCTGCACCAGCAAAACAACCCCGGCGGGAAGCTCCAGCTTCCAAAGCTCCTCCTATGGGGTTACAGGTTGACATCGATGGCACGGCCTCGACCGATCACCTGTTAGACTGCTCTGGGGTACTGGCACAATCTCCCAGTACCGACCTCCAGGCATTCATGGCGTCGATGGATCACAATGTTCTGTCCATGCAGCAGGCTATTACGGCCTTCATTCAAGCTGCGACGCCGCTGGTACCGAAACAAACTCCGTTGTCGGTATCGGCTCCGGTACCGGCACCAGTGCCGATACCGGTACCGACTGCATCGACATCGACCAGGATACCGGCTACAGTGGTTCCTTGTCCAGGGCTGCCTACCGGTACCGATCCGGTACCGGGGACGCCCAATGTCGATACTGCTCGATACGCGTATCGAGCGTTGGAAGAGCACCCTGACAGGCAATACTTTGATTCCTCTGATGATTCTGATACATCGGACGAGTCTCCTGAAGTATCCATAGCCCTTCCTGAAGAGCCTTCTTCTCCAAAAAGAAGAATGTCTCCACCAGAGGACTTGTCCTTTCAAGACTTCATAAGAGAAGTAGCTAAAGGACTTTCTATTTCAATAACTTCTGAATCAGAGCCTAGAGCTAAAAAATTGGATATTTTAGGCTATTCTAGGGCTCCTAAAGAGGCAGTCACCTTACCAATTCATGAGATTCTTTATAAACACATGATTGATCTATGGGAGACTCCTCTCACTCTCTCTCCTCATTCTCGCAGATTGGACACTATGTATCGTGTCCCTCCTTGTCCTGGATTTCAGAAAACTCAGCTTCCTCACCATTCCATTGTGGTGCAGTCAGCTATGAAGAGGATAAAGAGTACAAAGAGACACTCTTCTGCTCCTCCAGGAAGAGAATGCAGGACCTTGGATGCTTTTGGTAGGAAAATCTTCCAAGCCAGTATGCTTATTGCCAGAATCAACTCATATAGCCTTTACATGGGTATGTTTCTAAAAGAAGTTGCACAAAAACTGCACACTTTCCTCCCTTTTCTTCCAGAGGATAAAAGGGAGGAATTCCTCATTTGGCTTAAGCATACTCAAGACATTTCAAAGTTTTCCAACAGGGCAGCTTTTGACTCCTTTGAAGGTGCCAGCAGAGCCTCAGGCATTGCCATAGCTGCTCGCAGAATTGCTTGGCTCCAGGCTTCTGATTTAGAACCCTGGGTTCAAGATGGCTTAGGAAATATTCCCTGTACAGGTGAAAACCTATTTGGCAAAGAGTGGCAAATAAAAGCCACTCAAATGGATGCAGAAGACTCTGCTCTGGATAGACTTTCAAAGTCAACCTCCATTCCTGCCAAGAAAAAGCTTTTTAAATAGTCTTTCTTTAAAAAGGGCAGATTTCCTTCTACTTCTGGCCAACAATCTTCTACAGGTCGCTTTACCACTAAGCGTCAGCAACCTAAACAGGCCAGGCCTAAGCCTACAGGGGCTGCTGCAACTCAGCAGGCCCAACCTCCTCAGGGTTTTTGACTTGATGCTAGAGAACTTAGCCTTTCTGGCTCTAAAGCAGCCAGAGCCTCTCGCCATCCCAGGAAGGTTGGCTCATTTTGCTCCCAGATGGGAGCAAATAACATCACAGCAGTGGACCCTCTCCATCATAAAGAGAGGGCTACAAGCTTCATTTCTCAGACCTTCCTCCCCACACCATGGTGAGATACTTCAATTCTCCCACATCTCTTCTCGACCTTCTAGGTCAAGAGGTAGCTACCCTTCTTGCCCAAGGGGCAATAGAAGAAGTTCCCCTTCTTCATCAAGGGTTAGAGTTCTACTCCCCCTATTTTCTCATTCCGTAGAAGACAGGGGGATACAGGCCCATCTTAGATCTCAGAGAATTGAACAAATTTCTTTACAAGGAGAAGTTCAAGATGCTTTCTCTGGGCACTCTCCTTCCATACCTGCAAGGTCAGGACTGGCTTTGTTCTCTAGATCTCAAGGATGCGTACACACATGTCCTCATCCATCCCTCTCACAGAAAATTCCTACGGTTTCTTTTCCAAGGAAAACATTTCCAATACAGAGTCCTTCCTTTCGGTCTGGCCTCTGCTCCAAGAGTGTTCACCAAATGCATGGCAATAGTTGCTGCATTTCTACGCACTCTGGGAATATTTGTCTGGCTCATCCGAGCTCCATCTCAGTCAGAGGCCCAGATTTCTCTGGACCGCACAAGGCGCATTCTGCAGTATCTGGGACTTGTGGTAAACCTCCCAAAGTCTCAGCTCACCCCTACTCAGTCCCTAAAATTCATAGGAGCCTGGTTAGATACCACTACTGCAAGGGCCTACCTTCCTCAGCCCGTTGCCAACGTTTAGTGCAGTTAGCCTCCCAGATTCAGTCAAAGAGCCACTTAACTGCCCGGGAGATGCTACAACTGCTAGGCCACATGGCTTCCACAGTGTATGTGGTACCCTATGCTCGCCTACACATGAGAGCAGCTCAATGGACTTTGTCCACCCAGTGGACTCAAGCTTCAGGAGCTCTCTCAGACCAAATAGCAACCACCAAACGTCTCTTTTGTCTCCAATGGTGGATGTCCACTCAAAATTTGTTGCTGGGGTCCCCCTTTCAACAGCTGTTGCCCCAAGCAACCCTCACAACAGATGCCTCCCAAGCAGGTTGGGGAGCTCATTTACAGGACCTCTCCACTCAAGGCACTTGGTCCCCACAGGAGACCTCTCTTCATATCAATCTCTTGGAGCTTCGAGCAGTTTTTCTAGCTCTCAAGGTCTTTCATAACCTCCTCAGCTACAAGACAGTCCTCATTCATACGGACAATCAAGTAGCCATGTTTTACATAAACAAGCAAGGAGTAACTGGCTCTCTGTCGCTTTGCAAGGAAGCTTTAAGATTGTGAGCCTTCGCCAGAGAGCATCAAATCCATCTCTTGGCAGGATACCTCCCAGGAGTCCAAAACTCTTGGGCAGACAGACTTAGTCGAGTTCTGCTTCCACACGAATGGTCCCTGCACATGGATCAGGTACTCAGAATCTTCCAAGAATGGGGAACCCCGGACATAGACCTCTTTGCAAGTCCGTGGAATGCCAAACTTCCCCGGTTCTGTTCCAGAATTCCGTGTCAGGGAGTTCAGGCCAAGGATGCCTTCCTCCTTCATTGGGGTCAGGGCTTCCTGTATGCCTTTCCACCCATTCCCTTGATTCCCAAGACTCTGTTCAAACTCCAGAGGGATCAAGGCTCTATGATCCTCATAGCTCCACACTGGCCACGCCAAGTGTGGTACCCTCTACTTCTACATCTCTCCCAAGCCCCCTCCCTGGACTTGGGAGCTGCTCCAGACCTTCTGTCCCAGGAGGAAGGGACTTTGTGGCACCCAAACCCCAAGTCCCTTTACCTCAGAGCTTGGTTACTGAAGGCCTAGACCTTGAAGGCTTGAATCTTTCTCAGCAAGTGAAGGATATCCTCCATGCTTCCAGAAAACCTTCCACAGGCGTTCCTATCCTTTTAAATGGAAAAGATTTTCCATTTGGTGTGCTGAAAAGGGTCTTCACCCTCTAGCACTACCTTTAAATTCTCTGTTAGACTATCTCCTGCATCTTTCCAATGCAGGACTTAAGACGAATTCAGTAAGAGTCCATTTGAGTGCTATTGCAGCATCCCTTAAGCCCATCAATGGACAACCTATTCCCTCTCATCCTCTCATTGCAAGATTTATGAGAGGCCTAACTTTAACTAAACCTCCCATTAAGCCTCCTCCGGTGGCATGGGACTTAAATTTGGTTCTTGGTCAGCTTATGAAGCCACCTTTTGAACCCTTAGCCACTACCTCCCTGAAATTTCTTTCCTGGAAGGTTATTTTCCTCATTCCAGTCACTTCAGCTCGCCGCATCAGTGAACTGCAGGCCTTAGTGGCTAATCCACCTTATACAAGGTTCCATCATGATAAGGTAGTCCTTAGGACAAATCCACACTTTATGCCTAAAGTGGTCTCACCTTTTCATCTTAATCAAGAGGTATATTTACCTGTCTTTTTTCCAGCTCCTCATGCATCCAGTGCAGAGAAGAGTCTTCATACTCTGGATTGTAAAAGAGCTCTTGCTTTTTAGTTACAAAGGACACAGCAACATAGAAAGTCCTCCCAGCTTTTTGTTGCTTTTGATCCTTCTCATTTAGGACTTCCAGTATCTAAGAGAATACTGTCCAGTTGGATTGCTCAGTGTATTTCCTTCGCCTACCAGAGTAAGAACCTTTCTCTGGAGAGCCATGTCACAGCTCATAATGTGAGGGCCATGGCCACCTCTATGGCTCATCTAAATTCTGTGTCCATCGACCAGATCTGTCGAGCAGCCACCTGGGCCTCGGTTCATACCTTCACAGCCCATTACTGCTTGGACAAGGACTCCCGCTGGGATGCCTTGTTGGTCAGGCTGTCCTCAAACACCTGTTCCATTCTTAAACAACTCCTACCCTCCTTCCCTGGATGGATGCCTGAGATCCATAGGACGACGTAGAACCCTTCCCAGGGTCTCATATCCTTGGGGATCTCCCAGGCATCTTAGCTAGGGAGTCCCCATATGTGAAGACTCATTCCTGCTTGTTCCTGGAGATAGCACAGTTACTTACCTGTAACAGGTGATCTCTGGGAACAGCAGGAATAAGTCTTCACAACCCTCCCACCTCCCCTTGGAGTTGTACATCTTTTCTGTCTTTCCTTTCCTCTCTCTTTCTATTGTCTCAGCTTTAAACTCGAACTGAGGAGAGCAGGTTAGGAAAGGCGGGAAGGCAGCGCGCAGGTGCTGTGGGACGCTCCCAAAAGCTTTCCTTTTTTGGGAAGCTGGGGAGCGTTCCCGCGCAGGCTCCGTCGGTACCGACGTACCCATATGTGAAGACTTATTCCTGCTGTTCCCAGAGATCACCTGTTACAGGTAAGTAACTGTGCTTTAAAAAAAGGTTTGGACAAGTTCCTGGAGGAAAGGTCCATAAACCACTGTTAAAAAGGGACCCAGGATAATCAATGCTTGACCCAGTACAAGCATTGTGGAACCTGTGTCTTTTGGGGATATTGCTAGGTACGTATGACCTAGATTGGCCACTGTTGGAAACAGGATACTGGGCTTGATGGACCTCGGTCTGACCCAGTATGGCTTATGTTCTTAAACTTCCCCGGTTCTGTTCCAGAATTCCGTGTCAGGGAGTTCAGGCCAAGGATGCTTTCCTCCTTCATTGGGGTCAAGGCTTCCTGTATGCCTTTCCACCCATTCCCTTGATTCCCAAGACTCTGTTCAAACTCCAGAGGGATCAAGGATCTATGATCCTCATAGCTCCACGCTGGCCACGCCAAGTGTGGTACCCTCTACTTCTGCATCTCTCCCAAGCCCCCTCTGGACTTGGGAGCTGCTCCAGACCTTCTGTCCCAGGAGGAAGGGACTTTGTGGCACCCAAACCCCAAGTCCCTTCACCTCAGGGCTTGGTTACTGAAGGCCTAGACCTTCAAGGCTGGAATCTTTCTCAGCAAGTGAAGGATATCCTCCATGCTTCCAGAAAACCTTCTACTAGATGTTCCTATGCTTTTAAATGGAAAAGGTTTTCCATTAGGTGTGCTGAAAAGGGTCTTGACCCTCTGGCACTATCTTTGAATTCTCTGTTGGAATATCTCCGGCATCTTTCCAATGCAGGCCTTAAAACGAATTCGGTAAGGGTCCATTTGAGTGCTATTGCAGCATCTCTTAAGCCTATCAATGGACAACCTATTTCTTCTCATCCTCTTATTGCAAGATTCATGAGAGGCCTAACCTTAACTAAACCTCCCATTAGGCCTCCTCCGGTGGCATGGGACTTAAATTTGGTTCTTGGTCAGCTCATGAAGCCACCTTTTGAACCCTTAGCCACCACCTCCTTGAAATTTCTTTCCTGGAAGGTTATTTTCCTCAATGCAGTCACCTCAGCTCGCCGCATCAGTGAACTGCAGGCCTTAGTGACTAATCCGCCTTATACAAGATTCCATCATGATAAGGTAGTCCTTAGGACCAATCCATACTTTATGCCTAAAGTGCTCTCACTTTTTCATCTTAATCAAGAGGTGTATTTACCTGTCTTTTTTCCAGCTCCGCATGCATCAAGTGCAGAGAGGAATCTTCATACTCTGAATTGTAAGAGAGCTCTTGCTTTATCTCCAGGAACAAGCAGGAATGAGTTCTCACATATGGGTACGTCGGTACCGATGGAGCCTGCACGGGAACGCTCCCCAGCTTCCCAAGAAGGAAAGCTTTTGGGAGCATCCCACAGCGCATTCGCGCTGCCTTCCCGCCTTTCCTAACCAACTCTCCTCAGTTCGAGTTTTAAAGCTGAGACAAAAAGAGAGAGAGGAAATAAAAGATAGATAGAGAGAAACAACTCCTAGGGGAGGTGGGTGGGTTGTGAAGACTTATTCCTGCTGTTCCCAGAGATCACCTGTTACAGGTAAGTAACTGTGCTATCTCCAGGAACAAGCAGGAATGAGTCTTCACATATGGGGACTCCCTAGCTAAAGATGCCTGGGAGATCCCCAAGGTTATGAAACCCTGGGAAGGGCTCTACCTCATCCTATGGATCTCAGGCATCCATGCAGGGAAGGAGGGTAGGAGTTGATTAAGAATGGAACAGGTGTTTGAGAACAGCCTGACCAAACAAGGCATCCCGGCGGGAGTCCTTTTCCAAGTAGTAATGGGCTGTGAAGGTATGAACTGAGGCCCAGGTGGCCGCTCGACAGATCTGGTTGATGGACACAGAATTTAGATGAGCCATAGAGGCTGCCATGGCCCTCACATTATGAGCTGTGACATGACTCTCCAGAGAAAGGTTCTTACACTGGTAGGCGAAAGAAATACAATGAGCAATCCAATTGGACAGTGTTCTTTTAGAGACTGGAAGTCCTAAATGAGAAGGATCAAAAGCAACAAAGAGTTGGGAAGACTTTCTATGTTGCTGTGTCCTTTGCAAGTAAAGCACAGTTACTTACCTGTAACAGGTGATCTCTGGGAACAGCAGGAATTAGTCCTCACATATGGGTACGTCGGTACCGACGGAGCCTACGCGGGAACGCTCCCCAGCTTCCCAACAAGGAAAGCTTTTGGGAGCATCCCACAGCACATGCGCGCTGCCTTCCCGCCTTTCCTAACCAACTCTCCTCAGTTCGAGTTTAAAGCTGAGACAATAGAGAGAGAGAAAAGGAAAGAGAGAGATACAACTCCTAGGGGAGGTGGGAGGGTTGTGAGGACTAATTCCTGCTGTTCCCAGAGATCCCCAAGGGTATGAGACCCTGAGGGTTCCTCGTCTTCCTATGGATCTCAGGCATCCATTCAGGGAAGGAGGGCAGGAGTTGTTCAAGAATGTTACAGGTGTCTGAGGACAGCCTGACCAAACAAGGCATCCCGGCGGGAATCCTTGTCTAAACAGTAATGGGCTGTAAAGGTAGGAACCGAGGCCCAGGTGGCTGCTCGACAGATCTGATCGATGGACACAGAATGAAGATGAGCCATAGAGGTGGCCATGGCCCTCACATTGTGAGCTGTTGCATGGCCTTCCAGAGAAAGGTTCTTACTCTGGTAAGCAAAAGAAATACACTGAGCAATCCAATTGGACAGTTTTCTTTTAGAGACTGGAAGTCCTAAATGAGAAGGATCAAAAGCAACAAAAAGCTGGGAAGACTTATGTGAAGACTTATTCCTGCTGTTCCCAGAGATCACCTGTTACAGGTAAGTAACTGTGCTTTCTACGCACTCTAGGAATATTTGTTTTCCCATATCTGGACGACTGGCTCATTTGAGCTCCATCCCATTCAGAGGCCCAGATTTCTCTAACCTGCACAATGCATGTCCTTCAGTATTTGGGACTGGTAATGAACATCCCAAAATCCCATCTCACCCCTACTCAGTCTCTGGAGTTTATAGGGGCCTTGCTGGATACCACAACTGCAAGGGCCTATCTTCCTCAGGCCCGTTGCCTACGCTTGGTGCAGTTAGCCTCCCAGATACAGTTAAAGTCCCATTTAACTGCTCGAGAGATGTTACAACTATTAGGCCACATGGCATCCACCATGCATGTGGTTCCATATGCTCGCCTTCACATGAGGGCAGCTCAATGGACTTTGTCCACCCAATGGACTCAGGCATCGGGTTGCCTGTCAGACAAAATAGCCAACTCCAGTCGCCTATTTTGGTCTCTCCAGTGGTGGAAGTCCCCTCCCAATCTGTTGCTGGGGTCCCCTTTTCAGCAGTCGCTACCCCAAGCTCCCCAACCCAAGCAATGGGTTGGGGAGCTCATCTGCAGGATCTCTCCTCCGAGGGCATCTGGTCTCCACAGGAGACTTCTCTGCATATCAATCTCTTGGAACTCAGAGCAATATTCTTAGCTCTCAGAGTGTTCCATTCCCTGCTCAGCTACAGGACAGTCCTCATCCATACGGACAACCAAGTAGCCCTGTTCTATGTAAACAAGCAGGGCGGGACTGGCTCTCTGTCGCTTTGCAACAAAGCTTTGCGACTGTGGGCCTTCGCCAGAGAGCATCACATCCATCTTCTGGCAGTATATCTTCTAGGCATTCAAAACTCTTGGGCGGACAGACTCAGTCGAGTTCTGCTTCCACATGAGTGGTCCCTCCACATGGACCAGGTAGCCAGGATTTTTCGAATTTGGGGAACCCCGGACATAGACCTCTTTGCAAGTCTGTGGAATGCCAAACTTCCCCGGTTCTGTTCCAGAATTCCGTGTCAGGGAGTTCAGGCCAAGGATGCCTTCCTCCTTCACTGGAGTCAAGACTTCCTTTATGCCTTTCCACCAATTCCCCTAATTCCCAAAACACTATTCAAGCTTCAGAGAGATCAGGGGACCATGATCCTCATAGCACCACATTGGCCACGCCAAGTGTGGTACCCTCTACTTCTGCATCTCTCTCAAGCTCCTTCCCTGGACTTGGGCTCTGCACCAGACCTTCTGTCCCAGGAAGAAGGAACTTTGTGGCACCCAAACCCCCAGTCGCTCCATCTCAGGGCTTGGTTGCCGAGGGCCTAGACCTTCAAGACTTTCATCTCTCTCAGCAAGTCAGAGATGTTATTCATGCCTCTAGAAAACCCTCTACTAGACGTTCCTATGCTTTCAAATGGAAAAGATTTACCATTTGGTTTTCAGGGAAAGGTCTAAACCTTCTTGCAATACCTCTGAATTCTCTACTAGATTATCTCCTGCATCTATCCCATGCAGGTCTGAAAACGAATTCAGTAAGAGTCCATTTGAGTGCTATTGCAGCATCCCTCAAGCCTCTCAATGGACAACCTATTTCCTCTCATCCTCTTATAGCAAGATTCATGAGAGGCCTTCTTTTAACTAAACCTCCCATTAGACCACCTCCAGTGGCATGGGACTTAAACCTGGTTCTTGGCCAGCTTATGAAGCCACCCTTTGAACCTTTAGCCACCACCTCCTTGAAATTCCTTTCTTGGAAAGTTATTTTTCTCATTGCAGTCACCTCAGCACGCCGCATCAGTGAGTTGCAAGCTTTGGTGGCTAATCCTCCTTATACAAGGTTCCATCATGATAAGGTAGTCCTCAGGACCAATCCACACTTTATGCCTAAAGTGGTCTCACCTTTTCATCTGAACCAAGAGGTATATTTACCTGTCTTTTTTCCAGGACCTCATGCATCAAATGCAGAGAGGAATCTTCATACCTTGGATTGTAAGAGAGCTCTCGCTTTTTACTTACAAAGAACACAGCAACATAGAAAGTCTTCTCAACTCTTTGTTGCTTTTGATCCTTCTCATTTAGGACTTCCAGTCTCTAAGAGAACACTGTCCAACTGGATTGCTCAGTGTATTTCTTTTGCCTACCAGAGTAGGAACATTTCTCTGGAGGGCCATGTCACAGCTCACAATGTGAGAGCCATGGCAGCCTCAATGGCTCATCTAAACTCTGTGTCCATCGACCAAATCTGTCGAGCAGCCACCTGGGCCTCGGTTTATACCTTCACAGCCCATTACTGTTTGGACAAGGACTCCCGCCGGGATGCCTCGTTTGGTCATGCTGTTCTCAAACACCTGTTCTATTCCTAATCAACTCCTACCCACCTACCCTGGTCGGATGCCAGAGATCCATGGGGGGGAGGTAGAGTCCTTTTCAAGGACACACAACCTGGGGTTTCTCCCTGGCATCTGTAGCTAGGGAGTCCCCATATGTGAAGACTCATTCCTGCTTGTTCCTAGAGATAGCATAGTTACTTACCTGTAACAGGTGATCTCTGGGAACAGCAGGAATAAGTCTTCACAACCCACCCACCTCCCCTAGGAGTTGTATCTCTCTATCTATCTTTCCTTTCCTCTCTCTCTCTTTGTCTCAGCTTTAAAACTCGAACTGGAGAGACGCGGTTGGGAAAGGCAGGAAGGCAGCGTGCAGGCGCTGTGGGATGCTCCCAAAAGCTTTCTTACTGGACGCTGGGGAGCGTTCCCGCGCAGGCTCCGTCGGTACCGACGAAACCCATATGTGAAGACTTATTCCTGCTGTTCTCAGATATCACCTGTTACAGGTAAGTAACTGTGCTTTATGCTATGATCACTATTGCCAAGTGGCCCCAATACCCTTATCTCTTGCACCAGATCTGGTTTTCCACTAAGGACTAAGTCCAAAGTGGCTTCCCCTCTGGTCAGTTTATGAACCAACTGCTCCAAGAAGCAGTCATTTATTTCATCTAGAAACTTTATCTCCTTAGCATGTCCTGCCGTGTCACTGACCCAGTCAATACCGGGGGTAATGGAAATCACCCATTATTTTTACTGTTCTGTAACTTTTGTTAGCTTCCCTGATTTCTTTAAGCATTTCATCATCCATTTTTTCATTCTGGCCAGGCGGTCAATAGTACACCCCCACTGTCATCGCCTTCCCCTTTTTACATGAAATTTCAATCCATAGAGATTCTACAGTGAATTTTGTTTCCTGTAGAACTTTAATCCTTTGTGACTCAATGCCCTCTCTAACATAGAGCGCAACCCCTCCACCAATTTGATCTATCATTATGATATAGTTTGTACCCAGGTATCACAGTATCCCACTGGTTGTCTTCCTTCCCCCATGTCTCTGATATACCAACCAATCATATCTAACTTTTCATTTAGTGCTATATATTCGAATTCTCCCATCTTATTTTTTAGACTTCTAGCATTTGCATACAAGCATTTTAGAGACTGTATTTTATTCATATTAATCTGGTTATCGTTAATAAGATAAGGAAGCCTGTAGTGAGCCTATGGAAATAGGAGAAACTAATGATTTTACCTTTAAGAAAAGTGATATCCCTGCAGTGCACAGGTTTCAGCTTTTGCCTAGAGAAAGCAAGCACAGAGAAACTGAACCTAGGCTGCCACACCCAAGCTCTGTTGACGTAGTTGCAGGCTTGGAACATAATTGCAAGCACCTGTCCAGAGAGGGAGAGACACTGCCCGGGAAGCAGGGATATAAACCTTGGCTAGAGAGAGAGAGCGGGGTCAGAGGAGAAGAGGAGAAGAGAAGGAGGTGGAGAGAGCCTGGGAGGAGAGAGACCAGGAGAGGAGTGCTCGGAGAGAGAGAGCAGAGAAGCCTTCAAACCCCAATTCCTGATAAGAAGGTTCAGGAGCCCCCAGGACTCGGCACAAGAGTCAAAAGAGCCAAGCCTGAAACAGGGAGCAGTGGCAGAGCTCCAGGGAGGAACTCAAGCAAGTGAACCAGGGACTGTTTCCCCGAAGCTGAAGGGAGACTGGTGAATACAGCCAGGGAGAAGTGTCCACAGCCTCTGGTACGTTTTATCCTTACCGGGTAGAGCTGTGCTCAAGGGAGACACAGGGATCCTCGGAGAATTTACCCTGAGACGTAGAAACCTAGCCTTAACAGAAGGTAGGAACTTGCTCTTGTCAAGGGGAGGATACCTGTTGCATGTACATTTGAGTGCTTAATGAAGACAAAGGTAAAATAAGATATTTTACTTTGTTGAATGAAGAAGCTGTGTTTTCTTTATCCGTTATGTTGATAAGCAGCTGCATATAATTAATGACTGTGAAGCTCATCCAGCCTAATTTGTAAATAACCTTGAGCGAGTGACTGGAAGAAGTATCTTGTTACAATCTGCATGAACTTTGTTTGCGTTTGGGGAATAAATTTTGTCATTTGCCTTTACTTTCGGTTTCATGACTACACTTCATCTTAGAAGGCTAAAACTACAACTCCCAGCATGCTTCACTGGAGAAAAATAGTTCATTCAACCTTTTATAAGAGAAGTTAATGGCAACCCTATCCCTCTAAGCCTGAGGCAGAGGACTGGAGCGTGACAGTAGGCAAGGGTAATTTGGAATCTTTAAGCCCTGTCTGCTCTGTACTCAAGGGCATTTGGGCTACCTTTGTCTTTATTGGAACCTCTCTGCTGATGTGCCCTAACTATTTTTTTTGGATAGTTTCTGATGGCATTTGACCTCACGGAGGCCTATCTGCACATTCCGATTTGGCTGGAGCATCAGCAGTTTCTCTGTTTTGCGATTCCCATGGGGCATTTTCAGTTCAGGGCACTTCCCTTCGGTCTTGCAACCACCCCTCGCACTTTCACCAAAGTCATGGTGGTGATGGCCATAGCATTGAGGCAGGAAAGCATCTTGATGTATCCTTATTTGGATGTTTGGCTCATCCAAGCAAAATCCAAGGAGGAGAGCGTTAAAGACACACAGAGGATCATTGCCTGTCTACGAAGTTTAGGATGGGTCATCAATTTTTTTGAAGAGTCAGCTGCAGCCGTCACAGGATGATGTGTACCTGGGGGCTCTGTTCAGGATGGACAGGGGCCGTGTGTTGCTGGAAGACTGGATGTGCACTCTACAGGGTCAGATGCGACTGTTTCTCCGAATGCAGGGATGAATGGCGGCAGTGATCGATCTCATGCCCTGGGCTCAATCCCACATGAGACTTTTGCAAAGGGCACTATTACAGATGGTGAGCTCAGTGCCACTTACTCATGCAGCCCCTTCCTTGTCCCAAAAGGGTCAGGGTGACGCTCTGATGGTGGCTCCGAAAGGTCAAACTGTTGGCAGCGATGCAGCTTGACTGGGTGGGGGACTCACTTCGAAGCTCAGATAGTGCAGAGTTGCTAGTCAATGATGGAGAGCACTTGGTCCATCAGTTGACTGGAGATGAGAGTGGTCTTTTTGGTGCTACAGAGGTTTTGAGCCTTCCTGCAAGGCAAGACGGTGCACTTGTTTTTGGACAATGCCACCACGGTAACATACATCACTTACCAAGAGGGCACAGGCAGTGTTCATCTGGAGTGTGAGATCACGTCACTGTTGGCATGGGTAGAGGACAATCTACTGACCCTCTCCGTGGCTCATGTGGCTGGCAAAGACAACGTGGCGGCCAATTTTCTCAGTCAGCATCACCTGAACCCTGGCAAGTAACGCTGAATACGAAAATTTTTGCTCTGCTGGTTCAGTGTTGGGGAGCGTCGATCATGGACCTCCGAGTCAGCAAAAATGGCTCATTTCTACAGCAGGAGAAGGGAGTGCATGTCAGATGGCCTGGATGCGTTAGTGCAGCGCTAGCCCACAGAGGGGCTGCTGTGTGTGTGTTCCCATCATGTATGCTCATCGATCGAATGGTGCAAAGGATCTAAGCGCATCCAGGACCAGTCATTCTGGTCATGCCCGATTGACCGTGACGTCCATGGTACACGGACTTGGTTCGGCTGGTGGTGCCTTCCAGCCCAGACCGATCTTCTCATGCAAGGCCTGGTATTAATTCTGCAAGTAGATTAATTCTTGATTGCGGCCTTGCTCTTGAGAGGGCTAGTTTGAGGAAATGTGGCTACTCGGCGTCGATCACTTCTACTCTGTTAAAAGCCCGGAAGCACTCCACCACCTTGTCTTATTTGTGGGTGTGGGGAATCTTTGAGGATTGGTGTGCGGACCACGCATGGCGGTCTTTTACAACTTCGATCTTGGATGTCTTGGCATTTTTGCAGGCTGGGCTGGACAAGGGTCTAACTTGCAGTTCAATCCAGGTGCAGGTGGTGGTGTTGACCTGTTACCAGGGTAGAGTCCAGGGGGCATCCCTGGCGACTCATCCAGATGTAGTTCATTTTTTGTGCGCGGTGAATCAGATCCGGCCACTGGTGAAAACGCTGCTCCCTACTTGGAATTTGAATCTCGTGTCCTCTGTTCTGACGGAGGTGCCTTTTGATCCGCTGCGGGCATCCACAGTGAAGGATTTGACAATAAAGATGGTCTTTTTGGTGGCCATCTGTTTGGCCAGGTGGGTCTCTGAATTGCAGGCACTGTCATGCCGGGAGCCTTTTCTCTCAATCTCCAAGGAGAAAGTGGTATTGCGGCTGGTGCCTTCCTTTCTGCCTAAGGTCATCTCAGCTTTTCACTTGAATCAACCTGTCATGCTATTGGTATTTTCGGGGAAGGTGGCAGATGGGCTGGAGCTGCAGATACAACGTTTGGATGTGTATGCTGAAGAGATATTTGAAATAGACGGAGATCTTTAGGAGATTAGACAGGTTGTTCTCTTTGACGGAACAAGTAAAGGCAAGGCAGTGTCCAAGGCTTCCATTTCCAGGTGGATTAAGGAAGCAATTTCATCAGCGTATTTTTTGAAAAGAGCGAGTTTACCCACAGGGTTATGGGCTCATTCCACCTGGGCGCAGTCAATGTCTTGGGCGGAAGCCAGTCTAGTTCCTTCAGTTGACATCTGCAGGGTGGCCACGTGGTCATCGTTACATACATTTATACGCCATTATCGTCTCGATGTGCAGGCAGCGGGAGACACGAGATTCGGAGCAGCGGTGCTGCAGGCCAGACTCTCGGGTCCCTCCGAAGTTTAGTACTGCTATAGTACATCCCACAAATCATGACTGGACTGGAGGTATGATAAGGAAGGGTTAATTAGGACTTACCTGCTAACTGGCTTTCCTTGAGTACCTCCAGTCCAGTCAGGGACTCTTTCTGGATTGAGATGTACGTGGAGTGCTAGCGATCCCGGGCCTGCAGAGTTGATTCCATAGGGGATAGTCCGGGATTATAGTGATTCTCATGATGCTGCGGCTGGTTAGGACTCCTGTGGGGGTTTCTCTGGCCTTCATTTTAGTGGCTTCTCATCATGAGCAATCAAGTATACAAAACAAGACAAAGGTATTACTGGTTATAAATTGGTCAAGAAAATTTGAGTTCCTGGGTTTGTTTAATCTGCAGGATGAGGTTCCTTAGTTTATGCAGGGTTATCCTGTCTGTCTTTGAGGTGAGAAATATTGCAATGATTTGGACTGGTCCTTAACTGTTGCTCCTGTGAGTTTGCTTTGTCAATAGACTACTGAGACTGGTAGGTAGTGCCAGCTGGTTATATGAGGTGATATCTTAAAAATATTCATGATCAGTCTCCAAGCTGCTGGTTGGGGGTGACAAACCACAAGTCGGTACTGGACTGAAGGTACTCAAGGAAAGCCAATTAGCAGGTAAGTCCTAATAAACCCATTTTGCTCCCCCGCTCCTTGTATTTCTTCTGACGAATGGCAGATCTATCCTAAACAGATAGTATAGTGACCACAATGGCACACTCTGTATATTCAACGCTGCTACCTATATGGATAGTAGCATGGAATATACAAATTAAATGACGGTGCTGACTTTAATATAAGACAGTGACCTTGCTGGCTGAAAATTTACCCGTTTTCACAGCTTATATTGCAAGATTGCCCATTGGGAGGTACCAAAGTGAAAGTTGGCTCATGGTGCTATAACCCCTTGAGTTGGCCCTGCTGCAATATCATGTGATTGTCAGTTATCGTACATTTTGGTGGTCAGTAGCTGGCATGCCCATGTGTTAGTGTTCACTGTGGCCACTTACTGCATGCTAAAACATGCTTTAACTGGATAGAAGCATTTAGTAAAAGGGCCCCAAAGTAAGTGTATTTCAGATAAAATATGAATGAGGAAATATATTTTAAAAAATTATAGATGAGTAGTCAAGAAAAAATAAACAAGGGGACATTTTGCTAAAGTGCACGAGGGTTTTGCAACCAGCAATCATTTAGCGCTGAAGCTAAAGCATGGTAGTTGCCACTGCTGTGTGGTACCTGCCAGGGGTATGTCCAGCATCTTCTCCAGGAACAAGCAGGAAGTCAGTTCTCACATATGGGTGATGTTGGTGCTGATGGAGCCCATACGGAGCATTTCCCCAGCTTTCAAAGAAAGAATGCTACCACGGATGTGTGGTCCCCTTCCTTCCACGGGTGCCATCTTGCTCAGTCTCCTTTTTTCTGCGGAGCCCAATGGACGTCGGTCCAATTTCCCCAGAAAAAATCCTTTAAAATTAGCTGATTCTGGTTGGCATACTGGTTCCTCTTCCCACCTCGAGCCGGCGCCGGTCCTGGCACTGTTTTCAGCTCCTTTCCCCCTTGTTTTTTTGATCAAGGCTTGCCTCGACTGGGGTTTGCGCCCTCTTTTGCCCAGGGGTTATTGACCCCGGCCGGGTGTTCCCCACCATGTCTCCTGGTGGGTTCAAAAAATGTGACTGCTGCAGTCAAAACTCTGTCTGTCACCGACACCCATGATTGCTGTTTACACTGCCTGGGACTGGACCATGATAGCAACTCCTGCAACCTTTGCCAGACCATGATGCCGAAAACCAATAAAAAGCGGTTGGAGTTGCAGGAGAAACTGGTCCCAAGGTCCTACTCGGCACTGGCATCTCCAACGCCGAACTCCAAGCCCAGCACTTCCTGTGAGGACCGAGCATCCTCGGAGTCTCGCGGTGGCAGCTCCTCCGAGAAGACCTCGGATCCTGAGAAAAAGAAGAAAAAATCCTTGAAGCCCATTTACGTTCTGCCGGAGAAACCCGGTAAGATGGCTCGGAGGGACTCGGGCGACTCAGAGAAGCATCCCACAAAGGTCCTCAGAAAAGGATTCCTGGGCCAGCAGAGACCGTGAGAGGTTCCTTGAGACCGTTGTCCTCCTAGAGGACACACTCATGAGAGTGCCGACATCAGGCCTGAGATCCTCGGTGCCCTCGCCGAAAGCTGCGGAGCCTTCTGGCCTGGAAACCAGAATGGCAGCCATGGAGCAGAACATCACTGCTATCCTGGCCATGCAGCAGGTAATGATGGCTGGTTTGTCTGCATCTTCTGCCTCGAAAACCGGGCCCCCGACTGTGGGCTCCGAACACCTCTGGCCTTAGGTAAGCCCTCGGGCCCAGTCAAGGTCCTGCTCCCATTCCTTGAGAATCCGGTTCTCCCCAGCCAGTTTCTGAGACTCCGACCCCAGTTCCTCGGGAGGCCCCCGGCCCTTTGGCACAGGCCTCGAAGCAAGGAGTCGCAGAGCCTCCAACTCTTTGTCTCCCCTCGACTCCGAGTGGGAGACTGAGGATGAGGCCTCTCCGGAAACCAAACAGCACTGAGATGTCCCCTCAGACCCGTCCCCCCAATTCCCCTCAAGAAGACGTGGCCTTCCTCGACTTTGTAAGGGATATGGCCAGATCCCTCTCGGTGCAAACCGAGGCCTAGGAGAACCCATGCACCGAGGAACCGGAGATCCTCAAGTTCAAGGATACTTTCACAGTGCCAGTACAGCCGATCCTCGAGTGGCTATTGTTGCGCATGTGAGAGACCCCTGACATCGGTGCCTGTGGTCAGCTGATGCCTCAACGCTATGTATTTATTTATTTATTTATTTATTTTATTTATTCACTTATTTCTTCTATACCGCCCCTTCCAGTGATCAAGGGCGGTTTACATGGAACAAATTAACAAATTATGTATACTTCTGTATACTTTACATTGAACAGAAAACTTTTTAACTTTTTACATGGAATAGATATACATTACATTGAAACAGAGAAACTTTCTAACTTTTTACAAATAATGACAGATGTAAAAAACTGTCCAAACTATTTACATAGGTTATTTACAAGTGATTCTATACAGGGGTTTTCAGAATAATCGTGCATCATGTGTAGGTGGTGGAATTTATTTCCATTTTTTTATCAAGAATTTTGTGTGTGTGTGAGGGGGCTGTGTGGGGTTGTCTAGTTGTGGTTTAGGGAGTTCTGAGTTGGTGTGTCTGTGGAGGTTGTGGGACATGGCTTGGGGGGGTAGGGGATTTGGAAATGTTCAGAGAATAGGTAAGTTTTGAGTTCCTTCCGCAATTGGGCGAGGTCTTTTATGGTGCGGAGGTCTAGTGGGAGATCATTCCAGATCATGGGGGCAGTGAATGTGAAGGCTCTGTCACTTGTGGATTTTTTAGTCTTCTTGAATGATTTTGGTATATCAAGTGAGTGGGCTGCATTTTGTCTGCGAGCTCTTGATTCAGATGGGGTCTGTAGTAATGTTGATAGATGTGATGGGGTGATGTCATTTAGGAGCTTGAATGTTGTTAGGAGAATTTTGTATCTGATACGGCTGTTTATGGGGAGCCAATGTAGTTCTAGGAGTATAGGGGTCACATGATCTGTTAGGCGAGCTTTGGTAGTTACTTTTGCACAGATGTTCTGGGCTCTTTGTAATAGGTATGTGTTATATACCGTGTCAGGAAGAGTGTTATATACCGTGTCAGGAAGAGGCCGGGGTTCAACAAGCCCCAACTCCCACATAACTCCATGGTTGTTGAGTCAACCATGCAAAAACTCAAAAACCAGAAGACCTACTCTTCTATCCTGCCTTGAAGGGATGCTAGAGCCCTCAATGCCCTCGAGAGCAAGTGCTACCAGGGCTCGATGCTGGAGTGTCGAATCCAGGCCTATGAGCTTTCCTTATCGTGTCTCCGGGCCAGTCCAGACAAATGGGTAGTCAATCTCCCTCCTCTAGCAGCTGAGGACTGTAACTGAGTCTTGTTGTCAGGTTACCGAGCCCCCCCTCACGGAGGCAGCCAGGCAGTCTTATTGTCCTCAGCAGCTGGACTGGACGTGTGGAGATTGACTCCCCACTGAGTGCCTGAGAGTTTTACTTTCTGTACCTTTATTTTTAGGGAAGAGTGACGCAGTAAGCTTAGTGCTTAATCTAGCGGGGTTTTTAGCACTACTGGCTGTTTGCAGACTCAGTATTTTCTACAGCTCGAGGGGCTGATTTCCAGTCTGCACGGTGAAGAGCATGCGGCAGAGCCTGCCTCCTCTGCTCTCTTAGGGCCGCTTGTGGGACCAGACCTGGGGGCCCAGACGCTGGTGTCATAATCGCGGTCTCTCCGGCCCTTCTCCCCACTTGCAGCGCTTGTCGGGTTCTCCGAAGCGGTTCGTCACCGGCAGTGTGCAGGTATTTTTTTCAACATTTCTTTTTGTCGGGCGTCCTTTCTTCTTCCGCGCTGTTTTCAGCAGGCTTTGTGTGGGGAGTTCGGGGTCGCATTTTCGTCGAGAAGCGAGCTCGGGGCAATGCAGGATCCGGGGGGAGAAAGCAGAGACCGCGCTTCCTCAGTCCCGTCCTCCGAGAAAGGCGCGGGAACAGCGGCCATCTTGGGTGCTGCGGCCGTTTCTTCAGCTCCTTCAGTTAAGCCCGCGAAGCGCAAATCTAAAACAAAGCATGCCACCGAAGCTCCGATCGCTGCCGTGGCTGCGGCTATGGCTCCACTTCCTGATTCTTTTCTCTCTCCCGAGTTCATTCTTGCGTTTCATAAAGCTTATTTGCTCCAGAAAGAGCAGTCTTCTGTTCCCGTTGTGTCAGATTCCCTCCTGGCTTCCCAGGCTCATGTGGCCGGTAAATCGGAGGTGGCAGAGGGGGTCTCTGTGGGGCCTGTTGGTGATCTAGCGTTTGACGCTCATTCTATGGGAGCAGAGCTTCTGGGTCCGGAGGAGGGGGAGCTCCGGCCGGACCCTGAAGGAGATTCCTGGCCAGCTGAATTGGAAGATGGTGAGTTAGGGCCAGGGGAAGATCCTAATGTTTTTAGGGTCTTCAGAAGGGATGAGTTGTCTGCCTTGATCGCGCAGTCCCTGTCTGCTCTCAGTCTTCTTCCGCCAGTGTCCCAACAGGAGCCTTTAGAGGATCCTTTATTGCAGGGGATTCGATCCGAGCCGAAGTGTTTTCCCTTTCACAGGGTCATAAAGCAGATGATCAATTCAGAATGGGAATGCCCGGAGGCTTCCTTGCGTGGGGCTCGGACGATGTCTAGGTTGTACCCTGTTCCTGCGGAGGAACGCGAGCTTCTCCGTCTGCCTAGGGTGGATGCTCTGGTGTCTGCGGTCACCAAGAAAGCCACGATCCCTGTGGAGGGGCTACGGCTCTTAAGGACATGCAGGATCGTCGGTTGGAAGCACTTTTAAAGCAAACCTTTGAGGCCAGCGCCTTGGCGCTGCAGGCCTCTGTGTGTGGAGCGTACGTCTCTCGAGCTTCCATTCGGTGGAGTCAGCAGACTTCGTCACCCGAGGGCGATTTGTCTCCGTCCCTTCAAGGGGCTCAATTGGAGTCGGCGGCGGCATATCTCGCGGATGCCTTTTATGATTTAATTCGTATTTCCGCTAAAGCTATGGCTTCGGCAGTGGCAGCTCGCCGTTTTCTTTGGCTGCGTAGTTGGGCAGCGGATGCGTCTTCCAAGGCAAGACTCAGTAAGCTGCCGTTTAAGGGTAAATTGCTCTTTGGCGAAGCATTGGAAAAGATTGTTAAGGATTTAGGGGACTCTAAGGGCGGTCGCCTTCCTGAGGACCGTCCTCGACAGAGTAAGCAGTCCTCTTTTTCGCGTGGTCAGGGGCGTGACTTTCGCCGATTTCGGGGAGCGCGCTTTGCTCCTTATCAGCGGGGTCGATTTCAGTCTCGAGGACAGTCCTTTCGAGGCGCTCGGGGTTCCGGAAGAGGTTACTTCGGAGCCGCGTCCCCTGCTCTTAAGAAGCCACAATGATGTGAGGCGGATCCAGGCGGAGGTTCCCGTAGGGGGTCGATTGCAGGGGTTTCTCTCCGCTTGGATCGCCATTACCACCGACAAGTGGGTGCTGCAAATTGTCAGCGAGGGTTATTCCCTCGAGTTCGCTTGTCCGCTAGCGGACGCTTTCGTTTTTTCTCCCTGTGGTCCGCAGGTCAAGCGGCAAGCGGTGCAAGAAACGTTGCTGCGCTTGTTGTTTCTCCAGGCGGTCGTGCCCGTGCCGCCGGATCAGTACGGCTTCGGTTGATACTCGATCTATTTCGTGGTTCCCAAACCGGGAGATGCATTTCGTCCCATTTTAGATCTAAAGCATGTCAATCGCTGTCTGCGAGTCTCTCATTTTCGGATGGAGACTTTACGGTCGGTGATTCGCTCGGTGCGTCCGGGGGAGTTTCTCACTTCCATCGATTTGACAGAGGCCTACCTTCACATTCCCATCAGGGAAGAGCATCAGCGTTTCCTTCGGTTTGCGCTGCCTATGGGTCATTTCCAGTTTCGCGCCTTGCCGTTCGGCCTAGCGACAGCACCCCGCACCTTCACCAAGGTGATGGTGGTTGTGGCGGCGGCGCTGCGCAGAGAAGGTATCCAGGTTCATCCTTATTTGGACGACTGGTTAATTCGAGCGTCATCGAGGACGGAGTCCCTCTCGGCGACAGCTCGGGTGGTCTCTTGTCTCGAGAATCTCGGCTGGGTGATAAATCAGGCCAAAAGTCATCTGCAGCCGGCTCAGCGGCTTCAGTACCTCGGTGCATTGTTCGTCACCGACAGCAGGCTCGTCCGCTTGCCTATGGAACGGGTTCGGAAACTTCTCGAACACGTGTCGGCATTTTTGCATCTTCAAGCGCCGACGGCGTGGAGGTACTTGCAGTTGCTGGGTCTGATGGCGGCAGCGTTGGATTTGGTGCCTTGGGCTCGGGCGCACATGCGGCCGCTTCAGCATGCGCTACTCTCTCGGTGGTCTCCGCAGCGTCATCCCCTCTCCCGGCGCTTGAGTTGTCCCGATTCCGTCAGGCTCAGTCTTCGGTGGTGGACGGATCCGGCCCATCTTCTGGCGGGCGTGCCTCTCTCCACTCCGGAGTGGATCTTAGTCACTACCGATGCCAGTCTGACGGGGTGGGGTGCGCATTGTTTAGCGCAGATAGCGCAGGGGGTTTGGTCGCCAGCGGAGGCGCTGTGGTCCATCAATCGGCTGGAGCTCCGGACAATGTACCTGGCTTTGTTAGCCTTTGCCGAGCTCCTGGAAGGAAAGCCGGTTCGCGTCTTCTCCGACAATCTCGTCACAGTCTCCTACATCAATCGCCAAGGCGGCACAGGCAGTGCTCCTCCCTCGAAGAGAGTCAGCGCTTGTTCCAGTGGGCGGAATTGCACCTCACGGCGCTATCCGCGTCTCATGTGGCAGGAAAGTGCAATGTTCAAGCCGATTATCTCAGTCGCCATCTACTGGATCCGGGAGAGTGGGAGCTCCATGCGGAGGTGTTTCACGAGATCACCTTGCGGTGGGGTCTTCCTGTCATCGATTTGATGGCCACTCTTCGCAATGCAAAGACAGGGCGGTTTTACAACCGGCGCAGAGAGCATATGTCGGAGGGGCTCGACGGGCTCGTTCAGCCCTGGCCGTCGACTCAGCTTCTTTATGTGTTTCCGCCGTGGCCGTTGATCGGTCCAGTGGTGCAGCGGGCAGCCTCTCACGACGATCGACTGATCTTGATTGCTCCGGATTGGCCCCGGCGTCCTTGGTACGCAGACTTGATGCGGCTGCTGGTGGCTCCGCCCTGGCGTCTCCCTGCTCGTCCGGACTTGCTCCATCAAGGTCCCGTGCCGATGCCTCAGGCGGATCAATTTTCGCTTACGGCATGGCTCTTGAGAGGGAAAGGTTGCGCAGGAAAGGTTATTCGGCCTCGGTGATCTCTACCTTGTTACAGTCGCGCAGGAGGTCCACATCTTTGGCTTATATCCGCGTATGGCGTGTCTTCGAAGCCTGGTGTGCGGATCGATCCTTGCGAGCCCGGGCGGCTACTATTCCCGATATTCTGGCCTTTCTACAGCGCGGGCTGGAAAAGGGTCTTGCTCTCAGTACCCTGAAGGTGCAGTTGTCAGCGTTAATGGTATTTCGAGGTTCGATCCACGGTTCACGTCTCTCGCTCCATCCGGATGTTCTTTGTTTTCTTCGAGTGGCTCGGCAGATTCGGCCTCCTCTTCATCCGGTGGTCCCTCCTTGGGACTTGAATCTCGTTCTCGAGGCCCTCGCGGGTTGTCTTTTTGAGCCTCGAACTTCCGGTTCTCTCCGGGTGTTGTCCTGGAAGACAGCCTTTTTGGTGGCTCTATGTTCAGCTCGTCGCATTTCTGATTTGCAGGCGCTTTCGTGTCGCCCGCCCTTTCTGCAATTCTCCGAGGAGAAGGTGGTTCTGCGTCCGGTTCCATCCTTTCTGCCTAAGGTGGTGTCTGTTTTCCATGTCAATCAAGCCGTTACTCTGCCCACCTTTGTGGCATCGGGGACAGACGCGTCTTTGGATCGTTCTCTGAAGAGTCTGGATATGGGGCGGGTGCTCCGTCGGTATCTGAGGGAGACGGCCTCGTTTCGGCGGTCCGATCGCTTGTTCGTGCTTTATGGGGGTCTGTCCAAGGGTAAGGCGGCCTCAAAGGCATCCATAGCACGTTGGGTGAAGCAGGCCATTCGCTTCGCGTATGAGTCCAGCGGTAAACCGGTGCCGATCGGTCTTCGGGTTCATTCTACCAGGGGTCAGGCGACGTCGTGGGCGGAGTCGGCGTTAGTGCCTCCCGTGGACATTTGTCGAGCGGCGACATGGTCTTCCCTGCATTCTTTTTCGCGTCATTATTGTCTGGATGTGCTGGCGCGTCAGGATGCATCCGTGGGGGCTTCTGCCGTCATCGCGGGGCTCACAGGTCCCTCCCAGGGTTAGTTACTGCTTTGGTACTACCCATTTGTCTGGACTGGCCCGGAGACACGATAAGGAAGAAGAAATTAGACCTTACCTGCTAATTGTCTTTCCTTGAGTTGTCTCCGGGCCAGTCCAGACCCCGCCCTAAGAGGGTCTTTGCCCATCTTCTCAGTACAGTTGCATTCGAGATTCTTTCGGGATTTCGGAATGGGGGTTTGCACTTCAGATAATAAAAAAAAACAAAAAAACAAAGAAAAACAGAAAAGAGCACATAAGTCAGCGTTTACAGACAGTACCTAATGGGTGCTTGCTGCCGCCGGTACTTGGTTTTCGCCTTGTTCCCGGTCTTGTTTTCAGCGCCAGTTGTGTGGTCAATAGTCTTCTGTGTACCTCTTCCACAGTTTTTGGATCTTCTTCGATTTATTTGTTTTGTCCTGCTTGCTTGCTACGTAAAGACTGCCTGGCTGCCTCCGTGAGGGGGGGCTCGGTAACCTGGCAACAAGACTCAGTTACAGTCCTCAGCTGCTAGAGGAGGGAGATTGACTACCCATTTGTCTGGACTGGCCCGGAGACAACTCAAGGAAAGACAATTAGCAGGTAAGGTCTAATTTCTTCTTATCGGCATATACCTGAAGGTCCTGACCCAGGAGTTGTCTGAGTTCTTAGCAGGACTTGCCGGGGAACTCCTCCAGTGGTTCCAGGCTCTGGCCTCCGGGATCAAGGACAATGATGGATTTGAGTCAGCAGCTAGGGTAGCAGTGGCTGGCATCAGGGCTCGATGTCAGACATGGCTGCAGTCCTTGTACCTAGAGCAGTGGGTCCAGTAAAAGCTGCTCAACGTCCCCTGTACTGGTGAAAACTTGTTCGACAAACCTATAGCTGACAAGGCAGCCGAGATCGAGGCCGAAGTGGTGTCCCACCAGAGGCTCTCGAAAAAGACCTCTTCCTTTCTCTGCAAAATACTCTCGGGGAAAAGGCCCCTATTCCAAGGAAAAAAGGGCCACTTCCAATAGAGTCACTGCTACCAGGCCTTCTCAGGCCAGCAGTAGGGTTCTCACCCGAATAAGCAGGGCCAAGGAGCTCAGAAGCCAAAGGCTCAGAAGCCCCAGACCCCCTCTCCAACCCAGCAAGGGGGGAGCTTTTGACTCCCAGGGCAGGGGCCTCCCCTCTCCCGGGAGACCTTCACCAGCTCACAGGGGGGCCGCCTGGCACTCTTTGCCCACAAATGGGCCGAGGTCACCTCAGACCAATGGGTGCTGTAGGTGGTAAAGGAGGGGTACTTCCTCCGCTTACAATAATAGTGCGACCTCTCCTTCACCAGACCCTCTCAGAGCTTGCAAGTGTGCTCAGGGACAATGCCGTGACGCCTGTACCCAAGCATCTGTGGGGAAAGGGCTTCTACTCAAGGTACTTCCTTGTTCCCAAAAGAATAGGGGGCCTCAGACTCATACTTGACCTGCGAAACTTAAACAAGTTTCTGGTAAGGGAGAAGTTCAAGATGCACTCTCTTGGAACACTGCTGCCCTACCTCCACCAGAGAGATTGCCTGTGCTCCTTGGATCTAAAGCATGCATACAAACACATCCTGATCCACCTCTCCCACAGGCAGTACCTGCGGCTTATGGTGGGAGGAGGGCACTACCAGTACAGAGTATTCACCTTCGGCCTGGCCTCCTCGCCAAGGGTCTTTACAAAATGCCTAATGGTAGTAGCCACCCACTTGTGCCGACAAGGGGCTTTCATTTTCCCCTACCTGGCGACTAGCTCATCAGAGAGAATACAGCCTCAGAGGTCTCTCAGGCCACAAAGCGGGCAACCCTCCTTCTGCAGCACCTGGGGTTTGTCATCAAATACCCCAAATCCCATCTCTTCCCAGCTCAAAAGCCTGGAGTTCATAGGTACCCAGTCAGACATGTTGCAGGTCAAGGCCATCCTCCCAAAAGAAAGGGGAGAATGCCTCAGGCAAATGGTAGGAGCAGTACAGCAATGCCGGTCAGTGTGTCTCCTCCTCCATCTATTAAGCCACATGACCTCGACAATCCATGTCACACCCTCAGCTCACTTACACATATGGACAGCCCAATGCTACTTATGCTCCCAGTGGACGTAAGCCATGGGCGAGCTGCAGGACAGAATCAGCGTTACTTGCCAGCTGGCGGAGTTCCTCAACTGAAGGCAAAACTTGCACCACCTCTGGGCGGGAGGGCCCTTCCAGGCACCAGCACTGCAGAGGACCCTGACCACGGACACCTCCCTTCTGGGTTGGGGAACACATTGCGGGGACCAGCGCACACACGGCAGCTGGTCTCAGGAGGAGTCATTCCTACAAATCAATCTCCTGGAGCTCAGGGCATTCCGCCTCCGCCTGCAGCACCAACCTGTTTTTTTCCAGATGAACAATCAGGTTGTCATATTTTATATCAACAAGCACAGACTCGTACTCCCTCTGCTGAGAGGTGGTGGCCCTCCTCTCCTTCATGGCATGCAACGGCATGCTTTTGGAAGCAGTGTACTTCCTGGGCCAGGACAACTGCCTAGTGGACAGGCTGAGCAGAGTTCTGCACCCACACGAGTGGCGCCTACATCCCAGAGTAATGAAGCAGCTTTTCCACCTCTGGGGCAGGCCCGTGATGGATCTATTTGCCTCTCTGAACAACACGCAGCTACCCCGGTTCTACTCACGGCAGCACCCGGAGATAGTGGCAGCAGATGGCTTCCTGATTTTATGGTCCGAGGGCCTACTCTATGCATTCCCATCGACCCCCCTGGGTGCCAGGACCCTGTTCAAGATCCTGATCGAAAAGGCATCAGTTATCCTGATTACCTGGGACACCTGCGGGCAATCTTGGCTCCCTCAGCTGCTCTCCCTGTCAGTGGCGCTCCCAGTTCCTCTGGGCCGAGCCCCAGATCTCCTATCTCAGGAGGAGGGCTCCCTCCTGCACCCCAATCTGGGGTCCTTAACGCTAACAGCGTAACTGCTGTAAGGGTAGCTCTGGCGCCCTTCAACTTTACAGGAGAGGTCGAGGAGATTCTACTGGCATCCGGGAAACCCTCCAGCAGATGGGCATATGCCTTTAAGCAGAGAAGATTCTCCACCTGGTGCACGGAAAAGGAGGAGAATCCCTTCTTCTGCCATGTGCAGGTAGTCTTCCAGTACCTGCTGCTTCTGTCCCACTCTGGGCTGAAGTCTAACTCAGTAAGGGTGCATCTGAACGCCAAACCACTTACCATCACCTTGTTGAGGGTAAACCCCTCTCAAATCAGCCCTTGGTCTCTAGATTTCTCTGGGGCCTTGTTCTATCCAAGACCCCTCTTCGGCCTCCGGCTCACCAAACCGCCATTCCCCTGGCCACTTGCCACCTGTGGTACCTATCTTGGAAAGTGGTTTTTCTGGTGGCCCTCACATCCATCTCGAAGAGTGAGCGAACTCTAGGCTCTGGTGTCAGACCCAGCATAGATGAGGTCCTATAAGAACAGGGTAGTGCTCCGCACAGACCCCAAATTCCTCCTGAAGGTAGTTTCTCCTTTCCACCTCAACCAGGAGATGGTCCTTCCCACAGCCTCACGCAGGCAGGGAGGAACTAGTTCTGCATACAGTGGATTGCAACCGGGCCCTGTCCTTCTACCTACAGCGGACTCAGGCCCACCACAAGGCTCCTTGGCTTTTTGTGTCTTATGACCCCAGCAGACTGGGGCTCCCCGTGACCAAGCAAACTCCGTCCACTTGGGTGGCAGACTGTATTGCCCTCACTTATGAGCGAGCTGGCCTCCCCTTTGAACACTGGATCACAGCGCATCGTGTGAGGGCTATGGCCATGTCGGTGGCCAACCTCCACTCTGTGCCGGTGATGGAAATCTGCAAGGCCGACACAGAGTCTTCAGTTCACACATTCGCAGCTCACTTCTGCCTGGAGAGTGAGTCTTGCAGGGATAGTGCCTTTGACCAGGCAGTTCTCCATAATATTCTCAAGATGTAGGCAACTTCTGCCCTCTGACCCTTCTGTGTTCAGGCTACTGGAGTGATAGAGTTTGTGGACGTTAGGGTCTTGCACAGTTTCTCACCTTCTGCAACTCATTGCTATCCACCTGGTCGCTGTTGGTGCTGTCCTAGTTCAGTCCTCGGCAGCCTTCAGCTAGGGAGTCTCATATGTGAGGACTTACTTCCTGCTTGTTCCTGGAGAAAGCGTAGTTACTCACCGGTAACAGATGTTCTCCAGGGACAGCAGGAATCGATCCTCACAACCCTCCCTCTTCCCCTAGGAGTTGCCTCTTTATCTTCATTTAGTTTATTGCCGTCCTACCTCTGTCATCTGTCTGAGCAAGATGGCAGCCTTGGGTGGGAAGGGGGCCATGCATGCATGGTAGCATTCCCAAAGGCTTTCTTTGAAAGCTGGGGAAATGCTCCGCACAGGCTCTGTCTGTGCTGATGTCACCCATATGTGAGGACTGAATCCTGCTGTCCTTGGAGAACACCTGTTACAGGTGAGTAACTATACTTTCCCAGCAATTACTGCAAAGAAATGTCCCCTAATCCACTGCGGCAGCATGCACAATTACTGCACAGAAAGATCTCCTAACACACTGTGGTAGCATGCACAATGACCTCACATAATGGTCCCCTAATACACTGTGGCAGCATGCATAATAACTGCAGGTGCACTTAACTCCACCTATTGGGGTAACTGTGCAGTGCTCACCATGCTCACTCTCTGCCCCTAATTCACCTCTTTACCACCCCAATGCGCAATTCACAACATGGAAATTGGTTTGCACTGTGCTGGGCCCTCACTATCAGTTCCTGCAGGTTTCAGCATGCACTTTCACACTCCAAAACCCACACTAATTGCATAGTGCACTTTAGTAAATGGATCCTCAATCCTAAACCCTTCAAAATAAGTGCAAGTGAATATTATCATGAGTTGTTATAAGCAAACATCATACCCAAGGTGAGTATGTGTGAAATGTGTGTGAATAAAGTTGTATATATTACAGTTTACCTGCAACAAGGTTGCAAATCAATATGCAAAGTACAAATCAGCTAGAAAATGTTCTCAAATTGAGTTCTGAGAACCATCTGTAGAAACCACTTGTTAAGCAGATACCATGTGATCATTTTGTGAGCCCAGAAAATTCTGTTCTCATCATTATTAGCTTTCCATATTCGCTAATATATGCTTAATATATTTTGTTTATATCCATCAGTTACTGAGACCATCCAGGAAGAGAAGAGAAAGGAAAACCAAAAAGAACATCTTGTAGAAAAAGGACAAATCCCAAGAAATGTCCCTGAAAATATTTCCTGGGGGATTGAAAGGCGCAGCACAAGGAATCAGCAGCTGGAATCAGAGAAGGAGCAGAGAGACCCTGCAGGAGACTCACCAAATGGAGTTACTGAGTTTGAAAGAAGTGACAGGGAGCTCACAGACATTCCTGTACCCCAGAGACACCTGAGAGCAGAGAAAATCTTTCAAAATAGCAACAGTGACAAAATGACTTCTGAACTCCACCAAGGAAAGAGGAAAGGGAAGAAATCCTTTCTGTGTGATGCCTGTGGAAAAAGCTTTAATAGGAAATATCAGTTATTATTGCACCAGAAAACCCACA
The DNA here is from genome assembly GCA_033557465.1 of Ichthyophis bannanicus. Classification (NCBI taxonomy): domain Eukaryota; kingdom Metazoa; phylum Chordata; class Amphibia; order Gymnophiona; family Ichthyophiidae; genus Ichthyophis; species Ichthyophis bannanicus. The sequence continues at coordinate 81,189 of JAWIIG010000076.1, forward strand.
CTAGGGAGAAACGCTTTTCATGCTCTCAGTGTGAAAAATGTTTCAAACAGAAAGTAAATCTGAAATTACACGAGAGAATTCATGCTGAAGTTAAACCATTTCCACACATTGACTTTAAAGAAAGGTTCTGTCATAAGGAATCACCAATTACAAGGCAAAGTTCCGGAGCAAGTAGTAAATATGTAAAATCTTGTAATTTTAAGCAGTTCATAAAAAAGAACCAGAAAATAAGCATAGAAGAGAGAAATTTGTCATCTTCAGCATTTAAGAAAATATTTACAGATCTAACAGAAATAAAAATTCATCAGAGACACACTGGAGAGAACCCTTTCAGTTGTTCTGAGTGTGACAGCAGCTTCATTTATCTGTCACAACTGAAAACCCACCAACTGATCCACTGCAGAAGGAAACCTTTTACATGTGCTGAGTGTTGTAAAATCTTCAAGAATATGTCATTTTTGAAAATCCATCAAATGATTCACTGTGGAGAAAAGCCTTTTACATCTACTGAGTATGGTAAAAAGTTCAGTAGGTTGTCAAAACGGAAAACCCACCCAATAATCCACAGCGGAAAGAAAACCTTTATAAGTTTCAGTCAGTCATCAACTCTAAAAAGGCATCAAATGATACAAAGGGGAAAGAAGCCTTTTACATGCACTCAGTGTAATAAAGCTTTTAATTGGTCATCAGAACTGAAAAGGCATGAAATGATACATAGCAGAAAGAAACCTTTTACATGCACTGTGTGTAATAAAAGTTTCAATAGGTTATGGACTCTGAAAAGTCATGAAGTAATACACAGTGAAAAGAAGCCATTTACATGCACTGAGTGTAATAAAAGTTTCAAAAGGTCATTGTCTCTGAAAAGTCATCAAGCAATACACAGTGAAAAGAAGCCATTTATATGCACTGAGTGTAATAAAAGTTTCAAAGGGTCATCAAATTTAAAAAAGCATCAAGTGATACACAGTGGAAAGAAACCATTTACATGCACTGAGTGTAATAAAAGTTTTAATAGGTCATGGATTCTGAAAAATCATCAAGTGATACACAGTGGAAAGAAACCATTTACATGCACTGAATGTAATAAAAGTTTCACTCAGTCATCAGTTCTGAAAAGGCATCATCAAATGATACATAGTGGAAAGAAACCTTTTACATGCACTGAGTGTAATAAAAGTTTCAGTCAGTCATCAAATTTAAAAAATCATCAAGTAATACACAGTGGAAAAAAACCATTTACATGCACTGAGTGTAATAAAAGTTTCAGGCAGTTAGCACATTTAAAAAGTCATCAAGTAACACACAGTGAAAAGAAACCATTTACATGCACTGAGTGTAATAAAAGTTTCAAAAGGTCATTGTCTCTGAAAAGTCATCAAGCAATACACAGTGAAAAGAAGCCATTTACATGCACTGAGTGTAATAAAAGTTTCAAAAGTTCATTGTCTCTGAAAAGTCATCAAGCAATACACAGTGAAAAGAAGCCATTTACGTGCACTGAGTGTAATAAAAGTTTCAAAAGGTCATCAAATTTAAAAAAGCATCAAGTGATACACAGTGGAAAGAAACCTTTTACATGCACTGAGTGTAATAAAAGTTTCAATAGGTCATCGACTCTGAAAAGTCATCAACTAATACACAGTGGAAAGAAACCATTTACATGCACTGAATGTAATAAAAGTTTCAATCAGTCATCACATTTAAAAAGTCATCAAGTAATACACAGTGGAAAGAAACCGTTTACATGCATTGAATGTAATAAAAGTTTCAATCAGTCATCACATTTAAAAAGTCATCAAGTAATACACAGTGGAAAGAAACCGTTTAAATGCACTGAATGTAATAAAAGTTTCAATCAGTCATCACATTTAAAAAGTCATCAAGTAATACACAGTGGAAAGAAACCATTTACATGCACTGAATGTAATAAAAGTTTCAATCAGTCATCAACTCTGAAAAAACATCAAGTAATACACAGTGGACAGAAACCGTTTACATGCACTGAATGTAATAAAAGTTTCTATCATTCATCGACTGAAAAAACATCAAGTAATACACAGTGGAAAGAAACCGTTTACATGCACTGAATGTAATAAACGTTTCAGGCAGTCAGCACATTTAAAAATGCATCAAATGATACACAGCAGAGCAAAATTTTTTTCATGAACCAAGTGTAATAAAAATTTCAGTCATCAACTCTGAAAAGTCACCAACTAATACACAGCAGAAAGAAATTTTTACATGAACTAAGTTATTAACATTTTAATCAGTTATCCTATCTGAAAAGGCATCAAATGATACATAGAGGAAACAAACTTTTTACATGCACCGAGTGTAATAAAAGTTCCAATAGGTCATCAAATCTAAAAAAAACATCAAATGATACACAGAGGAAAGAACCCGTTTACAAATCCTGAGTGTAATAAAAGTTTCAATCAGTCATTGACTGGAAAGTCATCAAGTAATACCCAGTGAAAAGAAGCCATTTACATAAATCAGCGTTAAAATATATATATGTAAAAACACAAATGTTTATATACTGTAGAAAAGTATAATTGTAATCTCCCCCCCCCCCCCACATAACTGTATCCTGTTGTAAACTTAATGAAACGTGTTGTTAATCTTGTATACTTCAATGAAACCTGTTATAATCCTATATACCCTAACGGAATTTGTTTTAATCTTGTAATTTTGAAATTTTATTGTATACTGTAATGAAACACGCTTGATTTGTTTTGAAAACCTATCACATAACCTTGTTAATCGCACTGTAATGCTTTGAAATTTCTGTCATTAATCTGACATTTTCTGTTCTCTTAATCAAACCGCTTCTGATCGCTGGAAGTAGCGGTATACAAATATGTGCTAAATAAATAAATAAAAATTCACTGAATATAATAAAAGTTTCAATCAGTCATCACATCTGAAAAGGCATCAAATGATACACAGAGGTTCATGAGTTGGTGATGTTGATAAATGGCTCCTTTATACTTAATATGACCTTGTTCATCTTTATTGTTAGGTGTTAAATTCAACTTGAGTAATCTTTCCTTTGCCTGAATCCCAGCATATTCATCTTTTTCCATGTGGACTAGTAGTTTGATCTTGAATTCTTCCACCTCCCTTTCTTCTTCCTCTTCAACTGAATGGTTGACCTGTCCTGTAGTTATCTCACTCTCCTGCAGTTCCAAATTCCATCTCCCCCTTAACTGCTCTTTCTGTTTCTGTGTATTTCTTTTTCTGATATTCTCACCCAAGTCACCTCCTCTTCCCTGTATATCTTCTTTCCATGGACACCCTTAGTTGCTTCAAGATGTTATCATTCACATACTTCTGTACTTTGATCTGTGAAATTAAAGATCTTAAATTTCATCTGTTGCATTTTGCAGATTTTCTTGTGGCAATTTTCCTCTTTCTTCCAGCTTTTGGTGGATGACATCAGTATGAACTTTGGTCTTGACAATTGTGCTTAAGCAATTTTCTTTTAGAGAAAATTGAGCAAAATGAAAAATATCTCCCTAGCTGAAGGCTGTGACATCAAGGACCTTGAACCGGAAGGTGTATATAAGTATGTTGGAGTAGAGGAAAGAGCAATGCTCAAGCAGAAATTACTAAAAGAAAAAATCAGTAATGAATACTATAGAAGATTAAAATCATTATTGAAAAGTATTTAACATCACGGAATAAGATAGAAGCCATCACTCAGCTGGCAATTTCTGTATACTTAGGGACGCAGGAAGGGTACACCTAATGCTTGTCAAAAGCAGCTCAGAAAAAGGCAGGAGGACCATTGCCACTGGAAGAACTGAGATTTATTGGTATCACGGTCTGCCCAACACATATTTTAGCCATATAGCCTTCTTCAGTGGACTGTGACCTTTAATACAAACATATACAAATATAAACATAAATAAATAAAACCATATACATGAGAATAAAAGGGGGGGGGGGACAGTGATGTTACCAGAGCAAATGGTGGCTTGAACCTCTTTCTCCGCCACCCTGAGGAGACAAAAAGCCCTTAAAAGTATCCTAATAGTCTAGAGAGCCATTAAAACTTGGAGCAGAAGGTGCCAAGAGGAACTGGGAGCAAATGACTACAAAAGTCAAATTGTCGGAGGCAAAGGAAAATCTGCATGTCTCGCAGTGGCTGATGGACAGGGCTGGACTGCATGGCAGTTCCCTGCAGAAGCCGTTGTCGGAGGAATCAGGAGAGGACACGCTGAGTGAATTTCAGCAAGGTGGTGAGCTCGAGGCCCTCCAATATGACTCTCCCCTGAAGGAGACCTTCACCGTACCGGTTCCCCCGATGCTGGAAAGGCTCCTCTTTCGAATGTGGGAGAGCCCAGCCTCGACGCCGGTATTGAGCAAGTGGGTCGATTCCATGTACCGAGTCCGCAAGAGCCCCGGGTTCCAAAAGGCTCAACTACCGCACCATTCCATGGTAGTGGAGTCGGCCATGCATCGGCTTAAGAGCCAAAAGATGCATTCCTCGGTGCCCCCGGGCAAAGAGGCTCGGAACCTGGATGCCCTCGGTAGAAAGTGCTTCCAGGGCTCTATGCTGGCATGTCGAGTCCAGATGTACCAGCTATACATGGGCATGTATCTCAGAGACCTGGCGAAAGAAATCGCCGGGTTCTCCGCGGGTCTCTCCGAGGAGCCCTTGCAGAGGTTCCAGGCCTTGTCCGCGGGTATTCGGGAGTGCTCGAAGTTTATCTCCCGAGTAGCCTATGATGCCTTCGAGGCATCGGCTCGAGTGGCGGAGGCCGGCATCGGTGCTCGCCGTCAGGCGTGGCTTCAGTCCTCTGACCTCGAGCCGTGGGTGCAGGACAAGCTAGTCGATGTCCCCTGCAGAGGCGATAACTTGTTCGGCAAGCCCATGGCTGAAAAGGCTGTGGAGCTCGAGTCCGAGACCCTAACCAGGACCCGCCTGTCCAGGAAGACTTCTGCCCCTTCGCAGAAGAAGAAGGCCTCGGGGAAAAAGCCTTTTTACCTGAGGAAGATGCCTGCCTATAAGCAGCCATATCAGTCCTCAGCAGCACCCCATCAGGGTCAGCGGGCTAAGGGGCAGGGTAACGGGCCCCGAAGGCAGGCAGCCCCCACGCCTACTGCGCAGGCCCCTGCTCAGCAGGGTGGGGGGTTTTGACGCCATCAGCATAGCCTCTCCCCCTCCGCTGGCTTCTCTAAGCACGGGGGGCCGGCTGACCCACTTTGCTCACAGGTAGTCAGCCATAACGTCCGATGCCTGGGTGCTGCAGGTAGTTCAGCAGGGCTACCTTCTGCATTTTCACCTGGTGCCCCCCTCATACTTCCCAGGGGAGCCCCCAAGACCCCCTCTGCACAGGGACTTACTCCTTCGGGAGTTGGACAGTCTTCTTCAGGAACGGGCGGTGGAACCCGTGCCCCATCACCTGAGGGGCCAGGGGTTCTATTCACGGTACTTTCTGGTACCGAAAAGAACAGGAGGTCTCAGACCCATCCTGGACTTACGCCACCTCAACAAGTTCCTGCAGAGAGAAAGGTTCAAAATGCTCACCCTTGGAATCCTGCTGCCTTAAATCCAGCAGGGAGATTGGCTATGCTCCTTGGATCTAAAGGATGCGTATACTCACATCCTTATTCACCCGGACCACCAACAATATCTGCGATTTGTGGTGGCGGGGAATCATTATCAGTACCGAGTACTGCCCTTCGGCCTGTCCTCCGCCCCACGGGTGTTCACGAAATGCCTAGCGGTGGTAGCGGCCTTTCTGAGGCTCCAACGCCTCTTTGTCTTCCCCTACCTGGACGACTGACTCATCCGAGCACGTACTTCCGGGGAAGCCGCTCAGGCCACTCTCCGTACAGTGACTCTGCTTCAGCACTTGGGCTTCGTCATAAACTTCGCAAAGTCCACTTTGCTCCCTTCTCAAAATCTCGAGTTCATCGGGGCACGATTGGACACTCTGCAGGCGCGCGCCTTCTTGCCACTGGAGCGGGCTCACCGGCTCATAGCTCTGGCCGACAAGTTCCGCAGCATGTCACTAGTCTCGGCCAGACAATTCCTGCAACTGCTCGGTCATATGGCCTCCACGGTCCATGTCACTCCAGATGCACGTCTACATATGAGGCCTGCTCAGTGGTGCCTTCGCACTCAGTGGCATCAAGCCAAGGGGAGCCTGTCGGACTCCATCATGATCTCCGACCGCCTGGTCTCCTCTCTGCAATGGTGGCTTCACCTGCCCAACCTGCTTCTCGGCGTGTCTTTTCAGTCTCCTCCACCTTCCCAGGTGCTGACGACGGATGCTTCTCTCCTGGGTTGGGGAGCGCACTGCCAGGGGTCATGTACTCAGGGTCTATGGACTCCTTGGGAGGCCGCTCAGCAAATAAACTTCCTGGAGCTCCGGGCGATCCGCCTGGCTCTGCGGACCTTCTCCCACCTCACGTCTCGCCGGTCTGTTCTGGTCCAGACGGACAATCAGGTTGCCATGTTCTACGTGAACAAACAGGGCGGCACGGGCTCCCTCCTTCTGTGCCGGGAGGCCCGGAGGCTGTGCTCTTGGGCGGTCGACCACGACATCTTCCTCAAAGCTGTTTACTTGCCCGGCCAGGACAATTGCCTGGCCGACAAACTAAGCCGGATTCTGCAGCCACATGAAAATGCAATGTGTGCCTTCGAGTCAGTCCTGACTCCTGGCGACCCAGAAAGTCCTGGGTTTTCTTGGCATTGTCACCGGAAGTAGATTGCCAGGCCTTTCTTCCGAGGCAGTGGAGGGTTAAGTGACTTGCCCAAGGCCACAAGTAGTGCTAGTGGGAATTGAACCCTGGTTGCTTGGTTAACAAGCCAGTGTTCTAACCACTAGGGTACTCCTCCACATGAATGGAAGTTAAATCCAGTGGTGGCTCAGCAGATTTTCCACCAGTGGGGCCTCCCCACCATGGATCTCTGTGCCAGCCCTCTGAACCGGCAACTTCCCCGGTTCTGCTCCAGGCACCCGCATCCTTGCAGGGTAGCCCTGGATGCTTTCCTCTTCTCGTGGTCCACGGGCCTACTGTATGCCTTTCCTCCCACACAACTTGTGTCCCGGACGCTATTCAAAGTAGTCCGGGACAGGGCCTCAGTGATCCTGGTAGCGCCCAGGTGGCCGAGGCAACCCTGGTTCCCGTTACTCCTGCAGCTGGCGGTGGACACCCCTCTCCTCTGGGGTTTCAGCCCTATCTCCTGACCCAGGATCAAGGGACTCTCCTGCACCCCAACCTCCAGGCCCTTCACCTGATGGCCTGGCTGCTGAAAGGGTAGTCCTAGCTCCGCTCCTGCTTTCGCCGGAGGTGGAAGCGGTCGTCTTAGCGTCCCGGCGACCTTCCACGAGGAAATCTTACACCCTTAAATGGCGTCGCTTCTCAGCCTGGTGTTCTCAACGTTCTGAGGACCCCTTCTCCTGCTTAGTGTTGGTGGTGCTGCAATACTTGCTTCACCTTTCCGATCTAGGCCTCAAATCCAACTCCGTCAGGGTCCACCTCAGTGCTCTCTTGGCACATCATTCGCCAGTGGAGGGCCAGCCTCTTTCCTCGCACCCCTTGGTGGCACGTTTTCTCAGAGGCCTCCTTCTGCTTAAGCCTCCTCTATGCCCCCCGGCCCCTGACTGGGATCTCAATGTGGTCTTGCAAAGGCTTACCTGTCCGCCTTTTGAACCCATGGCTACCTGCCCTCTTCGTTTCCTTTCCTGAAAAACTCTCTCCTTGGTAGCGCTTACCTCCGCCAGGCGCGTTGGTGAACTGCGGGCCCTAGTGTCGGAGCCTCCCTACACTAGATTCTACAAGAATAGGGTGGTCTTGAGGATGCACCCTAAGTTCCTTCCAAAGGTGGTCTCTCCTTTTCATATCAATCAGGAGGTGGTTCTTCCGACCTTCTTTCCCAGGCCGCATACCAGCCGAGCTGAAACAGTCCTGCATACCCTGGACTGCAAGAGGGCTTTGTCCTTCTACCTTGACCGTTCGCGGGACCATAAAAAAGCGGTCCAGCTTTTCGTTTCTTTCGACCCCAATCGGTTAGGGGTCCCGGTCTCTAAGCGTACTTTATCCATCTGGATAGCGGACTGTATCGCCTGGGCTTATGGGGCAGCCGGCCTCTCCCTAGAGAGTCGAGTCACGGCCCACCGTGTCAGGGCGAAGGCTGCGTCAGTGGCTCTCCTCCGCTCTGTTCCATTGGCAGACATCTGCCGGGCCGCTACTTGGTCTTCCAGCCAGACCTTTGCGGCTCATTACTGCCTGGAGAGGGAGTCCCGCAGGGACAGTGCTTTCGGACAGGCAGTTCTCCACAACCTCTTTGCGGTTTAGGCAACTCCTACCCTCCGGCCCTGGTGTTGGGCTACCGGCCGGATGCGTATTCAGAGAAGATTCCTTCCTTCTGTACTGTTGAGCTTGAGGGAGCTCTTTTAGGCTTGAGGCCCCGGTAGCCTTAAGCTTTGGAGTCCCGTAAGTGAGGACTGACTTCCTGCTTGGTCCTGGAGAAAGAGTAGTTACTCACCTGTAACAGGTGTTCTCCAGGAGCAGCAGGAATCAGTCCTCACTACCCTCCCTCCTCCCCTTGGAGTTGCAGTCATTCTTATGTTTTACTAACTTTTTTGCTGTCTCTTCGCTATGTCATCAGACTGAGCAAGATGGCATCCCTAGGCGGGAAGGGGACCGCGCATGTGCGCTGCAATTCCCAAAGGCTTTCTTCGAAAACTGTGGAAAATTGCTCCGCGAGGGCTCCGTCGGCACCGACGTCACCCATAAGTGAGGACTGATTCCTGCTGCTCCTGGAGAACACCTGTTACAGGTGAGTAATTACTCTGTACCGGGACTCGACTGGTTCCACTCCAGGAACTACAATTAGTAGGTAAGTCTAATTTAACCTTGGTACTATGCGGCGACGCAATGTCGTGCAGGGGTGGAGTGGATGAATTCTACTAGCTCCAAGTGTTGGGTCAAAATGGAGATGGACCTGTCAGGGGGACCTGGATTGGGTGACCGCTTGTGGCTGTGCACAAAACTGTGTGTGGGAGGGGGTGGGGGGGTATGCGTATTGATAATCTATATATAACTCGTACCCTTCAATGCTGGGATCACTATTTATGGCCATGGGTGGCACTGTCCCCGTTGGTGTCCATAGTTCATAATAAAGCCTTCCTTCCAGGTGTGAGTGAATCAGCAATATGTACAATGCTGATAATAATACCTGCAAAAAATAAAGGGGTCGGAAGTGGTGAGTAAAACTGGGCTAGTGAAACCTGAAGGGACATAGATGGTACTGATAAAGTGATCCTGCCTGTTTTTAAACAGATGTAATATAAACTATTGCAAGCAGAATATCATTCTCAGAGAAATAGATTTTAAAACATACCTGCTCCATAAGCAGCAACTGCAGACTAAAAAGAGCATGAAAAAGTCATCAGCATTATAACAAACCTATTGGACAACGTCAAAAACTCATTCTGAATAATGAGTCGAATTAAACTATTCACATAAGGTACCTATTAAAACAATATAAATGTACGATTGGAAGAACATATTGCAGCATTACATCAACATCCAAAAATAAAAGTAAAAAAAGAGTAATTAAAAAAGCTAAATATTTAGATCACCCTCAGTGTGCAGTGGAGCACTATTTAGAGGATATAAATATGAAGGGGGCTTAATAAAACAGCTAGCACCATCTAGAGAAAAATAATCCAAATAATGCCTAGAAAATGAAACCAAAACCAAAATACTATTTGCATAAACCTAACGCTGTACATCTGCACCAGCCAAAATCCAACTTAATGACACTATCAACACATTAAACAATATTGGAGGCAACAGTGATCCCTGAGGTAGCCCAGAATCCGACCTCCAGGACCTTGATCGTTCAGAATTGCGTTCAAAATAATGACCCGATGCCTCAAAAAACCCTGAAACCACTTCAAAACCTCCCCAACATGCCAAAATAATCTAAAATAGTCAATAATATTGCATGATCGGCTAAATAAAATGCCACACTTAAATCAAACTGCAGTAGAACTACTGCCTGCCCCTTTGCTAAGGCGTTATTAATCTCTGAAAAAAGAAACCTCAGCAATAATTCCATATTATGACCTTTCCAAAAACCAAACTGTGATGAATGTAAAGAGTCATGATTATCCAAACATTGGCTAAGATGAATAGCAACCCAGGCTTCCAACACCTTCGCACTTAAGGGAATATTAGCGATAGGCCAAAAATTTGAAGCCTCGGCCAAACTACCCTGAATATCTTTCGGAATAGGAACCAAAACATATTCAGGAGATAGCTAAAACCTGTCATTTCTTTCTCTATAGCATTAACAAAATTTGTCCCTTCCTTTCTGAACACACTACTAAAACACTTGTCCACTCTCTAATTACTTAATGTTTCAAAAATTGCAACCTCCTTCCTGCTAGTCTCCCTCTTAGCCACCTTTTGCCCCTTCAATCTGTTCAGAACTCTGCTGCGTGACTAATTTTTCACCAGCCTTGATATTCTTATAACTCCTCTTCTCAAATCACTTCATTGGCTTCCCTTCCATTTTCATATCCAATTCAAGCTTCTCCTCACCTATAACTGCATTCACTCTTCTGCTCCTTTCTACTTTTCCTCTCTTCTCTCTCCCTATACCCCTCCTTGTGAACTCTGCTCTTCTTCTGGCTTGCTTCTCTCTTTGCTCTTTTCTTCCACTGCCAACTCCAGACTTCGGTCTTTTTACCTTGCTGCTCCTTATGCCTGGAACAAACTCCCTGAGTCTGTACATCAGGCTTCATCTCTGTCTTTTTTCCATGGTAAAGGCTCAACGCTTTAAAGCTGCTTTTGCATCCTGACTCCTTTTTTCCTTTTGTCTCCTTACCCTATTTTTCCCTTTATTCTTATCCTGTGTCTTGTCTGTCTTAATTAGATTGTAAACTCTCATGAGCAGGGACCGTCTCTAAGTATGTTTGTACAGTGCTGCGTACACCTTGTATGGTTTATGGTTTATTTAAACACTTGATATACTGCCTTTCTTGACAATCAAAGACGTCTACAATAAACATCAGGAATACAATAAATAGTAACTGGGGAAAAAGCACCAAAATTTTAATAGGATAGGAAGTAAGAAAGAGGGAGGAGGGAATTAGGAAGGGGGGATCCTAAACAGACACAATCATAAGATCAATGGCCAGCTGGAAAACTTGAGTCTTGAGAGCAGCTTTAAATTTCAAATAGGAATATTCCATACATAGAAAGGAAGGGAGGGAATTCCAGAGATGAGGAGCTAGAAAAAAGAATGCAGTGTGACGGGTACTTTCAGGATGAACCTGAGAATTGAGAGGAATGAACAAATGGCTAGCATGCACTGAACTTAGGATTCAAGATGGAGCATGGGGAATAAGGTGAGAAGGAAGATACTCTGGGGAACTAGTGTGTATGATCTTATGAGTGAGAGCAAGTAATTTGTATTGAGAATGGTATGCGATAGAAAGCCAGTGGGATTTGATGAGTAAAGGAGTAGCATGGTCAAATCTTGAGGCATGATATAATAGTTGTATGGAAATGTTTTGAATGGACTGTAGTGAATGAAGCTGATACTTCAGAAGACTCAAGTAAATGGTGTTGCAGTAATCCAATTTTGAAATTACCAAAGATAGAAGCAATGTAACTAAAGATGATGAAGAGAGAACAGAATGGAACGACATAGGGTAAAGAAACAGTGTTTTACTAAGGAGGTCATATGAGAATGAAAGCTAATTGCAGGATCTAAGGTGATACCAAGATATCTCAGAGAAGACACCAAAGGGATCGGAAAGGTATGGATGGTAGGTGATAGACCTGGGTAAGGGAAGAAACCCGACAGCCATAGAGCAGATGTAATTTCAGTTTGTTCAATGTAAACTGCACTGATGCCGAATAGCGCAGTATATAAGAGAATGTAAATAAATAAATAAATTTTGCAGGATTAAGTATTAAATGATGAGCATGAAGCCAGGAAGAGACCGAGTCCAGGCAAGAGTTCAAATAGTAAGATCAGGTGACACTTCAGAAGTGTGAAACAGCAGTGGGATGTCATCTGCATAGAAATATGTGGAGATACCCTGCTGCTGAATCAGAAGAGCAAGAGGAGTCAAGAAAACACTGCCACAAGACAGGGGAAAAAGAGAAGAGGTGGATCCTTGAAACATGAGAGAGTAAGAGTGTACAGAAAGCAATGAATGAAACCATTGCAGCACAGTATTGCCAAATTCAACAGCCAAAAGACAAGAAAGGAGAAGGAAGTGATCAACCAAATCAAAGATCCAAAGATATAGCCAGAGAAATGTCACCCTTTTCCCAGGAAACATGAACCTTGTTAAGGACAGAAAGAAGAATAGTTTTGATAGAATGACTCTGTCTAAATCCAGATTGTTGAGAATTTTATTTTATTTATTTATTTAAAAGGATTTCTATACCACCTTCTTCAATCAAAGCGGTCTACACAGCAAACAATCAACAAGAAATGGGTTTATGTGTTCATGCAGTGATACAGTGCGTGCGTGTGCAGTGGTGTACTGTAGATTCCTGTTGAGCTATTTACAGCGTGCACTATCATACAACCCTATGTTGGTCTGTAGTCTTGACTGGCGAGTAGTTCATGTGACGTCCCCATAGTGTTCGATGAAGAGTGTTGTCTTAAGCTGCTTCTGAAAGTCCATGATATCTGTTGTTAATCATAGGTCATCTGGGAGGGCGTTCCAAATTGCAGCCAGAGAAAGGGCTCAGTCTGCGGTTTCCTTGCGGACCTTGGTGAAGTCTTCTGGTGTGTTAACACGGTTGGAAGTGCCCCTCCTCCTCGGTCATGTGCTTCTGTCAGATTGTATGAGTGGTTGTAAGCTGAGAGCTGATGACTGTTTGATTTTGAATATGTTAATGACTGTCTTTTATTTGATGCGTGAGCTGATTGGAAGCCAGTGTAGATCTTTCAAAATGTGTGTGATGTGTTCTTGTCTTGCTGTGCCAGATATTATGCGTGCCGCTGTGTTTTGTGCCAGTTGCAGAGATCTGAGTGTCTATTTTGTGAGACTGAGATAGACAGGGTTGCAGAAGTCTAGTACTGGGGTTATTAGTGCCTGGCAGACTGTGCGGAAGTTCTCTGGGGAGAGGAGGGGTTTGAGGCATCGGATTAGTCTCATCCTGTGGTATGCGTTTTTGGTGGTTCTGCTTATGTGTGATTGCAGATTCGGTTCTTTATCTAGAGTCACTCCGAGGTATTTTACTTCCGGTTTTATGGCTATGGTTGTGTAGTTTACCTTGATGTTGAGCGGAGGGACGAAGTCGGTGTTTCGGGTGATGATTAATGCCTCGGTCTTGCTGTAGTTTATGGTCAGGTTGTTGTCTTGAAACTAGCTGGTCATGTGCATGAGACAGTTTGTTATTTTGGAGTAGTCTGGGTTGTTGAGTGTGATTGGTGTGTATATCATGATGTCATCAGCGTAAATTGTGTATTGTATATTGTGTTCTTTCATGATGTCGCATATTGGCTGAATGTAGAGGTTAAATAATAGCGCCGATAAGGCAGATCTTTGTGGTACACCTTGCAGGACCTTTATGGGTCGGGATGTGTTCAGGCCGACCTTGACCTGTATCTGTCTGTCCGTTAGGTATGAGTGGAACCACTTCAGAGTGGATCCACTCATAAAGATTGTTTTTTTCTAGATGAATAGAGAGCTGAAGAAAGACCAACTTTTCAAAGATTTTAGAGAGGAATGGAAGATTAGAGACCAGTTTAAAGAAGGCATTGATAGAAGGATCAAAACTAGGATTTTTCAACAAAGACCAAACAACTGATGATTTCCAGCAGCGAGGAAATGTACCAGAGGAGAGGCTAGAACTTTGGAAGAGAGAGGGATTAGTTAAGGGGAATTGAATAAAACCCCTCCAAAGTGTCTAAATCTTATCTGAGAAATACAGAACAAGTTGTTCAGCAGTAAGAAGACAGAGAAGGAGAAGGTGTCTTAGAAGAAGAAGAGGAGAAAAGATGCGCAACAATAGAAAATAGATACTTTATAAATCATTAGTAGTAGTAGTAATAGTGGTAGGTTCATGATTGTCATGTTATGTGCAAAACTTGCCCATTTGGAGAAATTGCCCCCAGAATAAAACAGAAAAGAAAGCTATCAAAATAGACAATTTAGAAAGAACTATGAAAAGCATTAATATAGTAAAAACAACACTAACCAAAGCTGAAGCAGAAAACTTCTGCAGAAAACTATATGAGGACCCCATAGAGCATAATGAGTGGTTACCTTGCATACATGAACATTTAGGAAAATGAAACATCAAACCTATGGAATGGCTTGTAGTAACAACAAAAGAGTTGGAAAGCAGGTTAAAATGAGCCCCAAATTGGAAGAGCCCTGGCCCAGATGGAGTGACCGACTTTTGGTTCAAGCAGTTAACATCACTTCACCAAAACCTGTCAAACTGTAAAAACCAACTGATCAAGCAGCCAGACTGAACACCACAATGGTGGTAACAATAGGAAGAACATTTCTCCTTCGAAAGGGGGGTCCAAGTAACATTCCCAAAATGTACAGACCAATAACTTGTCTACCTATAATATATAAGTTATTCACTGCAATAAGTCTTGACAGAATACAGTATATGATCATATCGAGTCCAATAACAGTATGGCAATAGAGCAAAAGGGTAATAAGAGTGGAACATATTGAACCAAAGACCAATTAATGCTAAATAAGGCCATCATGGGCAGTGCAAAGAAACACAGAAATCTCATTATAGCATGGATTGATTAAGAAAAAACATAAGAACATAAAATATACCATACTGGGTCAGACCAAGGTCCATCAAGCCCAGTATCCTGTTTCCAACAGTGGCCAATCTAGGTCATGCATACCTAGCAGTTTCCCCAAAAGACACAGGTTCCACAATGCTTATATAGGGTCAGGCAGTAATATCCTGGGTCCCTTTTAATAATGGTTATAGACCTTTCCTTTGGAGCTTGTCCAAACCTTTTTTAAACCCAGCTACACTAACAGCTTTTACTACATCCTCCGGTAACAAATTCCAGCGTTTGCTTACACATTGAGTGAAAAAAAATTTTCTATTAATACTCTTAAAATAGTTTGCCCTGTAGCTTCATTGCATGTCCCCTAGTCTTTCTATATTCTGATGACACAAACAATTGATCTATGTTTACCCGTTCCACTCCATTCATTAATTTATAGACCTCTATCATATCTCCCCCTCAGCTCTCTCTTTTCCAGGTTAAAGAGTCCTGTCCTTTTTAGCCTCTCTTGATAGGGGTATCCTTTCATCCCCTTTACCATTTTGGTGTCTCATCTCCGTACCTTTTCTAATAACACTATATACTTTTTAAGATATGCTGACCAGAATTTCACACAATACTCAAGGTGCGGTCGCACCATGGAATGCTACGGAGGCATTATTATATCCTTTGTTTTATTTTCCATTCCTTTCCTTATGATACCTAGCATTCTATTTGCTTTCTTGGCTGCAGCTGCACACTGGGCGGAGGGTTTTAATATGTTATCCACGATGACACCTAAATCTTTTTCCTGGGTGGTGGTTCCTAATGTGGAACCTTGCATCGTGTAATCATAGTTTGGGCTTTTCTTTCCTAGGTGCATAACTTTGCACTTGTCCACCACCGGACCAGACGCCCTCCCCAATTGGGGGACTGAGCCGGCGGAAGCCAGCTCCACCGAGCAGGACCTGGTCGCCTCCTGTTGCTGCTCTGCCCAATCGGGGCAGGCAGCCATCAGTTTAAAAGAGGAGCGCCATCCGGTGCTACAACAGATGCCCCACCACCAGACCCGACGCCCTCCCCAATCGGGGGACTGAGCCAGTGGAAGCCAGCTCCACCAAGCAGGACCCGGCCACCTCCTGCTGCTGCTCTGCCCAATCGGGGCAGGCAGCCATCAGTTTAAAAGAGGAGCGCCATCCTGCGCTACAACAGACGTCCCACCACCGGACCCGATGCTCTCCCCAATCGGGGGACTGAGCCGGCGGAAGCCTGCTGCACCGAGCAGAACCCGACTGCCTCCTGCTGCTGCTCAGCCCAATCGGGGCAGGCAGCCATCAGTTTAAAAGAGGAGTGCCATCCAGCGCGCCCACGCCTGAGGGCCTCGCCAGAGGGCCCTTTGGCGTGGCCCTTAGGCGGTGGCCCAATACCAGGAAACTACACTGAAGCCCATCCACCTGAATAGAGCAAGAACCAACACGTAAACACAGCACCGACCTGCAACAGAAACCCACCAGAACATCAACAATACGGTGAAACCACCAAGCTTGAGCACCCTCACAAAGGTTGAGCTCGGTAACACCCGAACCCAACAATAAATGGCAACCAAAGGTAACCAAATTCTTGTAAGCCATATATGTAAAACTCGAATGGAGGCAGCAAATAATTATTGAACCTTGAACAGTCTCTGCAAATAGACACACTCGCCGAACAAAGGCACCCTGAGGCGTACACGGAAATTTCAACCAGCTTGAACTACCCAATAACTATTAAGGCTTGCTAGAACTTGTACCACGATAGACAGCAGAATAATGGAACTTATTAATATCTTAATATTGCTATGTCTGTGCCTAACAATATGCAACTGTACTTACATTCCAAACCTACACAACCACCTCCCATACATCTGGCAACCATTATATATATACAATATATTCACAATACCAACGCATGTGCTAGTTAATCCATACTACCCCGTCAACACCAACACTGCACTTCAACACAACCAAAATCTAGCCTCCAAGCACCGCAGCAAGCCACGCAATTATCACAACCCAAAAACTATGAAACCAAATCAGCCAAGAACCACACCAAAACAAAACAAAAACCCTCAGCCTGACATAATGACGCAAACCCCTTGCACTTGCTTATTTATAAACGCCAGATCAATAAGAAACAAAATACACATTATGCATAATGGCATCACAGATGAAAAACCCGACATTTATTTATTTATACATTTTTTTTCTATACCGCCACTTCCAGAGATCAGTGGCGGTTTACAGGTAACAAAAAACAATAATAGCGTTGTAGACTATTCTTTTTACAGAAAACCATTGAAATGAACATTTTTAACATTTAAACTTTTAACATCAATATTAACAAAAAGGTAACTATATACATTGGGGATAAACTGTGTTAACGATTTAATTAAACTAGGTAGGTATTATGACTAAGAGAGAAAAGGGTGAAGTGCCTTGACTGGGTAGGGTCGAAGCATATTTGTTGTCCAGTGCTGTTCTGTGTGTTCTGAACATTATCAGGTTGTAGGTTGTGGTAGTGCAGGGTAAATAGATAGGTTTTTAGTTCTTTTCTAAATGATTGAAGGTTTGTGATTTCTCTAAGTTCAATTGGGAGGCTGTTCCATAAAATAGGAGCGAAAAATTAGAAGGCAGTGTTACTCATCTTCCGATTTGTCTTTCGAATGGTGTCTGCGACTAGAGGCATGTGTAGGTTCATTCTTTTTCTTGACCTGTTTTCATGTGGGATGTTGATGAGGGTAGATAAGAATGATGGTGCTAAGTTATTAAAGATTTTGAACATAGTAACTAAAATTTTATAGGTAATTCTGCATGAGACAGGTAACCAGTGCAGAGCGTAAAGTATAGGAGATATGTGGTCTGTTACTTTCGCATTATAGATGATCCTTGCTATGACATTTTGAGCTAGTTGAAGTGTGTGAAGGTTTTTCTTAGGGGTTCCTTGAAGAATACCGTTACAGTAATCTAGATGCGGTGTTATTAATGTCTGGGCCACCGATCTGAAATCAGTGCTATCTATAATCGGCCTCAGTTGTTGGATTGTCCTTATTTTAAAGTATATTGTTTTAACAGTTTGTTTTATGTGTTGAGTAAGGCTGAGGGTCCTATCCAGCTTGACTCCTAGGTATTTGACCTCTTCTTTAACTGGTAGGGAGGTCTTTCCGATGTTGATTTCTGACGGTGGAGTGAAATTTGTGTTTCTTGTTAAAAATAACATTTCCGTTTTTTTAAAGTTAATATTCAGGTTCATTGATTTCAACCACGGTACTGCTTCAGTTAGGCATTGACATATGTCGTTATAATCAGGGTTGGACACATCGAAAGGTGAGTACAACATAATGTCGTCTGCATAGATGTGGTAATTTAATTTGAAACATTTAAATATTGTACAGATCGGTTGGAGGTACAGATTAAACAATAGTGCAGAGAGGGCGGAGCCTTGTGGGATGCCCTGTTCTTGTGGAAAAGGCGACGACGCGTCTTGATCTATTTGCACATATTGGGTCCGGTTAGTGAAATAGGAAACATGGGTCACTGAAAAGGACCCAGTCTTAATAAACCAAATAAACAAGCCTGGCTACAAGATATACAACTGCCCACGCACCAACAAAAGGGGAGGGGGAGTCCTAATCCTGGCTAAGGACTCACTACACCTAACAAACACATCACAAAGCACTATTGAAGGTATCGACATACTCAAACTAGAGAGCAAAACACTGACCATATGTCTCATTTACAGACCCCCCCCCCCCCCACCTCACACTATGAAACCCTGGCCGCCGCACTGGAGATAATCTCGGCAACCGCAATCAGAAAATACCAAATAATCCTGAGCGACCTAAACCTAGCTTCAATTCCACCTATACAGGAAAACACCTTTCTGGAAGCCATGGACCAACTAGGATACAAACAAATAATACAGGATGCCACGCATGACAAAGGAAACACTCTAGATCTGGTTTTCATACCCAATAATCACCAGCAAGATGGAAACAAGGAACCTATAACGCAAATCACGCAAGTCCCATTGTCCGACCACCACCTAATAAAATTTACCATGCACTTACCGACCAAACCGGCCAACCCTCAAACTGGATCTACAACACAAACTCAAAGGAAGTTCCAGAAATTCAACAAGGAAACACTAATAGGTTCCATCGAAACGCACATAAACACGGACCACACTGACCTGGAAACGTTAATAAACCAATGGAACAAAGGGATCGAAGCAATCTCGGAACTAAGGACAAAAGCCCCAAACAATGCAAGCAGTGCAACAAAAACCAGAACAGAACCGTGGTACACCGCAACTCTAAACAGGATGAAGAAAGACCTGAGGAAAGCGGAAAAAAAATGGAGACAAGCTAAGACCCATGAACGCAAAATGGAATACTCAACACTCCTCTCAAAGTAGAAAATCAAAGTTAACCTGGCAAAAAAAATACCATACCAACATACTCAACAAAGCATTGAACAGACCCAGAGAATTATTTGAACTAGTTAAATCCCTTATCAAAATCTCCCAAGATGATAACACCAATAACGCTACCAAAGCCCAAACTTTAGCTGATCACTATTCCAGCAAACTGAACCCATCATTACCCTCACATTCCACCCATAACCAAAACACATATTACTTCCTACAACAACCCACTAAGACAAACAAAAATGAGGAATGGAATGCTTTCCATAAACTTGAGGACAAGCAAATAATAAACATAATCACAAATCTAAACACTACCACCTCCCCTCTAGACCCCTGCCCCGCAGCCTGGCTCAAGGCAGCAAAGCAAGAAACTGCCCAATACATCACCCTTATAGTTAACCAATCACTCCAGCAAGGAATCATGCCAACCCAACTGAAAAAATCCCTCATAAGACCCATACTAAAAAACAAAACACTCAACAAGGATGACCCAACATCCTACCGACCAATCTCAAGTATATCATTCCTAGCCAAGATTCTCGAAAAGGCGGTCCAACAACAACTGCAAGATCACATTGACTCCAGAAAAACACTAGATGATCATCAATACGGATTCCGCCAACATCATGGTGTTGAAACCTTGCTTATAGTACTACTGGATAAACTACTTAAAGGCCTGGAAGACAGAAAGAAAATGTTCATACTGATATTTATAGACATAACTGCGGCATTCGATACAGTTCACCACAAAACACTCATGAGCAGACTGGCATCCATGGGAATAACAGGAACCCCTCTAAGCTGGTTCAGATCCTACATAACTAAGAGAATGCAACAGGTCCAATTCAACAATGAAAAAGCAAAGGCATTCCCCCAAAACCAAGGTATACTTCAAGGTTCAGCTCTGTCCTCCCTACTCTTCAACTTATATATAAAACCGGTTTGCGCAATCTTCCAGAAGCACAAGATCAACTACCACATCTTTGCAGATGACCTAATGCTCTATACACAACTGGATGTGAATAACCTGAATTACAACCACCTTGAAGAATGCCTAAGCGAAATGCAAACCTGGCTACAACAAAACAACATGTCTATAAACCACAAGAAAACAGAAGTAATGTTTATCTCCAAAAAAACAGATTTCAACCCTCCCCCTACAATCACCATGAACAACAACACGTACAACACAAAGAAAGAGATAAATTACCTAGGGGTAACTCTTGACTGTAACTTAAAGATGGAAAAACACCTGCGGCTAACCAACCGGGCCATATTCCATAAGCTAAGGATCCTCCAACCACTACGCAACCTCATCGAATCCTCCGATTTCAGAACAGTAGCACAAGCGCTCATCACTCCACACTTGGACTACTGCAACGCCATCTTACAGGATCTGCCAAAGAAAACCCTAAACATACTGCAAATGGCACAAAACGTCACAGCCAGGATTATCATGAGGAGGAACCTCACCGAACACATTACTCCAACTCTAATCGAACTACAGTGGCTCCCCATCACTGCCCGCATAAGATACAAAATACTAATAACCACATTCAAGCTTATAAGCAACGTGGCACCATGATACCTCACCAACCTCATCATCACACAACCTAGCAACAGAAGCAGAAGAACTACCAACCTAGACACCCTCAGCGTCCCAATCAGCATAAGATCTGTCAACACCTGTACAAGCAATAGGGCATTCACATACTCAGCACCCATACTATGGAATCAGTTACCATGCTACATACGATCAAACAGTGACCTAACGGACTTCAGGAAAAAGCTAAAGACCCACCTTTTCCAGGAGCATTATAACTTGACCTAGGCAATGATCAAAACTAGTAAAAAACTATAAGGTGCTAGAATACGTACCTCAGACAATGCAAAAATGTAAATATGTATATACACCCATCCCACAATCAAAATGTAAATGCTATTGATTCCTATCGTATATAACCAATTTTGTTATGTGAAGTGCACCGCTGCTGATCACTGGAAGTAGCGGTATACAAATGATTTCCAAATAATAATAATAATAATAATCTGCCATTTGGATGCCCAGTCTTCCAATTTATTAAGATCCTCTTGCAATTTTCCATAATTCTCATGGGTTTTAACAACTTTAAATAGTTTTGTGTCATCTGCAAATTTGATAACCTCACTTGTTGTTTCCTTTTCCAGGTCATTTATGAATATGTCAAAAAGCAGCAGACCCAGCACAGATCCCTGGGGTACACCACTATTCACCTTTCTCCACTGGGAAAATTGGCCATTTAGCCCAACCCTCTGCTTTCTATCTTTTAACCATTTCCTGATCCACAATAGTACACTGCCTCCTATCCCATGACTTTTTAGTTTTGCCAAAAGTCTCTGTTGAGGGACCTTGTCAAAGGCTTTCTGAAAGTCCAGATGCACTATATCAACCAACTCACCTTTGTCTGCCTGTTTATTCACACCTTCAAAAAAGCATAACAGATTAGTAAGACAAGATCTTCCTTGTCTAAAGCCATGCTGGCTGTCTCCCATTAAGCCATGACTATCTACATGTTTAGTAATTTTGTTCTTTATTATGTCTTCTACCGTTTTTCCTGATACTGATGTCAGGCTCACCGGTTTGTAGTTTCCTGGATCACCTCTGGAACCCTTTTTAAAAATTGGCGTTACTTTGGCCATCCTCCAATCTTCAGGTATTACATTATTTTAATGATAGTTCATGGATTACTAAAAGCATTTCTGCAATCTCATATTTCAGTTCTTTCAACACCCTTGTATGTATACCATCCGGTCTAGGTGATTTGCTATTCTTCTGTTTATTATATAGTTGTAATACATCTTCCTGGTGTATCAATATTTATTTTAATTCTTCTACAGTATCACCTTTACATACTACTTCAGTCATGGGTAACATCCCTATATCTTCCTCAGTAAAGGCCAAAGCAAAGAATTCATTCAGTCTCTCTGCTATGGCCTTGTCCCCTCTTAATGCCCCTTTTACCCCTCTATCATCTAATGGTCCAACTGACAATCTTACAGGTTATTTTGCTACGAATGTACTTGAAAAAGTCTTAATTACACTTTTTTGCTTCCACAGCAAGCTTCTTCTCAAATTCTTTCTTTGCCTGCCTTATCAATGCTTTGCATTTAACTTGCCAGTGCTTGTGCTGTTTCCAGTTTTCGTCATTTGACTCTTTTTTCCATTTCCTGAAAAATGCTTTTTTGGCAACAACAGCCTCTCTGACCTCACCTTTAAATCATGCTGGCAGTTTTTTGGACTTCCTTCCACTTTTCTTAAAGTGTGGCATACAGCTGGTCTGGGCTTCCAAGACAGTATTTAAAAAAAAAAAAACAACAAGCTTGATGCAAATCTTTAACCTTTGCAACTGCTCCTTTTAGTTTTTTTTAAACTATTTTCCTCATTTTATCATAGTATCCCTTTCGAAAGTCAAAAGGTAGTACTGTGGATTTCCTTACCATCCTTCCTCCATTAATTAAATCAAATGCGATCATGATATAATCACTATTGCCAAGTGGCCCCAACACCCTTATCTCTTCACCAGATCTGGTGTTCCATTGAAAGACTAGGTCCAAAATGGCTTCCCCTCTGGTTGGTTCATGAACCAGCTGCTCTAAAAAGCAGTCATTTATTTCATCTAGAAACTTTATCTCCCTAACATATCCTGCCGTGACCCTGACCCAGTCAATACTGGGGTAATTGAAATCATCCATTATTATTATTGCACTGTAACTTTTGTTAGTTTCCCTGATTTCTTTGAGCATTTCTTCGTCCATTTGTTCGTTCTGGCCAGACGGTCGATAGTATACCCCCACTGTCATCGCCTTCCCCTTATTACATGGAATTTCAATCCATAGAGATTCCACAGCAAATTTTGTCTCCTGCAAAACTTTAATCCTTTGTGACTCAATGCCTTCTCTAACATAGAGCGCAACCCCTCCACCAATTTGATCAGTTCTATCATTGTGATATAGTTTGTACCCAAGTATCTCAGTGTCCCACTGGTTGTCTTCCTTTCACCATGTCTCTGATATACCAATCATATCTAACTTTTCATTTAGTGCTATATATTCTAACTCTCCCATCTGATTTTTATAGACTTCTAGTATTTGCATGAAATCATTTTAGAGACTGTGTTTTATTCATATTAATCTGGCTAGTGGTAGACAGGGGTAATTTGGAATCTTTTAGCTCTGTCTGCTGCGTACTCAAGGGCATTTGGGCTACTTTTGTCTTTATTGGAACCTCTCTGCTGATATTTATTTATTTATTTACTTTTCTTATATACCGCGCTATTAAAATCAGTGCGGTTTACAATTGAACAAAAACATACTACAATGTCACAAGACAGTTGAGTTTACATTAAACAAGGACAAGATAACTTGGAGGTAACTGGGGTAACTATTTACAGATTAACTATTTACAGAGTATAGTATAAATTTGTGCATGGGGTTATACTAACTGCCTATTTACATAGTATAGGTCACTTTTCAACAATTTTATAAGAGGCTAACAGTAAAACTGTGGGGGTCAATATCAACATTAAACAGGAGAATTGACATGGTGGTAGAGCTAATCGTTCTCTTTATGGGGTTGGGTTGTGGGTGGGGTGGGGTAGGGTGTGAAGGTGGGTGGTTGTTTTCTGGGGTTGAGTTCTGGGTAATGGATTAGGAAGAGGTGGTGTTTGAGGGCTTTTCTGAATGACGATAGGTCTGGGATGGCACGGAGCTCAGTAGGGAGGGCATTCCAGGCCATGGGTGCAAATATGGAGAAGGCCCTGTTGGCAGTAGCTTTTGTGCACTTTGTTAGTATCTTGGTGACCTCAAGAGTCTGGCGAGGCCCTCAGGCGCGGGCCCGCCAGGCGCGGGCGCGCCCTGCAGGGACGCCACTTTTATCCCCGGCTGCTGCTGCTCTTTTTTCGGGCTCCCACCGCCCGGATTGGGCGGGAGCTGGAGAGGGGGTGGAGACTCCCGGCAGCGGCGTCTCTGCAGGCAGGGACGCCGCTTTTATCCCCGGCTGCTGCTGCTCTTTTTTCGGGCTCCCACCGCCCGGATTGGGCGGGAGCTGGAGAGGGGGTGGAGACTCCCGACAGCGGCGTCTCTGCAGGCAGGGACGCCACTTTTATCCCCGGCTGCTGCTGCTCTTTTTTCGGGCTCCCACCGCCCGGATTGGGCGGGAGCTGGAGAGGGGGTGGAGACTCCCGGCAGTGGCGTCTCTGCAGGCAGGGACGCCGCTTTTATCCCCGGCTGCTGCTGCTCTTTTTTTGGGCTCCCACCGCCCGGATTGGGCGGGAGCTGGAGAGGGGGTGGAGACTCCCGGCAGCGGCGTCTCTGCAGGCAGGGACGCCGCTTTTATCCCCGGCTGCTGCTGCTCTTTTTTCGGGCTCCCACCGCCCGGATTGGGCGGGAGCTGGAGAGGGGGTGGAGACTCCCGGCAGCCATTAGATAAAGGTAAATGTGCAATGTCTGCCCGTGTACCCAATACGGCATGTGCCAGAGAGCACCACAGGCCATGCCATAGGTGTTCTGATGAGGCTCCATGAGGGTTCTGCACTGTGAGGGTGCTGCTGCTGTCATTACCAATGCAATGTAAAACTACAAGATGCTGTGGAAAGGGTCACCAAACCCTCCATATGTGGTCTGAAATCCATGACAATGGGGCCCCCACAGGTAATGAAATAGCTAGATGGCCAAATTGTCCTTGAAAAGTACACAGTCAGAAAAATGAGGTGGCAAGGCCATGGAGCAGAACTGCGCAATGCTACAAATCACCACAACAGACCCCCATCAATGGCGCCAGGCACATACAAGGAAAGTGTGTCAGTGAAACAAAACAAGGTCTCAGCAAACAAGGGCATATGGCAAACACAATCCCGACCGAGGCCAAGATCATTACCAAATATAGAAGGCCCATTAACATCATAGACCTGTTCCATGAAGTGAAAGCCACAGGCGAGATCTAAAGGAAACACGACAATACTATTAATATGTGCATAAAGAATATGCAGATGGCTGCACCACCACAACCCCCAACCCCCAGACTGTGCAAAGAAAGTGTGTCATGCCACCACCCAAAGTGCCCGTGATGGGGAAGTAGGCCCGAGAGCAGTGAAGCACCATGTGAGCAGTGTAGAGTAAGCAACAAATATGGGTCACACCATGGCTACTGCAATGGAAAACGCACTGTATTGCAACACACCCGAGTCAGCTGCCTGTTGCAGTTGTACACACAGAAACATCACATGTAGCACTGCTTCGTCCATTATAAACATTAATGTACCGGGGTCCCGTAAAGCAGAAGCTCATCCTGGGGAGGCAAAAGCACATCTGACATGTTGCCACATGACACGGTACTGCTGCACAAATGACACACCTGTCCACACATGGGCAACCCAGATAATGGTCACCAGCAGTCGTTGCACTTACAGGAGAAGAGCTCCGCGATCAGACGTTGCCTGGCCGCCATCCCAGCACGTGTGTCAACATGTCCAGGTGCAGGAGGGCACACAGGATCCACCCCAAGATCCTCATTAATATCGACTGGGACATTGTGCCTGAGAGCAATGTTGTGTAGGATGCAACAGGCTAGTATGATCTTGGCCACAGTCAAAGGCCCGTACTGTAAGGCCCCACCAGTCCTATCCAGACACCTGAAGCGACTTTTGAGAACGCCAAAGGTGCGCTCAATGACAGAGCGGCTGGAGGCATGGGCCTCATTGTACCGCATCTCTGCACCTGTCCGAGGGACACGCACAGGGGTCAGAAGCCAGGCACGACACCCATATCCTGCATCACCTGCAAACAGAAATGGAGGTAAGGCACATGTGAGAAGTAGAACCTAGGGAATCCCGGATGTAGCAATGCACAAATGGACAGCATGGAAACATGGTCACACACACATGATGGCACAGCACTGCATACAGTTGTGGTGCACTAGAGACCGCATTTGGGAGAACAGGATCACACGTGGCTTTACAAAGATGGTCAGGTGTGCAGGTAGCTGGGTCATGATGTGATATGGCACACAGGTGATATGTCTGTGTACCACAACCCGGGCTGGCAAGGTGGTGGTGGCAGCGCAGACAGGCGAGAGCAAACAGCCATGCAGCAGACATGTGTGATAGCAGGTTACCACATACACCCTGACACGTGCAACCCCCGACAAGGTGGATCAGTAGGTCACATACACACTGTACAGCTCGTCTATGGTCCTGTTCCGCTTGTAAACCAAACCGCCTCCCAACCCCCTGGCTGCCACATGCACAGTCCCATGACACATGGGCCATGAGATGGAAACCAGACACAGGACGACATATGTGGAACCTCAGCACCATGCATGTACTGACTCACCATGGAAAAGGCTGATAGCAATGTAAACATCTAGGGCTGGGCAGAGACGACAACACATGGGTGCGTGGTCATACAGATGAGCATTAATAGGCACATGTTAGGCAAGGGAATGGGTGTGGATGCGCAGAGGTATGTGAGCACAGCCCAGGTGACAAGGTGCGCTGGGGCCACAGCACAAGAATAGTCAGCACAAGGACACTACAGCACCATGTCCTGCATGCTGCGAACACAGGTGACAATGGTGCCCACGTGAAACACATATGGTCGCACAACACGAGATGTGTGAAATACCTACCCAGCAGGACACAGTCCTCATATTGACCGGCCTCAAACATTCCGAAGAGTGCTGAGTTCTGCAGGATATAGGAGTCATGGGCTGACCCTGGGAAGCGCGGGACCACATTCATGATACGCATACCTGCATCACAGATAACCTGCACATTGAGGGAATGGAAGTGTTTGCGGTTGCGGTACACAACCTCCCTGTCGCGTGGTGGGATGAGGGCAACATGTGTGCAATCTATTGCACCCATCACATGTGGTATCCCTGCAATCTGCTGGAATGCATGTCCCAGGGCCACCCTATGTTGCCTACTGTTGGGAATGGCAATGTAGTTCCCAACCCGGCTGACCATGGCCCGCAGTACCTGGTGGAGGCAGCGAGAAAACGTTGGCCGGCTCATTCCACCTACTGCGGCCACTGAGGTCTGGAAACAGCCAGAGGCAAAGAAATGTAGGGCAGCAAGGAGCTTGGCCATTCCCGGTATAGCATGTGACCGTGCAGTCAGGGGCTCAAGGTCAGGCCGGAGATCCTCATAGAGCTCCCTAATAGCCCCTGTGTCCAGCCGGTAGAGAGAGATCACCTGGTCCTCCCTGATGTTCTGTAGCAGGACCCTGGGCCTGTAGAGGCGTTGAAGGCGTGGCTGCCCCTCCGGATGCCTATGGCGCCGTTGTTCCACCACACCCGCATGTGGACCCTCCACAGCTGCAGGCCTGTGTTGCAGCGGGTCAGGACCCATGCCCAGGGCCACAGCCCCAGGACCAGCATCCCCCTCTGCCGGAAAGCACTGCTCAGCTAGCTCCAGTAATGCAATGACTGCACC
The DNA here is from genome assembly GCA_033557465.1 of Ichthyophis bannanicus. NCBI lineage: Eukaryota > Metazoa > Chordata > Amphibia > Gymnophiona > Ichthyophiidae > Ichthyophis > Ichthyophis bannanicus. The sequence continues at coordinate 108,876 of JAWIIG010000076.1, forward strand.
ACCTACATTCACAGTCTGAGCCATGATAGACACAGGATGTGGGAGAGGTGGCTGTGAAATAGGGTACAGGGTAGGAGCAGAAATCAGAGAAACAACACACACCTGGTCAATCAGAAGCATCCAGCACAAACAACATTCTGTAGTTAGCAAGGTCCAAATGCCCTCAGCGTAGCACGCGGAGGACCGCGTGTACCCCCGCACATACCCCCGCAGTGACCCTGGCCCAAAGGCATCACGATAACATATCCCGTGTCCCCGTGTGACGCAGCATACCTGAAAGATCCCGCGCGGCATACACAACTCCATATATGGAAGACGCCAAGATCCCAGTGAGACGCATACCACGTGTAGACTTAACGCACGTCCATGCGTGCGGAGGGGTAGAGCGCGTAGGAGACGCGCGTACGCAATGCGTGCCTGCGACGCGCGCTGAGACACACCCACACGAGACCTATATAAAGCTGTGGAAGACAACATGGCCCGTTCCACATCACACATACATGATGGAACAAAGCAGCCAGACCTTGGAAAACACAGCAGCAGAGCAGGTTCCAGGGATGGACGCCCACTGTAGTAATGCGGAGAGGCCAGGGCCATCAGGCTTTCAGCAGCCCACATGTCCACCTGGTCAGAAGCAGCACAGGGCCACACTTCCAGAGGAGTATCATAAGAGAGCCACCAGGTTCAGCCAGGAGGAAAATGACCTCCTCATATCGGCCATCCTGGAGAGATACGACATACTGTTCGGGCACCAGAGCACCACCACATCAAGTGCAACACGTGCAAAGGCATGGGCGGAGGTACAGGCCCAAGTGTCCACCGCTGCTGGCCCCAAAAGAGATGTTGAGAGCCTACGCAAGCGCTATTGCGATATTAAGCGCAATATCCGCAGGGAGCTGACACGGGAGAGGAGAGGGGCCCAGAGCACCGGAGGCGGACCAGCACAGGTCGCCAACATAAGCGATCTCGAAAGGCATTTGGCAGAGAGACTCGGCCCTACATATATCCATGGCCTTCCACCTGAGCTGGACACCGCGCACCCACGTGCTGGTAAGTGTGTGAGTGATCTGTACCAGTGGGAGCGGGCAAGCGCACATGTGTGGGGGTGGCCCAGGGTGGACTGTGGGTCTGGTGGAATGATAGGTCAAACTGGGAACCCAGGGGACAGCAGAACCATGTAACCTGCCTCTGAGCCATGACCCAGTGGGTGAGTCATGCCCATGGTGTGCAGGGAGTGCCATAGCACAGTGTATGGGTGCGATGCCAACGCAGGAGGCCCCCCAGTACCAGCAGAGGCTGTAAATGTCATGCAGTGGAGAGGATGCAGGCCTGGAGGAGGTAGCACGGCCGCAAATGTGTCAACATGGCCCACAGGGCAGCACAATGTACCTGGGTCAAACATGGACTGTGTTTGCAGCGTTGAGAGTGGTAAGGGGGCTGCATGGGGTCTGTGGTAGCATGCACGGGGGATAAGGTCAGTGGAAGTGGCAGGGCAACGGGCGCTCTCAACGGCCCCTCCAGGCATTGGGGAATGGGGGAGGGGGAAGGGGCCCCCACCAGGACCCATGTGGCTCACCCCCACACATGTTCTCATATGGGAGTGTGATGCGTGCAGACAGGCAGTCGTGCTGCAGCCGACCTATATGATGCTCTCTCCCACAGGTGACCTAGCTGCGATAGCTGCAGCCGCGGATGCAAATGGGGACAGCCAGTCCTGGCCAGCTGCACCCATTGATCCAGTGCTGGAGACGTTAGCGGTGGATGAAGGCCCTCCCCCAAACACACCCGTTGGGGACAGTGCCAATAACACCCCACCTCCGTGTGGAGGGGCGACAGATGTGACTGAGGAGCCCGGGGACATGCCGGCAGAGGGAGGACAACATCACAGAGATGAGACGCCAGCAGCAGTGGCAGAGGTCATTGTCCAGATGCAGGCCCACACAGAAGTGGCACACAGGGATGCCGAGGGTGAGTGCCAAAACGTTGTCTGTGCCTAATACGTCTGTAGCGATAGCCCTGTCATTCCATGATGACAATGCAGTACCTGCTGTCTTCACAGGTATACGGCATTTGCTGCGGTCATGTCTGCGTGAACAGCGGAGGCTGAGACGTACCGTACGGAGGCACAACACCATGCTGTATAGGGTCCTGATGGGGGTTCCACGTGTAGCCGCAGCTACGAAGAGCATCGCAGCCACCATGCAGGCCATAGCCTCACAAATGGGGGTGCCGCCGCCACCACCACCGCCATCGCAAGACCCACATTCACCAGTGCGAGCAGCAGCACCGCCAACAGTGCCGGCAACAGAGCGAGCGGCATTGCAGGGTGGGAGGGGCCGGGCAAGGCGTGGCAGGGGTAGGGGAAGGGGAAAATAAATGCATGAACATGCAGTTGCACAACATGTCATGTCTCCGATCTTTCTTGTGGGTGCCTGTATCACGCACAGCCCACACATGCATGACCCTGCGCCATGGGCGCTGCTAACTATTTTGACCTATGGTTCAGCCACCGACACTACTGTGGACAGCATGGGATGCCCCACCTGCTCTTGTGTGCACACCAGCAGGCACATACTGTCGAGCAGCTGCAGCCCACATCTGTTTGCCTCATCCGTTTCCCATGAGCTAGGGGACTGAGGGTGTGCAGCGCATGCTCATGGGCTATGGGGCATGGCATCATGTGGGCTGTGGGTGATGGGGGGGCAGGACCTGAAATGTGCAGCGGGGTGACTGTTGGTTGGGAAGGTCTGGCCAATTAGTGGCATGGTGGGAATGACCAGATGGGGCCGCCACCATGCCAGGGCTGGTGTCATTGCCTCTGACTCGGGATGTGCGGTGGTGGTTGGTGACACACAGAGTACCCATGATGGTGCATGGCCGTTACATGAGCCCAGGGGAGTGGCTGGGTGGGGAGAGATACCCGGGTGGGTGGGTGGGTGGGTGGCTGGTTTGAGAAAGGGTATGGCATTTGCCCAGGTCGCTTCCACACAATGGATATGTCCGACATCACATGGGTACAGGTAGGGAGACCTGACCTGCTGGGGTACCAGCACATTGATGGTGTGTCTATGTCCCACCCACCATGCCTTGATATCCCCTATGTTAACAGGATAGGACTCTACATATCCAGTTCCCGGGGAACGCCAAAGGGGAGCAGGGCACAGCACATACACCTACCCAGACTGCGGGCACAGCTTTAGCAGAGGTACAGTACACCCTCAGACATAGACAGACACTAAAGAGTCTTTGCGCTGTGCTCCAATGACCATAGACAGTCCCAAAGGCACCTTTCGCCTGGCAGTCAGCCTGCCTGTCCTCTCTGTTACGCATCCCAGTGTGGCCGATACCTGTCCCTGTGGCCTCTGGTCAGCCATCAGTGTAGCGCTCAGAAAAGCACACGGTTAGCCCTCGTCACATACTGGCTACATGTCCGTCCCCTCCCGTGCCACTAACATTGTGCACATAGCATACTATCCAGGCCCTCGTGGGATGCCCCACAAGCACATGTGTGTAGGGACAGTCCATGTGTTTGCAGGAGTCAATCTCCGTGCTGCTGTCCTGTGTTCTGTGCCATGCTATTTATCATATATCAACGAATGGCACGGGAAAGTCCTTATGCAGTTGAGCCCCCATGTGCATCACCTGAACAATGCCCCCCGACACCATGACTTACAAGAGTAATGGAAACAACATGTGGCACAGCACATGTCACCTTGTGGCCATGCCCACTCTGTCCACCCATAGCCCTGTGCACATCTACGGCCATTGTCCATTGGGCCACCTGCTGTGTCCCTGCCATCCTCCACCCAGGACTGCGCCCATCACAGATGCTGCACACAGCCTTTCATGGGCCACCACTGCTGGTCCCTGTGCACTGTTACATGTGTGTGCTGTGGTACATGTGGGGCAATATCAAATGTAATGTCCATAGTACCGCTAGATGCCTTACACGTGTACAGTACATGGCACACACCCTATGTATCGTACACTGACACACATGTGTGTGCCCTCATGTGTCGCTCACAGACCACTGACCAATAGCAAAGAAGGATATCAGGACAGCACAGTGTAACGTTAACAATAAACAACTTTATTACAACATGCACATGGTGTGGTGGATGACACAGTGACCGCCATGGCGGCATTCACGTCATGCATTCCTGCTGCCCCCCCTGTGTGGGGTAGCCCTTTGCATGGGCTGTCACAGGGCGGGTGTGCATTGCGTATCCTTACGCTACACACCCCGGGGACCCCTGTCACATGGTGGCTGATCCGGTGCACCCCCATCTATGCGCTCCTCCAGCGAGCGCAGCCGGTCAGCCACCATGGTCAGGGTCGCCAGGACCTGCCCCATGATGAGGGCGTGCTGCCTCTGGGCGTGTGCATGCGCACGCACAGCCGCTGCCACGCGCAGTCCGCACATGCAGCCACACAGACACAGGTCTCCCCATGTCTGTGTGGCTGCATCCATGGTGCACCTGACATCGGCTATGTGTGCCATGCCCACATCCAGAGGGGACGCATCGGCCTCACCACGGTGCAGGTGGCTGGTGCCCCCGTCGCCCTGTGAGAGCCCATGCAGATGGGCACATGACCCACATGGACCCGCACCCACCCCATTCCCCTCCAGCCCTGCATTCCCCGGTTCAGCCCCCTCCTGCTCCTGTCCCCCCCCCCCTCCCCAGGCAACAGTACCCGCCCCTCCGCACCCTACCCTCCCTCCACCTCTGCCCTCTCCCCATCCTGCTCCACCTCCCCCGCCCTGGCCACCCTCAGCTGCTCCATTCCCTCCTCCCCAGCTCCCCCCCCTCTTCTGCGTCCTCCTCCCCCTCATCGACGTCGTAGTCCTCTGGCCCATGTTGCGGGGTGCCATGGTCCTCCACCCCTGGGGTGGCCCAATCCTCCTGGACATCCCCATCATCTGTCTCTTCAGGGCCCGCATCCGGCTCCCCAGGCCCCTCAGCAGCATGTTCATCCGCTGTGGGAAAGGGGAACAGGTGTCATTGCCATAGTCACACAGCAGCCACTGTATTCACATACATCCTGTGTTCAGGACAGCAAGTGCCCCACAGGGCCATGTCACCTCATGCACCATCCTGTTGGGCCATCCGCTCCCTCCGAACACGCTCAATGAAGCGCGGGTATCGGGCCCTCAGCTCCCGCGCCTTCTTACGGAGATCCTCGACCTATTGGAGTAACGACAGATATTGACATTAGTGGACGGACGCCCTTTGGTTACCTCCTACAAAACACATATATATTTCCCAGTGTGCAACATGTCTAGGCACAAGGTCACAGACTGTGTTATTCCATGCAGCACCAGGATGAGGGGTGTGGCTCTGTGGTCAGGCCTATGTAGGGTTGCCAGACGGCCGGTGGTCAGCCTGCCTGGCCGTTTTCTCCATGACAAGGCTGGCTGCCGGCACAGTTGTAGAACCGGCGATTGTAAAGACGGGTTTTACCTGTGGCCGCTCGATCTGGAGCGGCCTGAGCCCAAAACCGTCTTTAGTCTCGAGGTCCTCAGCACAAACTCGATTGCACTCGCGATTCCCTATAGCAGTGCAGACGCTGGTTCTGCTTTGTACAGAGCGGCGGCTGCACTACACTTACATGGACAGGTACAGTGTAACTGTGTCAGGTGTCCGCCGGTCATCGCACAGCCCGAGGAAGTGATGTCTTCGGGTGCGGACTCCTCACAGGCTGTCTTACCTTTTCAAACTAACCTCAGCTGCAATACAGTTAATGTGAGAAGGAAGGACAGCCTGTGAGGAGACCGCCCCCATGACATCACTTCCTCGGGCGCAGCGATGACAGGGGCACACCTAACACAGTTTTTCTTTCACTTTCAATGTACGTGTAGTGCAGCCGCTGCTCTGTACATAGCAGACGCAGCGGCTTGTCCAGAGGGGGGGGGTGTGAGTGTACCAGCAAGGGGGGGGGAGGGTGTGGCTGAACCAGCAAGGGGGGGGGGGTGTGATGGAGTGAGTGGACCAGCAAGGGGGGGGAAGGGTGTGGGTGAACCAGCAAGGGGGGGGAGGGTGTGGCTGAACCAGCAAGGGGGGGGTGATGGTGTGCATGGACCAGCAAGGGGGGGGGAAAGGGGGGAACCAGCAGGGGAAGGGGGTGTGTGAGTCAGAAGGAGGGAGGGAGTGAGTGCGTGGGCCAGCACTGCGGGGAGGGGGGTGAGTGGAGCAGCACTGAGGAGAGTTGTGACTGATCCCCCTGTAGGTATTGTGTGTGGGGCTGGGGGCGGGGCATGAGTGGGGCTGGGTGCGGGGCATGTGTGGAGTGGAGGAGTGGCCTAGTGGTTGGGACAAGGTACTTCAGGCCGGAAGGTCGGGGGTTCAAATCCCACTAGAGGACAGCAACCTTGGGCCGGAAGGACTGGGGTTTCTAGTCCCACAGGTGCTCCTTGTGGTCTTGGGCAAGCCACTTAACCCTCCATAGCCCATGTTCCCTGTAAAATAGTTATCTCCAAGTTATAATGCCCTGTTCAATGTAATTTCAGTTTGTTCAATGTAAACCGCACTGATGCAGAATAGCGCGGTATATAAGAGAATATAAATCAATAAATAAATAAATAAATGTGTGGAGCATGGTGAGCCACAGGTGTAGGGTGTTTGTCGGTGAAACATTTGGCATCCATAGGCCTACTACATCCTGGGGCTGTGTTCAGTTTCCGCTACACAACAACAGGGACAGATCACAGGGCTCAGGGACTGGGGAGAGCCCTCATTTGGGGCCTACTGCAACCCTGGCTTAGAGCTACATCTTGGGATCACAGACAGGGACAGATCACAGGGCTCAGGGACTGGGGAGGGCCCTCATTTGGGGCCTACTGCAACCCTGGCGTAGAGCTACATCAAGGGATCACAGACAGGGACAGATCACAGGGCTCAGGGACTGGGGAGGGCCCTCATTTGGGGCCTACTGCAACCCTGGCTTAGAGCTACATCAAGGGATCACAGACAGGGACAGATCACAGGGCTCAGGGACTGGGGAGGGCCCTCATTTGGGGCCTACTGCAACCCTGGCTTAGAGCTACATCTTGGGAACACAGACAGGGACAGATCACAGGGCACAGGGACTGGGGAGAGCCCTCATTTGAGGCCTACTGCAACCCTGGCTTAGAGCTACATCAAGGGATCACAGACAGGGACAGATCACAGGGCACAGGGACTGGGGAGAGCCCTCATTTGGGGCCTACTGCAACCCTGGCTTAGAGCTACATCAAGGGATCACAGACAGGGACAGATCACAGGGCTCAGGGACTGGGGAGGGCCCTCATTTGGGGCCTACTGCAACCCTGGCTTAGAGCTACATCTTGAGATCACAAACAGGGAGAGATCACAGGGCTCAGGGACTGGGGAGGGCCCTCATTTGGGGCCTACTGCAACCCTGGCTTAGAGCTACATCAAGGGATCACAGACAGGGACAGATCACAGGGCTCAGGGACTGGGGAGGGCCCTCATTTGGGGCCTACTGCAACCCTGGCTTAGAGCTACATCTTGGGAACACAGACAGGGACAGATCACAGGGCACAGGGACTGGGGAGAGCCCTCATTTGAGGCCTACTGCAACCCTGGCTTAGAGCTACATCAAGGGATCACAGACAGGGACAGATCACAGGGCACAGGGACTGGGGAGAGCCCTCATTTGGGGCCTACTGCAACCCTGGCTTAGAGCTACATCAAGGGATCACAGACAGGGACAGATCACAGGGCTCAGGGACTGGGGAGGGCCCTCATTTGGGGCCTACTGCAACCCTGGCTTAGAGCTACATCTTGAGATCACAGACAGGGAGAGATCACAGGGCTCAGGGACTGGGGAGGGCCCTCATTTGGGGCCTACTGCAACCCTGGCTTAGAGCTACATCAAGGGATCACAGACAGGGACAGATCACAGGGCTCAGGGACTGGGGAGAGCCCTCATTTGGGGCCTACTGCAACCCTGGCTTAGAGCTACATCTTGGGAACACAGACAGGGACAGATCACAGGGCTCAGGGACTGGGGAGGGCCCTCATTTGGGGCCTACTGCAACCCTGGCTTAGAGCTACATCTTGGGAACACAGACAGGGACAGATCACAGGGCACAGGGACTGGGGAGAGCCCTCATTTGGGGCCTACTGCAACCCTGGCTTAGAGCTACATCAAGGGATCACAGACAGGGACAGATCACAGGGCTCAGGGACTGGGGAGGGCCCTCATTTGGGGCCTACTGCAACCCTGGCTTAGAGCTACATCTTGAGATCACAGACAGGGAGAGATCACAGGGCTCAGGGACTGGGGAGGGCCCTCATTTGGGGCCTACTGCAACCCTGGCTTAGAGCTACATCAAGGGATCACAGACAGGGACAGATCACAGGGCTCAGGGACTGGGGAGAGCCCTCATTTGGGGCCTACTGCAACCCTGGCTTAGAGCTACATCTTGGGAACACAGACAGGGACAGATCACAGGGCACAGGGATGGGGTAGGGCCCCTGAGGTGGGGCCTGGGGGTTTGGGGGGGGGGGAAAGGCCTCACTCACAGCTGTATGTGGAGACACCTTGCAGTCCCTATCTGTGCATCTGTTGTTGCTGACTTGGTTGCATGGTGTTCCTCTGCACATCCTGGGTTTGTGTGCCTGTTCCCATGGACTTACCTCACGTGGGTAGTCTGCGCTTCGGTTGTAGCGCATGGTGAGGCGCTCCTAGGCTCTTCGCACCCTTCCCAGGTTCTGCCTCCTCGAAGATCCGGGGAAGAGGCGCCTCTGCCTGAGGCAGAAGAGCTCTGTCAGCAGGTAGAGCTCCCGCTGAGTGAAGGCTGGCTTCCTCGACATTGAAGCCATGTCTGGGAAATGAGATCTGTCTTGCTACGTGCGTTGCTACGGGCGCAGCCACGTGCGTTGCTACGGGCGCAGCCACATGCGTTGCTACGGGCGCAGCCACGTGCGTTGCTACGGGCGTCAGAGCATGCGTTCCTACGTGCGTAAGAGCGTGCGTGGGTATGTGTGTTTCTACCTGTGGGGGCTGTCCATATACAGCTCCCAGGGTTTAGTACTGCTGCTACATCTCATAGGTTGAGTTGTTTGGACTCTGCTCATTACAGGGTCTGCGTTATGGTTCCTCGCCCCTTCTGCTGCACCCATGTCACATTTGCATACATTCACCTTCCTTTGCCTAGAGGTGCCCATGACATAGGGCTGTATCAGACATATGTGCTGTACCTTTTCTTTTGCTGTATTGAGGGGAATGTGTGGTGACAGGGCCACAGAGGGAGTCGCAGTTTAATTAGCTGTGAGGTTAGCTTTGGGGAACATGTGTGGGTGCTATGAGGTTTACTTTCTGGGACTGCATAGCGTGGCATTGTTCATCTCCATGTCTTTTCTTTGACGCTTGGACTATATCCTCTCTGTGCTTTGGGCATCGACCATGAGCTTTGCTTCTCTATGGCACCTGAGGTCATGTTTTATTACAGACAACACTGTTCGGAGAGTGATTGCATCTGACAGGCCTGCTACGTATCAGCACAGTGGGGTCGTCCCCACTGCCTCTGGCTCCACTGTCGGTGCATTTGACAGTGGATTTCAGTTATGTATGTATCTGTATGTACTTCTCTATGAGTGACTGACTACAGAGGGACGTCAGTTCACCACACAGTAAATCCACAGTGGTGCTTAGGGTTTGTTTGCCCAGGTCACACCCATGATGCACTTGCTATGCAAATCAGCTTTTCACTGATACACACCACGGGGATAGCAAACTCTCAGCACCTTGGCCTGCTGGTGTAACTGAACATGTGCACCCACACAGCAGCTAGGCATGGTAGGGGTGTCTAAGCGTGTGTTGTACTGGAACAATGTACCTGCACACCATCACATTTCTCGGGTACTGTGCTCACCGTGAGGGTGATGTGATGCATAAAGCAGCAGGTTCACATCAACATCCATGGCAGACTTTGGCTATCCCCAGCATTGTTTCTGTGTGGGATAGGTAGTTTCTGCGCAAACACCTTGGATATATCTGTCTGGATCAGTCAGGTGTGGTCCCTAGGGGGCCTCTGGTGGTAAACACAGTCTCCCGTCACCTCATCCACCTTCACCCTCCCTGCACTGATGGCAGTGGAGGGGGCATCACCCCCAGTTGCGCTGTGGGTCAGACACCCCTCTTGCCAGTTCCTGTAGCTCGCAACATATCCATAGCACAGTAGCATGCACACATTAGAGCTGTATAGGCTAGGCTGCACCCCACCACTATATGATATTGTCCAGCACCAGGCCTTCAGCCAATGCACCCTGCCAGGCTCTCCATCTGGACATGTACCAGCTGCATACAGTCTGCTATTAGGTCCATGCTGCACGTTCCTGTTAGAACTGCATGCACCCATAACTGGACTGGGATGGCAGCATACACAAACAGCAGATAAGTCAGTGATTGGCCCCCATAGGGAGACACATATATATTATCTGACAGAACAACAATATTGCCCGATGGGAATGCCTAGCCATGCTGTGGTCACTGCAAAGTCAAGGTGAGACTGCACTCCCTGCAGGACAAACAGCGGTCACCCTGTCTTTGTAGGTGGTGGCTGGGCCCTAATATGCCACAGTCGGTGCCCTGTGTGCTGTGCAGATACAGCCTGCCCCTGCCACCATATCTGGCCTCTACCCATGGTACCTTGCTCCTCATTATGCACAGTTGCTGGCCAATACTGGGAACAGTGCTGTGCGTGTGGCCTATGTAAGGTGTTAACAGCCCCCACACACTGTAGAGACAGGCACACAGTCCGACACCTCTGCCAGCATTCTGCTACTGTGGTGGGGGTCCAGCAGCCCTGCCCCCCCCACCAGTCCTGGACACAGCCCAGGCATGGCTCTGATCCGCACTACTGTTGCCCATCGCTCCCCAGGGTGGTAAACACTGTCCGTGACCTGATCTGTGGCACGCCCCACAGACATCTGACTGATTGTTCTGATGGGGCTCGATGAGCACACTGTGCTTGACGTTGGACTTGCTATCTACCGGTAATCATGCGACCTGTCTAATAGGTGCATACCATATACCCAGGTGTAGGGTGGCATTACTGGGGTATGCCTGTGCTAGTAATGGTGGATGCACACAGGTCCCAATGTCCTGGATCTCAAGGGGGCATTTGCCACTGGCGCCTGTGGGTGTGTCTGGCCCTGTTGGCTGTTGCTTTTCCACCGAGGTTCCCAGGTCAGGTCCTGGTGTGTCATACACTGTTCAGGTTTCCCTGCTGTCCCACCTACATATGCATGGCCTACATCCACATGCCATGGGGGTGGGGCATAGCTATGCAGCACAGGCATCTTCATTGGAGGCATCATAGAGCCTGAATGGTGTGTGGCACTCCAGGGATGCTTTTGGGGGGCTCTGCTGTAGGTACTGCGGCTGTTTCAGGTGTCTGTGCTCGGAGTAGTAATATACAGGCGTAGTAACCCTGTGTATGTTCACAGCACTACATGTTTGTCATTACAGTCACGGTAGAGTTGGGGGGCAAAAATGTTGACTAGAATGGATATTGACACAACTGGGCTTTGAACCTGTGACCTTCTGTTCTTGCACACACTGTCTGTGTGCACTGCACCACCATGTTGCCACAGATATGCTGTGTTCCCTGGGAGGTCCATGACTGTACATCCAACAGGTCCTGTCTGCTACTGTGGATGTGGCAGCATGCACATGGCTCTGCCACTGTCTGCTGGGACTAGCAGCCACTGCCCTCTCCATCACCTGTACCCTTCCACCAACATGCTGACATGTCCTTATTTTGGGAAATGGATCTAACCTGATTCAGGTGTGCCACTCCGGGGCTGCATTGGGGAGACTCAGCTGTTGGTAATGGCCATTGTTATGGGGTGTGTGCGGTGTTGGGTAACATATTGGTGTTTGCACGATGCCTCTGTTCTCTGCAATAAAGGGGTGTCTTTACTATTTCTGCTTCGTGGTGGGTAAAATATGGCGACTGTGTTGGCAGCACCCCAGCTGGGATTTGAACCTGTGACCCTCTGGTCCTACAGGTATTGGCTATGTCCACTGCACCACACTGTCATCACAGTGACAGTGAGGTCCCTGCTAAGGGGGCACCTGGCCGAACAGGTCTGGTCTCTGCTCTGCACATTTTTACTTTGGCCTCATTCACCTTGTCTGCTGACATAGGTGCACATAACCACCTACTATGACCTCCGCATGAGAGGATAGGGACATAATCAGGCTGCCCAATAGTGATATTGCTGGGGTACCCTGTAACACACTCCCAGGAGCGCTCAGGATTAGGATTCAAAGATGATCTTTGGAGGGGTCCGCACTCCGTGGCCACGACTCATTTTATTTTTTGGGGCTTTCCTGGCATTTCATTTCATTGTTGCCCATTAATATCACTGTTGGCATGCTTGTTTGTCGTTCTTCTGGATTTGGTTGTGGTCTTTTTACATGCCTATTTGCTATTTTGTTCAGTGCACAGAGATCACACTGCTCACGTTTTGTAGGTTTCCCGGTTTTGCTGTACATTGCTGACGGAAATGGTTTCTCTTCCCTTTAAATGCCTTTAACGACAGGTTTTCAGTCGCGTTGGAATTGAGCTCAGATATTCAGCGCGTTAGTATGAGGGGAGCCTCTCCCCGCCCACTCTCCGCCCATTGACCCCTTCTCTCCGCCCACTCTCCACCTTCTGCGCTGTTTTAACGCGCCGCGGAGGTTTACGATCGTTAACTGCAGTTAACGCGCGTAAAGTACATTTAACGGTCGTTCGCACGTTGCTACGTGCGTTCGGACGTGTGAACGATCATTAAACGTACCTTACGCGTGTTATTCACGCTTACCGCATTTTAGTAAACATACCCCTATGTAATGAAAAGCTTTTCTTTTTTTTTTTTTAAATTTATTCTTTATTAAGAGCAACAGAGCAACCGCACAACTACATTTCCCCTTCCCAAAAACTATCTTGGGATGGAGTCTACAAAAGATACTTTCCATCCTTTTCCCTCCCACTAAGAGAATAACTAAAACTACCCCATCCCCTTATTCTGCACCATCTCAACAGCCCTATCCCAGCTCTACTATCCCTCCTCCCCCCTCGCTCAGTCATAGAAACATGATGGCAGAAAAAGACCACATGACCTATCTAGTCTTGCCCCAACCACTAGGAGTAGCCTAGTGGTTGGGGCAAGGTACTTCAGGCCGGAAGGTCGGGGGTTCAAATCCCACTAGAGGACAGCAACCTTGGGCCGGAAGGACTGGGGTTTCTAGTCCCACAGGTGCTCCTTGTGGTCTTGGGCAAGCCACTTAACCCTCCATAGCCCATGTTCCCTGTAAAATAGTTAATGTATAATGCCCTGTTCAATGTAATTTCAGTTTGTTCAATGTAAACCGCACTGATGCAGAATAGCGCAGTATATAAGAGAATATAAATAAAATAAATAAATAAATAAAAACTATTTCAAGAGTCCTGTATGGACCAAGGGGGGTTCACTCCGCTGGCTAGACGGAATCACCAGACCACTTTCCCTGTGCAAGAGTGGAACAAACTGACACACAGGGAGGGCTTACCGCACCTCCCAACAGACCACACATTGTACAGATTATACTCGTACCTGAAACAATATTCTCACAGATTTTCCTTGTAAAAAGATCCTTTATTTCTCTTTCTTATGTCACAGAAGCAAGCATACAGAGATCATAACAAAACTAACTAAATACAAAGTAATTTGGAGTGTTTCCCTTACCAACTCCTTGCAAGTAAGAACACTTTTCTTTCTGCTTTATTTGTGGAAGCTATAAACTAATTAAGAAATTTCCTGTCCATTGACAGGTACTAGAGAAGGATAAATGGTCCTAAATACACTAGTGGCAAACTAGCAAAATCCTATTCACACAGACATCACAGAGATGCACACAGCACAGAGAATTAGAATCATACACAGTCATCATTAACAGACATACAGTGGGGACTTGCAGCCCATCTCACCTTCGTGAAGTAGGATGCAAAATCCCTCCCTTAAAAAGTTCTGTCACATTATATAGTTTTCTTTTCAAACTAGTCCCGTTGTTTTTACTCCAGGTATCTGGATTTTCTCTTCCATTCCTTCCTTTGTCCAGTCATGTCTGCACTCCATTCCTGTTGACCTTTTGTATGCCCATGTTCGCAACCATTGGCCTGGGCCTTTGTCAGATTTATTTCTTGTTATCTGAACTTTTTCCCACTTATTCATTTATTTGTTGTTTTAAGTGCCATCGAGTTGGTATCAACTCATGGCGACCTTCTGGATAGTTTTCCTAAACTATGTTCGGTCTTCAGTCAGGCGGCTCATTGTTGACAGACTGGCATCCATAGCTGCTGTTATTGTATCGATCCACCTCATTGCTGGCCTTCCCCTTTTGCATTGACCTGCTACCTTGCCAAGCATGATGTCTTTCTCTAATGATCTCTCTCTTCACATGATATGTCCAAAGTATGAAAGTCGAAGTCTTGTCATCTAATTTTCTTTCTAAAGAAAGCTTAGGTTTGATCTCCTCTAGTACTGACTGGTTTGTTCTTTGGGCAGTCCATGGTGTACATAGTATTCGTTGCCAGCACCATAATTCAAAGGCATCAATTTTCTTTATGTCTATCTTTTTCACTGTCCAACTTTCATATCCATACGACGTTATTGAAAATACCATGGCTTGAACAAGTCAAATCTTTGTATGGAGAGAGACATCTCTGCTCTCACTTGGTTTGCAGATTGTCATGCTGTGAGGGCTTGTGTGCATCAGTGATGCTGACGGCTAAGCTATTGGTTGCTTATCTACTGGCATGGTCTCCCAAGATGGACAGGTCTCAAATGAGGTCCAGACCAAGACAAACCACCCATCGGGGCAGCAGCAGAATGGAATGGAGTTAGTGGTGGAGAATCACATTTCTATGACCATGGCAACAACACTAAATTAAACTGCGTGGAAGAAAGGCCTGGCAATCTACTTCCATATTTTGCCACAAAAGCCCAATGGATAGTTCAGTTCTTTACCTGGTTTGGAAAAGGAGGAGGAGTAGCCTTGTATGTCAAAAGCAGTATTAAAGCTACTGAAATGCAGGGAACATGGGGAAAAGAAGAAGCGCTCTGGATTGCGTTGGAAAGAGGAGATGGCACTGTCATCCATATTGCTGTAGTCTACAGACCTCCGACTCAAATTGAAGAGAGAGATAACGAATTGATTATAGATATTGCCAAGCTAGCAGCAAAGGGGGAAGCGATCATATTAGGTGACTTTAATCTACCTGATGTGGATTGGATTACTCCTTCTGCACATCTGGAAAGAAGCAAAAAATTGTGGATGCTCTCCAAGATGCATTACTTAGACAAATGGTGATGGAACCAACCAGGGAAAGCTCAACGCTGGATGTAGTGCTTACCAACAGTGATAACGTGTCGAATGTCTGCGTGAGTGCCCCTGTGAGCAACAGCGACCATCACACGGTGTGGTTTGAGATAAAAGCAATGGTACAGGCCAATCATAGCAAGCTCAAAGTCCTAAACTTCAAAAACACTGACTTCAATAAAATGGCCGAGTACTTAAAGGAGGAGATGACGGGGTGGAAGAAGATAAGGGAAGTGGAATTGCAATGGACTAAACTAAAGGCGGCAATAAAAGGAGCAACAGATAAATATGTAAGAAAAATAAATAAAAACAAGAGGAGAAGGAAACCTATTTGGTTTTCCAAAGAGGTGGCTGCGCAAATAAAGGCAAAAAACACAGCTTTTTCAAAATTCAAAAGCTTGCAAACAGAAGAACACAGAAATGAATACAGGATCCAACTCAAAGAGTCTAAAAGAGTAATAAGGATAGCAAAATCAAAGGCAGAAGAAAAAATGGCTAAAGATGTTAAGGGTGGCAACAAAACTTTCTTCAGGTATATTCAGGAAAGGAAGAAGATCAGAGTTGGAATTGCAGGAATCAGAAGTGCTGGGAAAGGACTCGTGGAAAGTGACACTGAAAAAGCGAAATTGCTAAACAAATACTTCTGCTCTGTTTTTACTAAAGAAGATCCTGGAGATGGACCAGCTGTGACTCCCAAATATAAAAATAGGACTGAAGTAGATACCACACCATTCACAGAAGATGAGGTGTTAGAACAACTTGCTAAACTGAAAGTGGACAAAGCCATGGGACCGGATGGGATACATCCCAGGATACTGAAAGAGCTCAGAGAGGTTCTTGCAGGACCGTTAAAGGATGTCTTCAACAGATCCTTGGAAACAGGAGTGGTTCCTCAGGACTGGAGAATGGCTAATGTTGTACCTCTACACAAAAGTGGTGACAGGGAAGAAGTGTCAAATTACAGGCCCGTGAGCCTTACCTCGGTGGCAGGAAAAGTAATGGAGGCGCTCCTGAAAGAGCGAATAGTGAACTTTCTCAAAACCAACAGGTTGCAAGATCCCAGGCAACATGGTTTTACCGAAGGACGGTCTTGCCAAACAAATCTGATTGAGTTCTTTGATTGGGTGACCAAGGAACTAGATCTGGGGCATGCAATGGATGTCATCTATCTGGATTTCAGCAAAGCCTTTGATACTGTTCCTCATAGGAGGCTTGTCAATAAACTCAGTAGCTTGGGGATGGGTCCCAAGATAGTAAACTGGATTAGAAATTGGTTGACTGACAGACAACAGAGGGTGATGGTACATGGAGCTCACTCGGATGAGAGGAAGGTGATTAGCGGGGTGCCTCAGGGTTTGGTCCTGGGCCCGGCACTGTTCAATATATTTGTGAGTGATATTGCTGAAGGACTGAATGGAAAGGTCTGTCTTTTTGCAGATGACACAAAAATTTGCAACAGAGTGGACTCCCCAGAGGGAGTGGATAACATGAGGAAAGATCTACAAAAGCTGGAAGACTGGTCTAATGCTTGGCAACTACGATTTAATGTGAAAAAGTGCAGTGTCATGCACTTGGGTAGCAGAAATCCAAGGGAAAAGTACACAATAGGGGGTGAGAGGTTGGTATGCACGGTTCAGGAGAAAGACCTTGGTGTGATTATCTCTGATGATCTCAAGGTGGCAAAACAGTGTGACAAGGCGGTGGCAAAAGCCAGGAGGATGTTGGGCTGCATTCAAAGAGGGATTACCAGCAGAAAGGAAGAGGTACTTATGCCACTGTACAAGTCACTGGTGAGGCCTCACTTGGAATACTGTGTTCAGTTTTGGAGGCCATATCTTGCAAAAGATATA
Organism: Ichthyophis bannanicus; assembly: GCA_033557465.1. NCBI lineage: Eukaryota > Metazoa > Chordata > Amphibia > Gymnophiona > Ichthyophiidae > Ichthyophis > Ichthyophis bannanicus. Next base: position 126,083 of record JAWIIG010000076.1, read on the forward strand.
AAAGACTGGAAACTGTTCAGAGAAAGGCGACCAAAATGATTTGGAGCCTGCGTCAGAAGCCTTATGAGGAGAGACTTGAAGACCTAAATATGTACACTTTGGAGGAGAGGAGGGACAGGGGAGATATGATTCAGACCTTTAAATACTTAAAGAGAAATGATGAACAAACAAACCTCTTCCAAAGACGGGGAAGCTGTAAAACTAGAGGGCATAACATGAAGCTGCAAGGTGGTAAATTGAAAGGCAATGTCAGGAAATATTTCTTCACTGAAAGGGTGGTGGATGCTTGGAATGCCCTCCCGATGGAAGTGGTGAGGGCAAACACGGTGATGGAATTCAAAACGGCATGGGACAAACACAGTGGATCCCTTTACAGCAACAGGATAAAAGCAAAATAAACAGTACCATCTAACTTCTGAACTATCTAGCATCTGAACAAATAAGGGTGTCCTACATGGAGTGGTGGGTTCACCCCTAAACAGAAACAAAAACATGGGGAGGGGTGGCCTGCACAGAGCGACAGGTGCACCTACCCTTGCCATCTTGCTGGGCAGACTAGATGGACCATGCTGGTCTTTATCTGCCGTCACTTACTATGTTACTATGTTTGTTTTCCCACCCCTCCTTTTCAACAAACATAGGAAATATATCTTGTTAGCTTTCTGTGACTTCTGACAATTTTACACTAGGCCCCATGCTAAGCTGGCATATTTACTTCTTGTGATGCCCTCTCTCTGTGCCCTGTAGATAAGTGTTTTTTCTCACATTTCTTCCATCTGATGTCACCTAATACCTCTAGCAACTCACATAGCACTTCAGTGAAATGCAGCATTTTGGATCTTTTGTATTTAACCCTTTCCCACTGGCTCTCACACTCCCCCCTCTTCAGGAGTAGAATGTGGGAGCACATTCGCCCGCCTGATTCAGAAAGGCTCATGGGAGACTCCGGGTTCAACACTGTCACTGCCTGATTGCACCGTGGCTTACAAGAATAGTGAACATGGAACATAATGGACTTACGATGAGGGCACAGAAGAGGTAGGCAATGAGTACAGCATAGCATGAGGGGAACGATAATGCAGAAAAGGAGGACAAGGATTACAAAAATGAGAAAAAAGTTCCAGATACCTTAGCCTAGACTGGAAAACCAGCTAAAGGCCCAAGCAAACCAGTCCAACGGATCTCCTCCTATCTCATTTCATCAGCAAATTCCTGTGTTTAATGACTTCTGTAATGTTATCTTGTGATGGGTCAGGAGGAATATAGGTGCAAGACGAGGGGCCAAATAATACACCCCCACCTGTAGAAGCCAGCACATAATCTAGAGCTAAGCGATTCTGATAGGACATGAAGGCAACCATGCGAAGTTCTTCAGATTTCAAAACCTGCAATAGTATAATTTAACATTCTCGTTATATCATACTTAATCTTCTTTATCCATTGAGAATGAGCACTAATTTGAAGCTATGGGACAAAGACTGTAACTTCAGTAATGGAACTACGACTAAACAGTTGAAATTCTTCAGGGATATCAAGTTTTTAAAATAATTTGAGCAGTTTTTTCATACTGAAACTGGGGCAGCGGGAAGGGGGTGAAACAAAAGATCTATGGAATCTGTAATATCATCAGTTAATGGAGGACCCTGATCAGTGTGGTTGGGAGAGGGAAAATGGTCATGCTCTGAAGTAGGCATTTTACGAGGAAAAGTAGCTATCAGGTAATGCAGGTGAACAAACCCACAGACACCAGAAAATTGTGCAGGTAAGTAAGCATGCACACGAGAACCACATTGGTAATACACATCCGTGGAAGAGGGAGAAGACTTAGAGAAAGGTAAATAATATTGACATGAGGGAGAAATACAATAGAAGCCAAATGTGGGGGATAGCGGCTCAAACTTTAGGCAAAGGAGCAGAAGTTTTAGAAAAAATTCTAGCCTCTCAGTCTAGGGCAGGGGTCTCAAACACGCGGCCCGCGGGCCGCATGCGGCCCGCGAGAGTCCTTTGTGCGGCCCGCGATGCAAGGGGGAAAAAAAAAAACACCCCGGCTTCTGCTGCTGCTGCCGCCGCTGCCGTGGCCGGCAATAGCAGCAATAACGCAAGTCCCGCGGGCTCCGCTCCGCTCCGCTCCCCCCCCCTCCCCCTTCTTCCTTCCTGCTTGCCTGCCAGTTCTCCGCTTCGGCTTCGCCTTTCAGAGCCGCGAAGGGAGAGCTTCTCCCTCGCGACTCTGTTCAGCCCGCTGGGGCAGATGGGAAATTTCTATTCCTATTCCAAATTTCTATTCTATTCCTATTCCAAATTCCTCAACCAAGCCAAGGCCAAAAGGCAGATAACTCAACAATTGGTCAATCCAACAATCCGCCAAGAAGATTCCAACCATTCAACAAAGAACTTATCCTGGAATCAACAATCCCACTAATAACCTCAACAGCACACAACCCAGACGAACTAGTCTCCAACTGGAATGAGATACTCAGCTCAATAGCTGTTCGCCCAGCAATAAACAGACCTCAAGGGAAACGACACACAGCAACATGGTACTCTACTGAGCTGAAAGCCTCACTCGCGACACTAAGAAAACTTGAGAGACGATGGCGCCGCTCACGCTCAGAAGTAGACCAAAGTGCATACAACCTACAGCTCACAGCGCACCGTACCGCAGTAACTGAAACCATGAAACGTTACCACGCTGACACCTTAAAGAGATCCCTCAACAAACCTCGTGACCTGTTTGCCCTTGTTAAGCGACTTACAACAGAACCTGCATCAGAACAAGCAAATGGAATCCATCCTCAAATATATGCAGACTATCTACAAACCAAACTATGTCAGATAAACAACAACTCTGCGTCCAATACTATCCTTCAGCCTTACAACCAAACATCACTCACTACCTTCATGACCCCATCCAAACAATGCATCGAAAACACCATAGCAGCTATCAACACGACTACAGCACAATCTGATCCATGCCCAGCATTCTGGATCAAAGAACTTCGAACAGACCTCAGTCCCATCATAGCCAGACTCATGCAACAATCGTTCACAACAGGTGATTTCCCACGCACCCTCAAACACACATCAATAAGACCTCTACTAAAAAACAACAAACTCGACCAACAGAAACCGGAATCCTACAGACCTATAGCAAGCATACCGATGCTAGCAAAAATAATGGAAAAGGAAGTTCAGAGACAAATACAAGACCACATTGACTCCAATGCACCACTGGATCCATGCCAACACGGATTCAGAGAAGCACACGGGGTTGAGACCCTTCTTACCACACTCTTCAGCAGCATAATATCAGGCATCAACAATACCCGCCAAGGCTTTGTCCTTGTCTTCCTTGACATCGCGGCGGCGTTTGATTCCGTGAACCATGAACGCCTCTTAGAACGCCTCAAAGAAAAAGGAATCTCCGGTAAAGCGCTCGAGTGGTGCAGGTCCTACCTCTCTGACAGATGGCAGCAGGTTCGATCCAAAGACACATCTTCAGAACCATTCCACCAAAGCCAAGGTGTCCCACAAGGATCCTCCCTCTCTGCCTTGCTGTTCAATATATACATGCAACCTCTCTGCAACCTTATCCGGTCCTTCAACGTGAACTGCATGATATACGCAGATGACGTGCTATTATACATGCCTTTTGCAACAGAAAACCCAGACCTCTCACCAATAACATGCTGCATAAATGAAATATCCAACTGGCTGCAATCCCAAAACCTCCGGATTCAACACAAAAAGACGGAGGTCATGTTCATTACAAGAAATCGTAACTTCACTGCGCCTACAGTACTAAAGGTGAAGGAAGCTGACCTCCAGATCAAATCCGCGATCAGATACCTTGGCGTCACACTAGACCAGAACCTAAATATGCAGGCGCATATAAGTAACACTGTAAGGGCAGTATACCATAAAATCAGATCCCTCAGATACCTACGATCGCTGCTGCAGCCTGACGATTTCAGGACTATCTTTCAAGCACTAATAATTCCGCATTTCGATTATGCGAATGCAATACTGCAAGGACTCCCCCAAACCACTCTGAACCCACTGCAAATGGCAATGAACACCGCAGCAAGAGTACTACACGGAGCATCCAGGAAAGACCATGTCACACCCATTATGAAACAGCTCCACTGGCTCCCGATTCAAGGTAGGATTACATTCAAGACCTTGCTACTCACCTTCAAAGCCACCAACGGTCTCTCGTCAACATCACTATCAGAGATAGTCCAGAAGACACCCCACAATAGGGACAGAAGGTCAGTAGCACAAAACACCTTGATAGTCCCAAGATCAATGACTCAATGCACCAAGTCAACATCCAGCAGGGCATTCAAACTTTATGCACCAATGATCTGGAACAGCCTCCCTCACAACATCCGAACAATCCCAGACATATTCCAATTCAGGAAGGCTGTGAAACACTACCTCTTCCTCCTACATTACCCAGAAACCAATGAAAGCTCAGCACCAATTACCGAGACCTCACAAATCTCCTCTGTCTGAAACCATAAGAACACATGACCAGCCTGTAAATTGTATATATTGTTATTGTATATAGTTACCCTGTTAGCCAAGTTGATTCTCCTGTTCATATGTAAACACAAAGTACTATTGGAAATGTGTATGTTCGTTGTTTATTGTAAACCGCACTGATGCTGAATAGCGCGGTATAAAAGAGACTTTAAATAAATAAATAAATAAATTAAATAATCTAATCACAAGGCACATAATGCCACATGTTCTATGCCTTCTCATTCCATAAATTCTACACGTAGTAACCCAATCAATAAAGCTAATATCAAATGTGCGCTTTTGAATGCTAGATCAGTTAGAAATAAATTAAATACGATCGGTGATATAATACTAAATAAACAATTAGACATTATTTGCATTACAGAGACTTGGTTGGATGACTCTGATCAAGTTATCTTAAATCAGTTAACTCCACCTGGCTTCTCAGCATTTAATTGCATTAGAACACAGAAGAAAGGGGGAGGTGCACTCATATTGACCAGAAATGAATATAGATTTAAACTGATTTCTTCCAGTAACTCCTTTGAATCTAGTACAATTACTATTGCAAATAAATTTCTTAGCTCTCTCTAACCTATAGACCACCAGGAGCCACAACTGAATACTTATCCTCTGTCCTTGAAACTGTATGTGCCAACACCTCCAAGCACAAGCCCCTCATTGCTTTAGGTGACTACAATCTATGTCCTCTAAAGAAGCAGCAGCATTTTTAAAAGCTATGACTTCATTAAAGTATCGCCAGATAATTACTTCTCCTACACATCAACATGGCTCTATTCCAGATTTGGTCTTCATTCCAGAGCAACTAATGAAGCATGATAAGACTTTAATAACAGCAATTACTCCGTCCCCTGGTCAGATCATCATGTAATTGAATTTGCCCTGACATTAAATAATTCCTTTCAACAATTAGTCTATGAGAGCACAACCAGACGCTTCAAGGCCTTTGATAGAAATACATTTATAAATGAAGTCACTCCACAATTAGAGCAAAACCTTGATACTCTTGATTCAAGTATAGACAACTGGAATTACACTTTATCTAATGCAGCATCAGCTCTCACTCAATCTCAACCAAAAGCATGTAGGAGATCTAATGCTCCTTGGTACTCGAGTGATATCAGGTTTATGAAACGCACTCTCCAAAGGTTAGAAAGAAAATGGAGGAGATTTAAATCTCATGACTTACTGACCCAATACAGAGTTAAACAACTTGAATATAACGATCTTATAAATGAACGTAAACAACTTTATCATACTAATATGATTATGAAATCTATCAATAGACCGAGGGAGCTTTTTACCATTGTTTTGAAACTCACAAAAGACTCTATGCAGCATCGTGCCCACCATATAGACCCGCAGGTTTTTGCAGATTACCTAAGATCCAAAAATATCATCACTCATACATGCCCCTCTTCTACACTGATAAATGACTATAGTATCAATGATTCCCATCACATTTGGGAGAACTTCACTATTCCTTCACCCCAGCAAATTGAAGACATAATACAGGGACTTAACACAAAAACATCACCTTCAGACCCATGTCCAGTGTCTTGGATCAAAGCAACAAAACATCTACTTTCACCTTACATTCATAAGATTGTTAAGATCTCCCTTCAACAAGGATACTTACCACAGTCATTAAAACAAGCCATGATTCAGCTAGTCCTTAAGAATAACACACTAGGCCCTTCTGATCCGAAATCTTACCGTCCAATTTCCAGCTTACCGTTCCTTACCAAAGTCATTCAAAAATCAGTACAAAATCAACTTCAGGATCCCTTGGACTTACATGCACCACTGGACATTCACCAGCATGGCTTCAAACCACAACACAATGTTGAAACCTTGCTCACCTCTCTGTTTGATAATCTTTTAAGAGGTATCGCTAACATTAAGAATGGATTTCTGCTAGTATTCATGGATGTTTCAGCTGCTTTTGACACAATATCTCATTCTAAGCTACTGCACCGTTTGCATCATATAGATTTACGAAAGAATACTCTAAACTGGTTTAGCTTTTACTTGGAAGGTCATATGCAATAAGTCAAATGTGACCAAAAAAAATCTTTGCAATTCCCAATCATTCAAGGAGTGCCACAAGGTTCAGCTTTATCTACTATTCTGTTCAACATTTATATCCAACCTTTATGCAATATTATTAAACTACACAAATTCCATTATCACCTTTATGCTGATGACATCATGGTATATACTCCAATTGTTTTACAGTCTCTTGACATTTCAGCAATTTCTAGATGTCTTCAAGATATGAATACCTGGCTTTTAAATAATAACTTTACACTTAATTATGACAAAACTGAGGTAATGTTTGTTACTAGGAACCCTAATTTCATTCCTCCAAATACTATTGATTTACTAAGTAGGCCCATCATAGTTAAAAACAAAATCAAATACCTTGACATAATTTTGGATAAGGCATTGAACCTTAAATCTCACATTGCTAGAACTGCTAACAAGGCCTATCATCTTCTAAAGATTGTGAGAAAACTAAAGCCATTACTCCATCAAGACCATTTCTGTACCGTTTGTCAGGTTCTCATCACCCCCCTCCTAGATTATGAAAATCTGCTTTATCAAGGCCTCCCTCAGCTAACTCTACACCCTCTCCAGATGGTTCAGAATACTGCTGCACGTATTATTACTGGTTCAGCAAAAACGGATCATATCTCCCCTGTGCTACAACCAATGCCCTGGCTTCCAGTGTCAGGTCAAAATTCCAGACACTTTTAATTATCTTTAGGATTTACAATCACCTATCAGCAGATGCATTACAAAATATTATAACTAGAGATGTTATCAATAGACCAAGAAGAAGCAGCGCCAATAATGACAACATAATTGGTACCCCTGCTGGATACTGTAGGACTAAACAAGCAACTTCAAAAAGAGCTCCTTCCTTACTGCTTCCAAACTTTGGAACTCTCTCCCGATGGACCTTAGAATTATGACCGATATTAAAGATTTTCGCAAGGCCTTGAAGACTCTGCTATTTGCTGAAACTTATGATTTGATATATAATTAATCGTTTTTACCAATAGGTCAATTTTACTGCATTAATTCTTTTAGTTTGTTTGTTAATGTCTTATCTACCCTGTGTTATTTGTAACCTTCCATTTGTATTGTGACCACTTTGATTGAAGGATAAGGTGGGATACAAATCTGTCTAAATAAATAAATTACAATGAATGTAGATATGCTGAACTGGTGCATTCAGAATATAACGATAATGAACCATCTTAGACCGGAGAGTCTCACTCCCCGGATGCATAGTTGTATAAAGACATAATGCATCAGTAGCAGGTACAGGTTCAGCCTCTAAGTACTCTCCGGAGTGAGCAGAAGGGGTCGAAGCTCTGCATACTATACAGTTTGTGGCATTGGTTAAAAGCTTAGTTTCCTGATACCGTGTGTTAGAATGCAATGATGGAGTATAAGAATGTAACAATGCCCATACCACCCCAAAGAGTCCCACAAACGTCCACAGAGACTTCATGCTGTCTCGACGTAAGGAGCTGGTCGCACTCTGGTAATGTGATGCCACTGTGAAGATCCCTCCATCTGCAAAGCTAACGGATTGACCACAGTGACCTTGTAAGGGCCGACAAAGAATGGCTCAGTCAAACAAGACCGGGTATAGTACTTTAGATACATGTAGTTCCCTGGGCTGAAAGAGAGATGTTTCTCAGTGCTCGTATTAGGTGGAAGGTGATCTACAGCTTCTTGTATCACTGCCCATGCTGCATGGAGAGTTGTCCAGCAGGTATCACTGTTGTCTGTTGGAAGAGCTGAGGCTACCTGAAGCACTGGGAGGACAGTGATGGACCAGTAACAAGCTGGTGGGGTTTCAGATGAGATGCCTTCAATGGGGAATTCTTGATAGAAAACAAAGCAAAAGGTAAAGCTGTTAGCCAAGTCAAATTATAGAATGTAGAATCTTACGAAGCATTTTCTTTAGTAATCCATTGACCATAGTCCCTTTGCTTGTGGCCTGTAAACACCAACAAAAGAATGTTGCACCCTCAACCCCTCAGTAAGTTTCTGAATTAATTTATTATGGAAGTATGTCCCATTGTCTGTTTGAATTTTCTGGAGGCAACCAAACCTGGGAATAATATCCTCCACTAGATGCATCACTAGTAGTCCTGCCGTTTCCCTTCTGCAGGGAAAGGATTCAATACACTGAGAAAAGGCACATACACACACTGGCAAGTACCTGTACCCATGTATCAGAATCTGCATGTCAGTGAAACCAATGTGAAGATTTTGAAAAGGTCCCGAAGGATGTGGCAACATAGCTCCTATGGGAGTTATTTGTATAGCATAAGAATTCTCCTGTGAGCATATTTTACACAAAGACATATATTGAATCACAATTTGTTTTATTCCGGTGCACCACCAATTCTATAATTCTCTGAGCAGAGTCCTGAGAGACTGACATTCCATGCAGAGATGTGCCACCGCCCCTCACTCCCAGAGGCCTCAGTGTGGGTAAAGCGAGTGGGGTGATGTGTTCCTTAAGCTTGTGAACTTGAATTGAGGCTTTGCAAAGCCTCCTGGGAATTGTAGTTCCGTAGCTCAAAGAAAAATAGTTGTGTACACGAATGGTAAGGTTTCAAAAATGGATTTATTCCCTTCCCAGGGTTGGAATTTTGACCTTTAGAACATCACAACAGAAAAAGTCCATACTTCTGGTATAAGGTAACAAAGGAACCAACAACTTAGGCAATGCTTATCTTCAGCTTAACAGAAAAATGAAACACAAAAACAGTTTTCCTCCAAACTTGCCTTTGGACTGTTTTTCTCCTGCAGCAGTGGTTATAGCCAGGCTAGCACAAGGATTGTATATTATCTGAAACCGTGCACGTACAGTCCATATAGGTTTCTGTGTCTGAAGTTGGATAAAATTCACATTGCATTTCCTGCACGTTATCCTCAACTTCCTCTGGGGAGAACTCTGCCCTTTGCTCATTCACAGTGTTCCCATCCCCCAACAGCTTAGCTGAACTCAGGTGTTTTGCATAAAGCTCCCGGTCAGCTCTTTCACACAGCTCTTGATACGTGCAAGGGCTATTATCAAACTCCTCTGCAAAGCTATCTGGAAATATTCTTCTATCTTCCAGCCACTGCTCATCCAGGGACCTTTCTTGGCTATAATATGGCTCCCTGTAAAACTCTTTCCTTTTAGTTTGCCTAGGATTTCTTACAGGCAAAAACTCCTCTTCAGGACAACAAGTTTCCCTTCCACTATATTTAGTGTTAGAGGACTGAGACTGCCTTCTCAGGGGATTTAAAAAGTATTGCTTGCCTTTTGGAGAATGGAGTTCCTCTGTGCACTGCCCAGCCGTGTACTGCTTTCTCCGACGTGGAATTGCCTGCTTCCTGGAGTCAGCGTGGCTCTCACAGCTCCCTTCTCTAGATGAGGCTTCCCAGGTAAGATAGGGTTTTTCCTCCCTTCTCTTATCCTGCCTTTCACCTTTTTCCCCTTTCTCATGCCCTTCAATCCTCTCCGTTCTCTCTGTCCTTGTTCCGTCTGTTCTATCAGACCTTGTTCTGTTTGTCCTGGTTCTATCAGACGTTGTTCTGGTTCTATCCGACCTGGTTCTCTCCTCTCCCCTAACTAGAGGATTTTTAACTGTGTTGCTTTTCCCGTTGGCTGAAACTCCGCCCCCCATCAGCTGTTTCACTTTTGCTAATGAGCCATGTGTTAGCTCTTGGCTCGGGCGTTCCCTAGCACTGAGTGACCTCATTTGTTTGGGGTTTCTATGCCAACCTTTCTCTCTGTTTTGCTCTGAGCTGTCAACCATGCATTCATTCTGATATGAAGTCCCTGTTTCCATGGGCTCTGATTCTTGTGCCTTATGACAGATCCCCTGCCTTAAAATATTACGTGCTACCGGACTTTTCGTCGGATAGCGCCTAATCCAGGTATTGGATCTGTATCGCTGCTCTACATATGCCATACTGGCGGTGGCGGATCTCTCCTTCCATGATTTTAAAAGGTTCAGGTGATACACCTGCTGGCGACCTTTTTCATTCTCTACCTTGTAAGAGACTGGCCCTACCCTTTCCACAACCGTGCATGGACCTTTCCAGTGGGCTTCAAACTTTGGGCCAGGGTCTGCTACTTGGATGATCACCTTATCACCTATTGCTAATATCCTGGGCTTCTTGCCCCGTCATAATATCGTTTCTGCTTTTGTTTGCTGGCCTGTAAATTCTCCCTTTCGGCCTTCGCCGTCTTTTCTAACCGTTCCCTCAGACCTTTAAGGAATTGAGGTACTTCCACTTCTGAAGTGTCTGGTTCCACCCACTGTTCGTGTAATATATCCAATATTCCCCTAGGGGGCCTACCGAACATGAGCTCGTATGGTGATGCTTTTAGAGAGGTTTGTACGCGTTCTCTGCACGCGTATAACACGAACGGGAGCAGGGTATCCCAGTCCGCTATCTCCCCCTTTTTTAGGCCCCTCCTAAGCATCTGTTTGATAGTTTGATTCGTACGCTCTACCAAACCATTCGTTTGGGGGTGGTACGCTGAAGTCCGGATATGCTTTATACCAAAAGCTTCCCATACAGTGGCCAAATGTTTGGACAAAAAGTTACTGCCCTGATCCGTGAGTACCTCCCTGGGAAATCCCACCATACAAAATAGCTTTACGAGCTCCTGGGCTATAATCCTCGCAGAGGTGTTCCTTAAGGGAATAGCCCAGGGGTATCGGGTGGCATAATCAACTATTACCAGTATGTACTGGAAACCCCTGGGTGTTCGGGTCATAGGGCCTACCATGTCCATACCTATGCGACTCATAGGCACCGCTATAGTGGGGGTTGGTATTAAGGGTACGGCCCTTGGCCTTAAAGCCGTCACCCTTTGGCATGGAGCACAGGACTCACAGTACTGCCTGGTCTCCTTGAGCACTCCTGGCCAATAGAAGCAACCTAATATTTGGTCCAGGGTGCCCTGGATGCCCTTATGGCTTCCTATAGGGTGGTCATGTGCGAGGCGCAAGACCGTAGCCTTAAACGCCGTCGGCACTACCAGCTGTTTCCTAACTGCTTCGGTATAGGGGTCCAAGCTTTCCCTATATAAAACTTCATTGTCTAGGAAGAACCTAGGCAACGTGTGCCGGGTTTCCCGGGCCCATTCGAAGGCTCTCTTGAGCGCTGGGTCAGCCCGCTGCTCAGCAGGGAAAGAAGGGAACTTATTTACTAATTCAGCGGGTACCCATGGTAAGCTCGCTCCTGCCTCCAACTCGGACCTGCCTCGGGACCTAGACTGTCTCTCATGGCGTCTCTTCGCCTTAGCTTTTCTACCCTGCCCAAGGGGTTCATGCACCAAATCATCGTGTGCAGGTAGAATATTTGTTTCTTCCTCATCCAACCCCTCCTCTTGGGATACTAGCTCCTCCCCAAGCTGTTCCTTATCCTCAGTTGATGTCTCTCCCATCCCTGAGGTTCCGGCTTGTGATCTAGTGGAGACTAAACCCGTGCGGGCATTTAAACCTGCTGCTAATCCTTTGTAAAAGGGTGGCCAATCCCTGCCTAAAATCAGATCCCTAGGGAGTGTGGAAATCACAGCTACGGGCATTCTTAACTCCATATTGAGGGCTGTTATGTTGAGATACTGCAGAGGATAATATGTAAATGCACCATGGATGCACTTTACCCTGACCTGGCTCTCTACTTGACTCGGGGGCAACGAACTATGCCTATTGATGGCCTCCCAGAGCCTGGAGGAAATCATGCTCTGGTCGGCCCCCGAGTCGAGCAGTGCCAAGGTCTCAACCCCCTCCACCTGCGCATGCACCAGAAATCCCTCTGGCGATGGCTTGTCCAATTCAGATATGAGGACAGTTCGCCTATCACAGTCCCTCTTAAAATGCCCTGTTTTCCCACACAAATAACATTTTCTCCCGCATGAAAAAACATCATTATCATTTTTAGGCTTTACATTTTGCATGTCATACCATTTTCCTTTGGGATCCTTTCCCCTTTTACCCATAGCCAAACCTGCAGCCTGCATTACCCCAAACCCTGAGGGGTCAGCTATCTGGGCTTCCAGAAACCGGTCAGCCAGCATAGCTGCTTCCTCTGTAGACTGACAGTTTTGTAGCATGAGGTATGTCCTCATTTCATTAGGCACAGCTTGGACAAACTGTTCCAAGACTACTGTGTCTAAAATGGTATCCAAATTTTTTCCCTCTGGAGTTAACCACTTCCAGGCTAGATTTTTCAAACGTTGCTGCAACACTTTTGGGGTCTCTTGGGCTTTCAGGCGGGCTTCTCTAAATAGCCTCCTGTAGTGAGATGTAGTGAGCCCCAACCTATCCTTCACCGCTTTTTTAATCTCATTGTAGCTAGCGGCAAGGGTGGCTGGCATGGCTTTATAAGCCGATAGGGCTTCACCGGTCAGTGAGACCGCAAATCGGGTAGCCCATTGCTCACTAGGCCACTTTAATGCTCCCCCAATGCGTTCAAACGCGTCAATGAAATCGTCTATATTGTCATTGGGACTTAATTGTCCTAGCGAAAAAACATGACTTGCGTTTAGTCCAGTCCCAGGTATAACCATGGGATCTCCGGTCAGTTGCTCCTGTGGCTTGGTCAGCAGTGCCTGCATAGCGTCCAACAGAGGCTTCTGTTGCTCCCTCATTAGGACAGCGTTCTGCTCCTGGAGGTGCTTCGCTAATTCCAGCTGCCTGTCCCACTGCTGTTGCATCCAATGCATAACATCTCTGGCTTCCATCTCTCAGCACCTGTAGCAAAAGAGAGAAACAGAAAAAAAAAAACCAAGTGCGGCTCCCCTTTTCTTTTTAGCCCCACAGCGCCCCCTTTTCCTGCACAAATCCTCCCACGCTTATGCCTAGGTGACTTTATCTGAGGCTAGTGTAGAGGTCAGCATTCAGGAAAGGTTACTGTGTCTTTTCTTGCTTCTGGAGCCATCCACTTTTTGCCACTTGCTTCTTTATGGTCCCCTGGAACCGTAGTTTTCCTTGCTGCGTTCTTCTTTGGGTCAGAAATCCGCAAAACTACGCCAGATATGTCACCGCCCCTCACTCCCAGAGGCCTCAGCGTGGGTAAAGCGAGTGGGGTGATGTGTTCTTTAAGCGTGTGAACTTGAATTGAGGCTTTGCAAAGCCTCCTGGGAATTGTAGTTCCGTAGCTCAAAGAAAAATAGTTGTGTACACGAATGGTAAGGTTTCAAAAATGGATTTATTCCCTTCCCAGGGTTGGAATTTTGACCTTTAGAACATCACAGCAGAAAAAGTCCATACTTCTGGTATAAGGTAACAAAGGAACCAACAACTTAGGCAATGCTTATCTTCAGCTTAACAGAAAAATGAAACACAAAAACAGTTTTCCTCCCAAACTTGCCTTTGGACTGTTTTTCTCCTGCAGCAGTGGTTATAGCCAGGCTAGCACAAGGATTGTATATTATCTGAAACCGTGTACGTACAGTCCATATAGGTTTCTGTGTCTGAAGTTGGATAAAATTCACATTGCATTTCCTGCACGTTATCCTCAACTTCCTCTGGGGAGAACTCTGCCCTTTGCTCATTCACAGTGTTCCCATCCCCCAACAGCTTAGCTGAACTCAGGTGTTTTGCATAAAGCTCCCAGTCAGCTCTTTCACACAGCTCTTGATACGTGCAAGGGCTATTATCAAACTCCTCTGCAAAGCTATCTGGAAATATTCTTCTATCTTCCAGCCACTGCTCATCCAGGGACCTTTCTTGGCTATAATATGGCCCCCTGTAAAACTCTTTCCTTTTAGTTTGCCTAGGATTTCTTACAGGCAAAATCTCCTCTTCAGGACAACAAGTTTCCCTTCCACTATATTTAGTGTTAGAGGACTGAGACTGCCTTCTCAGGGGATTTAAAAAGTATTGCTTGCCTTTTGGAGAATGGAGTTCCTCTGTGCACTGCCCAGCCGTGTACTGCTTTCTCCGACGTGGAATTGCCTGCTTCCTGGAGTCAGCGTGGCTCTCACAGCTCCCTTCTCTAGATGAGGCTTCCCAGGTAAGATAGGGTTTTTCCTCCCTTCTCTTATCCTGCCTTTCACCTTTTTCCCCTTTCTCATGCCCTTTGTCACAGGGTGGACCTAGGGCAGCATGAGAGAATGCTGAGCAGTATGAATGATCAAGGAAAAAGTGACAGGATGAATGAAGGAATGCTTGACAGTTGCCAGGGACAATGAAAGCACACGTGCCCAGAGCCTGGAGAGACACACCCCGGGAGTAAGGCACGGGACTCTGCTTCACCTAATGAAGCGCAGCTGAAGAAAGGTGGAGTCAGAAAATACATAGATAAAACGGACTACCAAACATTCAGTGAGAGGCAAGCTTGGAGAGAGAGGCAAGCTTGGAGAGAGAGACTACCTTGGAGAGAGAGGCAACCTTGGAGAGAGAGGCAACCTTGGAGTGAGAGACTACCTTGGAGAGAGAGGCTACCTTCGAGTGGGAAGCAAGCTTGGAGAGAGAGACAAGCTTGGAGAGAGAGACAGCCTTGGAGAGAGAGGCGTTCTTACAGGCAATCTTGGAGAGAGGAGCCGAGTAGGCAATCCTGGAGAGAAGAATTGTGGAAAGAGTCCAGAGACCTGTGTGGCTCTGAGAGAAGGCAAGTGAAATATAAGAAAGCTGCAACAGCAGATACAGGGGAAAAGAAGGGATATAAGGGATATCTGCCCTCTAAAAGAGAAGAGTCTTGGAGGCAGAAAAATACCCTTACAAAGCCTAGACATTCAGAGGCTGATAGCAAGTTTTCTCCTGTTTATAAAAGTATTAAAAGAAGGGAGTTTCACCTACCGAGAGAAGCAGAAGAAATCCCTTATTACAGTGAACTCTTTGCTCCAAGAGAAACGCCGTTACACAGTTTGCAATCGGGTACAGCTGAGCCGGGAGAGCTGAGGCAGACCCAGCAGGGAGCGTATCACAATTACTCAGCTAGCAAGCTAAACAGAGACCTGAGCTATCCACTGAAGCACCAGCGGGGGCAGGGTTCTAGAAAACATCATACAGAGTTTGGTGACCTTCCCCAGGGAAGCAGTGCTACTCAGAGGAAGAGGAACTTCCTAACTAATGAGGCAAATCTGCCATACTTTTATTCCACATTAGAAGTAGGCAATGCAGATTCCTCCGGACCAGAATTGATGGAATATGAAGATTCTGGTACATTAGAAGATACAGAATTAATGGAATGTTCTCTTACTACAAAAGAACCTGAATACTCCTTAAGGTAAAGGTTTGTGTAACCTTAATTCCATGTGCAGGTAGCAAAGGCTACAAACACTCTCTCTCTCCCTAGCCAAACAGACAAAGTAGGCTGTTTGTTCTTTTCTTTTGTTTGACGTTATATGCTGAAGAAAGCTATTTGTGCTATCCATTTACTTTATGTTATAAGCCAAGTTAGGCTATTTATTTCTGTTGTTAAAGAAGAAAACCTCAAAGGGACGGGGAATAAAACCCTAAAAGAAAAGAAGGTTTATGTGTGATTTGTATAGATACAAGCACGGCACAACTACCACCCTCATAAGCCAAACCATACCAGCAGTCAAGGCTGGGGCGGATGAGGTGTGACACCTTCAATCCTCTCCATTCTCTCTGTCCTTGTTCCGTCTGTTCTATCAGACCTTGTTCTGTCTGTCCTGGTTCTATCAGACCTTGTTCTGGTTCTATCCGACCTGGTTCTCTCCTCTCCCCTAACTAGAGGATTTTTAACTGTGTTGCTTTTCCCGTTGGCTGAAACTCCGCCCCCCATCAGCTGTTTCACTTTTGCTAATGAGCCATGTGTTAGCTCTTGGCTCGGGCGTTCCCTAGCACTGAGTGACCTCATTTGTTTGGGGTTTCTATGCCAACCTTTCTCTCTGTTTTGCTCTGAGCTGTCAACCATGCATTCATTCTGATATGAAGTCCCTGTTTCCATGGGCTCTGATTCTTGTGCCTTATGACAGATGGCAATACCAGCTATAACGCAACTGGAGATATGCACACTGCTCCACTAGGGTGTGCCCTCAAACCTCTCTGATTCATTTCACATCTTGCTGCTTTCCATTTTCTCTTCTCTTCCCCTGTAGCTGCTGTTTGCACACCTATCAGTAAATCTTGTGCGTCTGTCTCTCCTCCAGATTGTAATGTCTCCTCTAGCAATAGTACAAGCAGCAGAGAGATCCAGAAGAATGAGGACAGAATAAAAGCCTTTGGACTTAGCCAGAAACAAATCATTGGCGACTTTGGTAAGGCTTTTTGATTTGGTTCAGTCTTTGATTGGATTTCTGAAAAAGCAATATTTAATATAGAGGGGCGCCATCTCATTCTTCGCCTCAGGCAGCAGATTGCCTTGAGTCGCCCCTGCCTGTGCCTCTAAAACTTGTAACAAATCCCATATGGCTTCCTCATGTTTCTCCAGTGTGTCTGTGCATAGCATAAGACCATTTACATATTGCCACAAGGTCACAGAGTTCCCTTCCCATCCCTCTCTAAAATTTTGCAGATCCTGACTCAAAACTCAGTTAAAAATTGAGGGACTCTCTACATACCCTTGTGGTAGTTGGGACTAGGCATACTGCTGTTCTTCATACGCAAATGCAAATAATTCCTGTAAAGCCTTGGCTAAAGGCAATGTCCAAAAGGCATTGCTTAAATCCACCAGAGAGAACCACTCATTCAGGGGACTGTCACCCGTCCACATTCCCACCGGATCTGGTACTACTGGGAACTCCACTACCACCATTTCATTCAACTTCCTCAAATCGTGAACCAACCTCCATTTACCATTAGGCTTACGTACTGGGCATATGGGAGTGTTATAGGGGCTCAGGGTGCAGTATAGAACTCCTTACTTCACCAATTCTTTTACCTGCTCTCTGATTCCCCTGCATGCTTCTGCTGACAGAGGATTCTGCTTCACCCTTGGCCCTTCACACCCCTCCTTAAGAATAATCTCCACTGCTTTTACCTCCCGATGTAATGCCACATCTAGATCGTTTGCTGCCCATACCTCCAGGGGGGCCTGATCCATAATCCTGGATCCTACCTCCCAGGATTTCTCAGATCCCAAACTGAACTAATGCCATTGATACAGAAAGTATTCATGTAGCTCCAGATCGGGAAAGAAATCCTCTTCCTTAACTGTTCCTGTTAAAAAGAATCTCTGTAAAGGATATTCTTCTCCTTCTATTTCCCCTCTCATCTCCACTTGGTGCTTCAAAAGCCACATCAGATCCTTTGAAGTTCTCCTCCCTCTCCGAAATACTACTGTTACCCACCACATGTCCTCACAGCTCTCTATAGATCCTTTTGCATAGACTGCTCCACATTTTTCTTGATAATTAAGGGACAATACCTGAACCCGCTTAATCCCTGTCTCCCATCTCTCTGGGCCCTGCAAAAGTGACCGCATTATCTGGCGGCAAGGTTTTAAATTTACCACCTTATCTCCCCACACCCGAACTACCAACTGCTGCAAGTGTTCTACTGATTCCTTGTCTAAAATACATACTGGATTCTGTTCTTCCCAGCGGTGTGCCTGGGGGATTGTTAACTTCAGTGGCAACATAATTGGGCACACAGTACATTGTATCTGGATATCAAATTTCCCCAACAAATCCCTTCCCAAAAGATTGGCCGGTGACTCTGGTGCATATAGGAGGGGGGCTACCACCTTAAATCCTTCTATCACAATTTCTAAAGGTTGGGTGTAACTCAGACTTTTAGATTCCCCAATAAAGCCTACTGTTTTTAATTTGTTTTCTGATAAAAGGAATGGCCCCTCTCCTTCTGCCACTATGGTGGACACAGTGGCTTCAGTGTCCAAAATGAACACTGTTTCCACATCCCCAACACTCGCCTTAATGTAAGGATAGGCTTTACCAATTTGTGCCACCAAGGGGTACTGTCCTAGTCAGTATTGCCTGCCTTGTCTCCCTCCATCACATTCCCTGCTAAAATGTCCTTAACGTCCACAGTTCCAGCATATGGGTCCTCATCTCATAGGTCCTCCTCTTCCCCTATCTCTGTTCATCCCACTACCAAGGCAGCAGCCCAGGATCCTCCACATGAGTTCCTACAAGGTGCTGGATTTGTCTCCTCTCTTCTCCTGCCCCTCTATACATGACCTGCACTAGCTGACATCCTAACTCCTCCACTTGTTGGCCCAATGTCCAAACCTCTGCTCCTGAGTTCCTTTTTCTTTTTGTGCTGGCCCTTTGCTTCACAAAATGATCAATGTGTGATAAAATAACATTCCAGTTCTTATGTGGCAATCACACTACTCCCTCTAAAGCCCTCTGCACCTCCGCCAGCAAGCCGGCTTTCGTTATCTGGAAAAATACAGCATGTCCAATTGCATCCCATAAATGCCCAGTTTCACGCTGCCAAGCCTGTTATATTTCACTCACCCACTCATACACTCCTTGTCCTTCTTTCCAAGTCATAGAAGTCACTATCCCAAAATCCTGTACATCTGGATACATGACCCGAAGAGCTCCCCACAACCTCTGCCTATATTGAGCTATCCCAGCCCCATCAAACCAGTGATCCTGCAGGGTGACAGCCGGTAAACCTGCCAGCCTAAATACCTCCTCTGTTCTTCCCTGAATTAACCTGGCCAAAATGCCTTTCAGATCACCGAGGGCTTCTGATGTCCTGATTCCTCAAAATTCGCTATCCAAGGGGAAGCTCCTCTCACTAAGGGGGGTAATGTCCTAGCCACATTTTCCATATCCATAAAGCTCCATGGTACATATTTTACTAAAGGTGGATTCCCTGCTGCTCCCAGATGAAGGTTTAACACCGAGGGCAGTGCTTTCACTGACAGCCCCTTCTTTTCATATCTTTCCCATATCTCCAACCCTTAGAGTCCCACTGCAGGTCCCTCAAACCCCCTACAATGCATTTCCTAGCCAAATCCATATCCTGAGGTTCAAAACTGCCCTGTCTTGGCCACAGAGTGAATTGCGAAGAGAGACTCTGTCCACCCTGCCAGACAATCACTCCATTTCCACACATAATACCCACTCTGTGCTTTGTCCTGCACTTCTTCACAAGGGGTTAAATTTGCCCTACACTACACATTCATCTTCTCCTGGCTCGCTGATGTCTCTACAGGGACCATTTGTTCTTCATGCTAAGCTGGCATGTTTATTTCTTGAGATGTCTTCTCTCTTTGTGCCCTGTAGATAAGTGTGTTTTTTTCACATTTCTTCCATCTGATGTCACCTAATACCTCTAGCAACTCATGGAGCACATCAAATGCAAATGCCAACATTTTGGACAACATTTTAGATGTTTTAGATGTTTGGAGTGGAGGAGTGGCCTAGTGGTTGGGGCAAGGTACTTCAGGCCAGAAGGTCAGGGGTTCAAATCCCACTAGAGGACAGCAACCTTGGGCCAGAAGGACTGAGGTTTCTAGTCCCACAGGTGTTCCTTGTGGTCTTGGGCAAGCCACTTAACACTCCATAGCCCATGTTCCCTGTAAAATAGTTATCTCCAAGTTATAATGCCCTGTTCAATGTAAACTGCACTGATGCAGAATACTGTGGTATATATAAGAGAATGTTCTGTGTTAACCCTTTCACACTGTCTCTCACACCTGGCACTTGGGATTTGTAGACCTGCATTACACTGCATATAAAATACAGCAGAAGAAAACAAATGAAAATATCGCAAAACCTCACCTTGTCTCACTACTGATGCCAAAAGAAGAGGCACCGGGGGTTACTATTGTCCCACTTAGAACCACGTTGGGTGTCTGAGTTTTGTGGCACTTTGGGTTTAAATTTGGATCTTGAATGGCAGGTCTTTCTCTAATCTGTGACATTTCATTATTACCTGACGCTCACTTTTAAATACTAAGTGAGGCTGGAAACAGCAGCCAGAGGGCATTAGGGACACATTTGACCAGGTGAAAAGTGGTATAAAAGCACAGCTAAATAAATAAATATTTAGGGCTACATCTCATCCAAGGCGTAAGAACATATTTTTCATAAGCTTGTGGAACATTCAGAGACTCCTGAATATCTAATATCATTTTCCCTCTGGAAGCCAAAAATCCTTTGGTTGAATTCAGTCCCCCAAAACTATTTTGGTTCATTGTACATTTTTACGGTCCTACTGCACTGAAAGGATCATTTACAGAACTGTAAGCAAAGTAGGATGATAAGATGAGGTCTTACATCATTCTGCTTTTAAATTTCATTTATAAGCTCTATGGAGCAGGAACTGACTCTTCTGTGTGTCTGCACAGCGCTGTGTATGTCTAGTGCTCTTATATAAATAATCCCTTAATCCCCCTTCCGTACACACACCCTCACCTACCCAGAACTCCACTAGGCAAAGTAACTCACCAAGCATCCTGTGGGAGTTAGAGACCATGTTGGTATTTAAACTCAACATTCTCTGACACCTAGTCCTAAATGAGAGATGAGATAATCCAAAATTTGTGACCTGTGCAGAACTGTCTTTAGACTGGAGCAGTGTCAGGTGTGGTAATGAGCTACTGGGTCTCTATCTCTCTAGATTTATACTAGGCATGTGCAGGCCAAAAAAAAAAACAAAAAACTTTTTGGAGGTTCGTAGTTTGGACAATTTGAGCATGCGCGGCGTTTTTCTGAAGCGATGTTGAAGTGCTGGTACGGTTGCCGCTTGAAGTAAGTGCCGTTCTCGGTTTGTTTGGATGTTTTGAGTGTGTGATGGGTTGGGGGTTGTTTTGTTTCTGGTTTTAAAAGTTGTGGTTGATTGTGTATGTTTGTTTCTGTTTTATAGTAAATTCCCCTGATGCAGCGACTTGATCGCGAAACGTATGTGAGCTCTACGGTTGACGTCGGGGCAGCAGTTTGCGGTCCATTCCCCTAAGATTTTTTTCAAGCTAAGTGTTGCCATTTGGGGCTGGGCTGCAATTGCGTTTGAAATCAATTTGTAATTTTTGCTACAGTGGTGTGTTTAAATGTGCATATGGTGGAGGAGGCAATTGGTCACTGATGTTAATGGGCTTTTGTTAGGCAGTAAATCTTGACTTGTGTCTCGATTATTTGTGCCTTTGCCCGAGTTGGCTGAGACCGTGCCACCCCCGTTCCATATTAGCACAAACAGAAATGCAAACCTACATGTTGTTTTAATGAAGAAACAAATAGTGTTGTGCTAGAGTGAGGTTTTTGTCTTTTTTGAGAACACCGGTGGCACTTTCATGTCCTTCACCTTCAGAGGTGCAAATAGAAGAGCAAGGGACTTACAGTTCTCCTTTCCCCGGGCAGTTGCTTCTTGATACGGAGAGATCATGCACTTCATTCCATCCGGATCCGTCTTCTAGTTCACAGGAAAAGGTATTATCTGTGCTATGGGTCTTCCTGAGGCACATGCATAACAATTGCTTTTATTTAAACTTTTAACAGTATATTTTACCCATTCAATCCAGGCATTTGTTTCTCCATACCCTGTTTCAGTTTCAAAGGTCTGTCTAAGATCCTCAACTTCCACTACTTTCACTATCGTAGCATCGTTAGGGGATTGCAAAGTAACTGTCGGACTCACTGTGCTACCAATGCTAGCCCTCTCCTTTTCTATTCGAATTTGAAAACAACAATCCCTTGGATCTATTCCTGGTACATCTATTCCCATACCATATGCTGTACCATTCATATTCATGTTAAATGTCTGTTTTAAAGTTATAATTACAGGGTTACATTCATTCTTGCCACAATCTGGCTTCACTGATCATTTAATTATGCCATTTTCCTAGTCCCTTTGCTGTCCCATCCCCCAGGGACGGTGGGCCACTGTACCTGATTCCAGGTACCACAAAACAAATTTTTACAAACATATTTCTCAGCATTAGCTATTTTTCCTCTGGTTCTCCAAACTTCCACAATCCATTAATTTACATGCATCAAACTAAAAAGTCTGGGGTGTGTAGCTTTCTTTTACCTTAATCGCAAACTTTATAGAACCTACTACTGCAAATCCAGCTTCACTCACTTTCAGTATTGCCATTAAGAGTCCCACCCCATACAACCAAAATAGGGTCTTCCCCATGTTGTAATTTATTCTTTCCCAAGAACCAGGATTTCTTCCAACAGCAAATTATTATCACACCTATCACAATTAAAAGCACTAGCTTAGCTATAATGTACTCCTCACTTAGAAGCATAAGATAATACAGTTCTAACACTATGGGGTCTGTTTACTAAATCGCGTTAGTGCAGTTCGCGGTAGGAGCCGCGTTAAGAAGACAAACCCCCAAATAAGGAGATGGGCGGGACCGCGGAAGACCTAGCGCGCGTTACGAAACCAACGAGTGTTAACTGGCGCGTTACGAAACTAACGAGCGGGCCACCGCGCGTAAAGCATAAGTAGCCACCCAGACATACAAGACTAATACAGAGCTATAGCACAATGGTTACTGCAGTGACTGCTGATACGGGCAGCATGGGTTCGAGTCCCCAGGGTGGCATTAGCAGAAGGCTGGCTGATGTAGCACCCTGTACATGACACAATGAGGGAGGGGGCAGCACCAATTATATTTTATTTCCTGGACGTGTCGGAGGGATGCAGGCAAACACACCCATATATCAGATAGTGAGTGAGGGGGCATGTCTATGTTTGCTGTCCGTATGGGGTGTAAGTAAACACACCCACACATTATTCACTGAGTGTGGGGGCATGTATATGTCTGTTATGTGTCGGAGGGTTGCCAGCAAACATCCCTGACCCATACAGAGCTGTGGCACAATGGTCACGGTAATGACCGCTGTTACAGGCAGCATGGGTTCGAGTCCCGGGCAATGGCCTGTATATTGGAAGGGGTATTGGCCTGTATATTGGAGGGGGATTGCTGAGGCTTTTGGACGGGACATTGCGTATGCGAGCCGAGCTACGTGCGTTGTTGCGTGTGCAGCGCCGCGCGTAGCGACGCGCGTACCATTGAGCCCGGGGATCTTTTCTTTTATGTGTGGGTACGTCGGGGTTTCAGCAGTGTGGGCATCTCATATATTACAGACTCTGTAGGGTGTCGTGCACCTATGCTTTCTGCTACCAGATGTACGTGTGCTGTCCCATGGTTTATCAATGGCTGCGAGCTCGTGCTGCGGTTTCAGAGGGATTGAATAATACAGTCACCCCCATGATGCACTGCACATGCTAATCAGCTCTCCACACAGGCACACCATATGGAATGCATCCCCACAGACTCTGGACATGGTAGGGGTAAATTGTCATGTGCACCCCCCACAGCCCCTTGCCCTTATAGGGGGTACTGACCATTTGTTGTACTGGCATTGAGGACCTGCCCAACACCACATTGTGCGGGTGCTCTGCTCACCCTGAGTGTGCAGTGGGGCATCCAGCCCTAGGTCCTCAGCACCGTCCATGGCGCAAGTCCACAGCAGTGTTACTGTGTGAGATAGATATTTTCTGCATGACCACCTTGGACATCTCTGTCTGTTTGGGGCAGGTGTAGACCCATGCCCCACCGCCCCCCCTCACCCCTGGGTGGCAAACAGGGTCACCCATCATAATCTGCACATTCTACCTCCCTTGGAAGGTGCCAGTGGAGGGGGGACATTAACCCTAGTCCTACTGAGGTGCAGACACCCCACAGGTCAGTCACTGCAGATCCAGACACATGCATGCCACAGGAGCAATCTGACATTGGGACTTGGTAGAAAATGACAATCCCAACCACTATCTGTGATTCCCCTGGTGCAGGCCAACACACCCTGCAGGCCACTCCATCACATCACCTACCAGCTGCAAACAGGCTGCTAGTGACCAGCAGAGATGCCTGCACCCAGAACTGGGGTGCCAGCATACACAGCCAGCAGATACATCTGTGACTGGGCCCCAGGGGAACACCCATATTTATCACATGAGTGAACTACTATGTAGCACCATGGTGGAGCCTAGACATGCTGTGGTCACTGCACATTCAGGGTGACACTGAGCTTGCAGCGGCATCTACCGTGGTCACCCTGTCTGGGCAGGTGGTTGCCTGGCACTACAATGTACCTGTCACTGCCCTTTGCCCTGTGCATATACACCCTGGCCAGGCCGCCTTATCCGACCTCTACCCATGGTACTTTGCTACTCATTATGCACATTGGCAGCCCACTACTGGCAACATTGCTGGCAGTGTGGCCTGTCGACAGTGTTTGCAGCCACCACACACTGGCTGGACAGACAGCCACCCCCACACCTATGCCAGCATTGTGCTACTGTAGGGGGGTTCTGCAGCCATACACACAACACCTGTCATGGGCACAGTACATGCATGGATGTGGTACGACATACTCTGGTGGATCACTCCCAAGGGTGTTGGACACTGTCAGGGGCCAGACCTGCGGCACACACCACAGACATCTGACTGCTTGTTGTGGCGCAGCTCAATGTGCACAATGTGCTTTACATAGGACATGAGTTCTACATTTTATCATTGGCAACTTTTAGTGCATGTGTACCATATACCCATGTGTAGGGTGCCATTGCTAAGGTATGCACCTGCTAGTATTGGGAGTTGACAGCAGGGCCAATTGTCTTACCTCTTCGGGTTTCATTGGCCAATGGGGCCTGTGGGTGGGTGGGTGGGTGGGTGTCACTGTTAGCTGCTGCTTTACGGCAGGGTTCCACAACTCCAGTCCTGTCATTCCAGGCACTGATCGGGTTTTCATGCTGTCCCTCATAAATATGCATGGGCTACATCTGCAGACAAGGGGGGGGGGCATAGTTATGCAGCACAGGTATCTTTATTGGGGGCAGCATGGTAACTGAATGGTGTGGGGCCCTCCAGGACTGCATTTGGGGGGACTATGCTCTGGGTAATGCGCCTATATCTGGTGTGGTAAAATATTGGCGTTTTGTCCATGCGTATGTTCTCAGCAATAAGGGTGTGACCACTCCATCACAGTTTAGTTGTGGGGAGAATATGTGGGCAGGATTGGCATGGCCCCAGCTGGGATTTGAACCTGTGACATTCTGGTCTTAGAGGCACTGGCTGTGTCTGTTGCACCACACTGAGGCCACAGGGACAATGCGATCCCTGGAGATGGGATACCTGGCCTGACAGGTCAGAGACCCTGCTCTGCACCATTTTACTGTGGACTCATATAGCTTGTATGGAGGCAATTTGCACGTAACCTCACATACAACCTCGCATGAGGGGGCAATCCCCCATTACCAAGCTGGCCAACAATTATATCATTGGGCAACAATACACGACACTCCCGCGAATGCTCCAATAACAGGGGATGTGTTTTGAAAGGGTCTCCGTAGCGTGATCCCTTCCAAGTATCTTTTCTTTTTTTGGTTTCGCTTTCCAGGGAGTGTGTTTTTTATTGTGGCCCATTGCTATCACTGTTGCCCAGCTGACTTGTGATGTTTACAGTTTTCTTTCTGCTATTTTCCACGTTTTATCTGTGTTTTCATGCTGTCCCTCATACATATGCCTGACCTACATCTGCCTACCATGGGGGTGGGGCATAGCTATACAGCACAGGCATCTTTGATGTGACAGCATGGGACAGGAATGCTGTGGGGCCCTCTAGGGCTGCATTTGCGGGGCTCAGCTTTCGTTGCTGTGCCTGTTTCTGGTGTCTGTGTTTGGTGTGGTGTAAAAATAGACCATGCCTTTGTTCTCTGCATTAAAGGTGTGTCTTTACTTTCACTTTTTAGTGGTGGGTAGGACTATTGTGACTGGGTTGGTGGCAGTCCCAGCTGGTATTTGAACCTGTGACCCTCTGGTCTTACAGGCACTGGCTGTGTCCATTGCACCACACTGGGGCCACAGAGATGGTGCTGTCCCTGGTGTTAGTATGACCTGCCTGGCTGGTCAGGGACTCTGCTCTGCAAAAGGTTTACTGTGGCCTCATTTCCCTTGTATGCAGACAACGGTGCACATACACCTCAGGGGGACCTCAAAGAAGGGACACACACCCATATCCGAGCTGGGCAACAATGATATCATTGGGAGACATTACACTACACTCCCAGGTCAGCTCCATTACAGTGACTTTCCCTTTTAGAGGGTCTGCGAAGCGTGAACCCTTCCACATATCATTAGGTTTTTATTTTGTGCTTTCCAGGGAGTTCTGTTCCTTGTTGTCCATTGCTATCACTGTTTAACTGCTGATTTATGCTTTTAAAGGGGTTTCCTCTGGTCATTTTTATTGTCTTCTGTGACATTTCATTCTGTGCACATGTATCACACTGCTCACGTTTTGTGTGTTACCCAGGTTTCTCTGTACATTGCTGACGGAAATGGTTTCTCTTACCTTTAAAGATGCCTTCAACGGCAGGTTTTCATTCGCGTTGGAATTGAGCTCAGAATTACAGCGCGTTAGTGAGGGGGAGCCTCTCCCCGCCCCCTCTCCGCCCATTGACCCCTTCTCTCCGCCCACTCTCCACCTTCTGCGCTGTTTTAACGCGCCGCGGGGCTTTACGATCGTTAAGCGCGGTCAACGCACGTAGTATGACGTTACCGGTCGTTGGCGCGTGTTTACGCGCGTTATACTGCACTTGCGGTCGTTAACGTCATACAACGCGCGTTATTCACGTTTACCGCGATTTAGTAAACAGACCCCTATATATACTGTATACAGTACATAAAAAAAGTACAGATAGACAAGCCTGTCTTTGCATTATCTACAGCAGGATTCTTTTCAGTCTCACAACCATGGGGTCTTCAGTTGGCTGCGTCTCCCAAACACCAAGGTCCAGGGAAAGAGAAGGTGCTTCTACTGGTCCCTTGATTCGGGTGTAGTGCGTTGTCACGCCCTTGCCCCTGGCCTCTGGCTTAGAGGGGCGAGGTAACGGAGAACTTCTCTTGGTGAGCTCAAATAAACTAGCTTTTCCTCAGGTGGATTCTGGGACATGTAGTTTGGCTCTTAAGAAGAAGTGTAGTCATGGTCTGATGTTAAGGCAAATGACAGAATTTATTTTAAAGTAAAGGTTCAAGTAAACTGTACACAGGAACTTTGTCCATTCAGGATTGTTTGCAACAGAGCATTTAGATCAGTATAACTGCTTCAGTCTTTTAAACACATGCAGCTGGTTAACAACATTGCTCAGTCTTAGAGAAACAGCTCTGCTCAACAAGGTAAAAATACTTTTTAACCTTATGTTTGTGAAGCACTTAATAGCAAAAGAATAACTCAGTTCCTCTAGAACAACCTCTTCTTTCCCTCCTTCCTTTCAGGATAGGTTTTAAACTCAAAATAAGAAAACAGCAAACATTCACAAGCTTTCTCTTCAGCGTGACTCAGCACTTTCCTGAGAAATGCAAACACGTGGAGTTTTCTTCAAACCCAATTCCTGGCTCAATTCCAGTTACCTGCTTCTAGGAGACTCTCATTCAATGCTAGCCTTTAGCATAATGATTCCATGCTTGTAGCTTGACACAGGGTACAGCCCATGGGGATATCTAGATCTTGCAATTCCTCCCCTGCCAACTCAATCTGCAAATCCTCTGGTGTTAGGGCAGTGTCCTGTTCTGAGCTCTGGACACAGTGCTCAGAATACAGCCTCCCTGGGGGTTCTAATGTCTCTCCTGAGCTCAACTCTCCCCGATAAAGATAGTCAGTACCTGAAGCACTGGGCAGTTCTCCCTGGTTGTGCTCGCTACGGTTCCTTGTCTCCTTCCAGCCTCTCTGGAACAGCTCTCTGTATTCCTCTCTGGGTTCTCTCCTGGAGATCTGCAGGTGCTCCTGGTTCCACCCCTGATTCCCCTGAATCCTCTGAGTCTTCCGAACCTCCTGAGACCTCTGCCTCCCCAGAGCTTCTCCTTTCCTCTGAGCTTCCTCTTTCCTCTGCTTTAGCAGGGGTTTATATTTCCCTCTCCAGGGCTCCAGCCCTTCCCCCACTTCTCCCAGGTGATTGTAATCACCTGGAGTTAGGGTGTGGTTGCCTGAACTTTCTCTCCCTCAGGTTTCTTTCTCTAGGAGGGGCCTGAAATGCATGCCCTGCAGGGATTTCTCCTTTCTCTAAGTTAAAGTCATTGGGCTTTTCTATACTCATAGGCAGGGGCGGCCCAAGGGGGGTGTGGGGCCATGTGTGGAGACTTGGTGCAGGGCCTCATTTGCATAAGGGACCTCATTTGCATAAATATTTGCATAATGTTACCATACACTAACTTTTAGTAAACATGCCTCTTAATGAGTGTACGGATAAAGAAAGACTAAAAGATTTCTACATTACTATAATCCAGTGCCAACTGCCAGGCACATTAGGAACTACTACAAACACTGCCCATTTAGAACCCATAACAAACCCGCCATATCATAACAGCACTACCAGGACTCACAAAGCACAAGACCCTACCTATCAAAAGGCAACACTACAAATATTAAACCAATACATTTCAGAGAACAACAATACATGACCTACTGGGGAAAGAGAACAAGTGGCAATGTCAAATAGTAATTACATAAACAGAATCCCTGTAAAAAATAGTTCCCTGTGTGCTGTGCTTTCCTGTCTAATCAATGTGTTTATACCTCATGTATACTAAATAAAATAAAATAAATAAATAAAGAATACCTCAGCTCAGTTACACATGCAGAACATAGATCGTCACCAAACAAGAAATCACAATGTAGAAACAGGAAGACAATAATTAAACTGAGAACCCCAAAAGTCAAACTTGGAATGTACAACAACACTGTAGAAATACAACTACAAATTAATTTCCTCTTGTACTAAACAAAGCGCAGATGTTAATGATGCACATTTCCCAGAGCTGGCATATCTCAGTTAATAAATTCAA
Source organism: Ichthyophis bannanicus (assembly GCA_033557465.1). Lineage (NCBI taxonomy): Eukaryota > Metazoa > Chordata > Amphibia > Gymnophiona > Ichthyophiidae > Ichthyophis > Ichthyophis bannanicus. The sequence goes on from JAWIIG010000076.1 coordinate 155,402, forward strand.
TAAAGAGATATTTTTCTACCTTTTGTGCATTTTTTTTCAGTTGCAATTGCTCCAGCCACATTCTTCAGGTTTCTTCGTGTCTTCTGCTAACTCTCCATCGTCTGCTGCCATTTGTCCTTTCTTCACTCTTCTAGTTTTTTTCCATTCTCTCTCTACATCTGCTTTAACATACAAATCTTTCTCCTTTTGCTCTTTGCTCATTCCTATTTCATCCACTCAAATTTTACCCCGCCATCCTCAATCCCCACTTACTCTCCCAATATCCGGCCAATTGTAGATTTGTCTTCCCTCCCACACAAAATATTTTTTCCCTCTTCATTTCACTCTCCCAGCTCTATCCCATTCTAATCCTCCCCAACATCAGCTCCCTTCTAGTTCCAGCCCCACCCAGCATCCGCTGCCTTCTAGTCCCCACATCAGCCCATTTACAGTCCTAGCTCCCCCATCAGAGTCCCTCCATCAGCTCATTTCCAATCCCAGCCCCCCATAAGCCCATTTCTAGTCCTATCCTAGCCCCACCATCAGCCCATTTCAAGTCCTAGCTCCCCCATCCGAGTCCCTCCATCAGCTCATTTCCAATCCCTGCCCACCATCAGCCCATTTCTAGTCCTTTCCTAGCCCCACCATCAGCCCATGTCAAATCCTAGCTCCCCTCCACTCAGCCCATTTCCAATCCAAGCCCCCCATGAGCCTACTTCCAGTTCTAGCCCCTCCATGAGTCCATTTCAATCCAAGCCCCCCCAACAGCCCATTTCCAGTCCTTTCCTAGCCCTCAATCAGCCCATTTCCTGTCCTAGCCCCCCCTCACTCAGCCCATTTCCAGTCCTAGCTCCCTCCCCTCACAGCCCATTTCCATTCCAAGCCCCCCTCCCCATCAGCTATTTGTAGTTCAAGCCTTCCTTCCACTCAGCCCATTTCCATTCCAAGCCCCCATCCCCATCAGCTATTTGCAGTTCAAGCCCTCCTTCCACTCAGCCCATTTCCAGTCCTAGCCACCCCCCAGCCCATTACCAGTCCTAGCCCCCCATAGCCCATTACCAGTCCTAAGCCCCCATAACCCATTACCAGTTCTAAGCCCCCCATCAGCCCACTTCTAGTCCTAAGCCCCCCCATCACCCCATTTTCAGTCTTAGCCCCCCATAGCCCATTACTAGTCCTAACCCCCATCAGCCCATTTCAAGTCCTAGCTCCCCCATCCGAGTCCCTCCATCAGCTCATTTCCAATCCCAGCCCCCCATCAGCCCATTTCTAGTCCTTTCCTAGCCCCACCATCATCAGCCCATGTCAAATCCTAGCTCCCCTCCACTCAGCCCATTTCCAATCCAAGCCCCCCATGAGCCTACTTCCAGTTCTAGCCCCTCCATGAGTCCATTTCAATCCAAGCCCCCACAACAGCCCATTTCCTGTCCTATCCTAGCTCTCCATCAGCCCATTTCCTGTCCTAGCCCCCCTCACTCAGCCCATTTCCAGTCCTAGCTCCCTCCCCTTACAGCCCATTTCCATTCCAAGCCCCCTCCCCATCAGCTATTTGTAGTTCAAGCCCTTCTTCCACACAGCCCATTTCCATTCCAAGCCCCCGTCCCCATCAGCTATTTGCAGTTCAAGCCCTCCTTCCACTCAGTCCATTTCCAGTCCTAGCCACCCCCAGCCCATTACCAGTCCTAGCCCCCCCATAGCCCATTACCAGTCCTAAGCCCCCCCGCAGCCCATTACCAGTCCTAAGCCCCCATCAGCCCACTTCGAGTCCTAAGCCCCCCATCACCCCATTTTCAGTCTTAGCCCCCCCCCTCGCCCATTACCAGGCCTAACCCCCATCAGCCCATTTCCAGTCTTAGCCTCCCCCCAGCCCATTCCAGTCCTATCCCCCCCCTTAGCCCATTTCCAGTCCTAGCCCCCCAATAGCCAATTTCCAGTCCTAGCCTCCCCATAGCCCATTACTAGTCCTAACCCCCCATCAGCCCATTTCCAGTCTTAGCACCCCCATAGCCCATTACCAGTCCTAACCCCCCCATCAGCACATTTCCAGTCCTAGCTCCCCCTATAGCCCATTACCAGTCCTACCCCCCAATCAGCCCATTTCCAGTCTTAGCCCCCCATAGCCCATTACATCCTAACCCGCCCCCCTATAGCCCATTACATCCTAACCCCCCCATAGCCCATTACCAGTCCTAACCCCCCCTCCCCCCAAATTAATAATTAGCCCCCCCATAGCCCATTACCAGTCCTAACCCCCCTCCCCCCATCAGCCCTGATAGATTGAAAAAAACAAACCGGCTGCTGCTGCTGCCGCTGCCGCCATGGCAGTGGCAGAATCAAATGTCCCGCCACGGGGCCCCCCCTGCCCGGCAGAGCCTCCCTGCAGCATCAGCTCCTGAGTCCCTCCCAATGCATGGGCTTTCAGAGCCGCGAGAGTTTCCCTTTCTTCTCGCGGCTCTGTTAATCTCGCTGGGGCTGATGGGATTTCCCATCAGCCCCGGCAGGATTAACAGAGCCGCGAGAGGTCAGAGAAGCTCTTCCTTCGCGGCTCTGAAAGCCCGCGCATTGGGAAGGACTCGGGAGCTGATGCTGCAGGGAGGCTCTGCTGGGCAGGCGGGGCCCCGCGGCAGGACATTTGATTCTGCCACTGCCACGGCGGCAGCAGCAGCAGCAGCCGGTTTGGTTTTTTTAATCTACTTGTGCTAATGTAGAATGTTTTTTGCGCGGGGCCCTGTGCAAAAAACATTCTTTCTCAATGGACGGGCCGGCCCTGCTCATAGGCTCAAAACAGGCTTCCTTGTCACAGCGTCCAGCCTCTTTCTGCCATTCTCACAGCTGTTTCTGTGCTCAGGAGTATCTGGAATGGCCCCTCCAAATCTGGCTGCAGCTTAGACTCCTTCCAGGATTTTATCAGAACCCACTGTCCAGGTTTAAAGCTGTGGACTGCAAAGTCCAGAGGAGGCGTCTGTGCCAGGAGCCCTTTATTTCTGAGGAAAGATAAAGAGGAAGACAGCGCAAGTATATATTCTTTTAGAAACTTGTCCTTTGTTTCAAACTGAGGAGTTTCTTTTAATTTTTATTTATTTATTTATTTTATTTATTTACATTCTCTTATATACCGCGCTATTCTGCATCAGTGCGGTTTACATTGAACAAACTGAAATTACATTGAACAGGGCATTATAACTTGGAGATAACTATTTTACAGGTAGGGTAACCCAAATAGCATTTCATAGGGAGACAGCCCCAGGTCTTTCCGAGAGGCTGTTTGGATTCTCAGCAATGCTAAGGGTAAACATTTGGTCCAGGGCAGTTTTGTTTCTAACATCAGTTTGGCTAACTGTTTTTTTATAGTTTGATTCATGCACTCCACTCTCCAGGAGGAGGGTGGATGCCAGGGAGTGTGAAAATCCCAAACTATTCCAAGAGCTTTTATTATTTTCTGCAATACCTTAGCTGTGAAATGACGTCCCGGGTCAGAGTCAATATGCCCTATCCTTCCATATCTTAGAATGATTTGCTCCAAAACTATCTTTGCTACTCCTGTTGCCGTGGCAGTGGCCATGGGATATGCTTCTACCCATCCCGTCAGGTGATCCACTATTACTAAGAGGTATTTTACCTGCCCAACCAGGGGAAATTCAGTGAAATCAATTTGTATATTTGGAAAAGGGCAGAGACCAGGATCTTTCCCTCCCTGTGGTTGTTTCCTAAGGACCTTTTTATTTATTCTCTTACAGGTTATACACCTCTCACACACCTGCTTGGCTACTGTGTATATCACCATACATGCATGGTACCTTAGAATCAGATCACACATTGTTTGTACACTCCAATGACTCCCTTGGTATAGAATGGCCATAATTTCTCCCATGATTTGTTTGTTCACCATCTGCCTTCCATCAGGTAAAACCCACTTTCCCCCTTCTGTTTCTGTTGCCCCTATTTCCTCAAGCTGTTGTTTTTCCCTTGCAGTAAATGTGGGATTTACTTTGTGACTCACTACTTCTGGGGTTAAGTGGAATATAGGGGATATGTTTTCCCCTAATGCAGCTTCCTTAGCAGCCTCATCAGCTATTCTATTCCCCCTCTCTTCAAATGAATTCCCAGCTTGATGTCCCTTCACATGCACACTTGTTTGATTAATTCCTCATGCACTAACTCCTTTCCCTTCCTGTTTATCAAGCCTCGTTCCTCCCAAATCTTCCCAAAGGTGTGTACCACTCCAAAGGTATATTTTGAGTCCGTGAAGATGGTCCCATCTCCACTCCCTAATAGCTTCAAAGCCTGATTCAGGGCATATAGTTCACATGTTTGTGCTGACCTATTATTGGGTAGCCTGCCTGCTTCAAGGGAGCAGTAACTTTCTCCTTCTATTACTGCATACCTATTTCGTCTTTTCCCTTCTATCACCCTAGAGGATCCGTCTACAAACAAATGCTTCCCTGCATGCAAGGGGGTATCCCCTAAGTCTGGTCTTACCCTGGTCTGCTATTTTATGATGTCCAAGCAATCATGTTCTAGTTCCTCACTTCCCCCCTCACCTTTCCATAAGAAAGTGGCTGGGTTTAAACACTGCTCTGTGGTTAACACTAAATCATCTTTTTCCATTAGTATTGCCTCATATTTCAGGATTTGCGAATCAGTGAGCCACTTCCCAGCCCTCTGGGTTAGGATGGTTCTCACCTGATGTGGGGTACTTACTACTAGGGTCCCTCCAAATGTCAATTTCCTACTCTCATCCACCAGTAGGGCTGTTGCCGCCACTGCTTGGACACACTCCGGCCATCCTCTAGACAATGAATCTAGAATTTTAGATAAATATGCAACTGGCTGTTTCTTCCCTGCCCATTTTTGAGTAAGGACCCCCAACGCAGTCCCTTTGTCAACAGTGATAAAAAAGTGGAAGGGTTTGAGCAGCGAGGGTAAAGCCAAGACTGGGTCTTCTACCAAGCTTTGTTTTAGCTCTCTTACAAACTCCTGCTCCTCTTCTTTCCAGACTAAGTTGTTAGGTTCTTTTTCTAACAGCTTTAAGTATAATCCTTTAGTCTTTTGGGCATATGAGTCTATCCATTACCTACAGTATCCGGCTAATCCCAGGAACTTCCTTAGTTCTTTTTTTGTCTTTGGAAGTGGTAAATCTGCAATTCCTTTTATTTGCTCTGGACTGATTCTCCTTTTTCCTTCACTAATCAGATGTCCAAGGTGTTTTACTTCTTTCTCTACAAATTGTAATTTGGTTTTGGAAGGTCGAAACCCCTGGCTTCCCAGAAACTCCAAGAGGGCTCTGGTAGCTTCACTGACTTGAGTTTTCTTTCTCCTGATATTAAAAGATCATCTACATATTGCAAAAGAGTCACACCGAATGGTGTAGAGAACTTTTCTAATACTTGTTCCAGTACTTGTCCAGATAGGTCCAAAATGCATCCTTCAAATCTATAACACTAAACCACTTATGCTCTTGGGGTATTTTACTCGGCACCACTGGCTGCTTTACCCGTACTATTTGGTTCAGCTTCCTTAAGTCCTGTACTAACCTGTATGATCCATCTGGTTTTCTTACTGGCAAGATGGGAGTGTTAAATGGGGACATACATGGTTCTAATAGTGCATCCTGGAGTAAGCTTTTTATAACAGGTTGGAGGCCCTTGCGGCCTTCCAAGGAGATGGGATATTGTTTTTGGCTCACTATCTCGCCCTTCTTTCTTAATTCTATCTTTAGGGGTGGAATATCCAGTCCTCCCCTGTTTCCTTCCCTTGCCCATACTACAGGGTCTATTTGGCTTTCTTCCTCCTCAGTGAGTAGAGCCATTCCTACAACAATTTGGTCATCTTTTACCTTCATTTCTAAGTTTAACTGTGTAATCATATTCCTTCCTAAAAGATTGCTCCCTGCCTCTGGAATCTACAGCAAATGTCCCTCTATCTCTTCTTTGTCTAATTTTAGCAGTGTCGGTTCAAATATTGAAACTGGAAACCCCTCTCCCTTCATTCCCGAAACTGTAAGCTTTTGATTTGATAACTTCATTCCTTTTGGTACATAATTTAAAGAACTTCGGGCAGCCCCTGTGTCTACTAAAAATACTACTTCTTCTTTGGCCCCTGTGATAAGGAAGCTTATCATGGATCAGGGAGAAAGAATACAAGAGGTGAATTGGCTCTGAATAAGCAACCTAATAATCCAAAAATAAAAATAATCCAAACCAATATTAATGCCTCCTCCACACCCCCCATCCCTACAAACATCATCCCGCAACCAACTGTGCTGTCACAGTTCCACGAAGTCACCACCAAACAAATTGAAGAAATCATCTCTTCTATCAACCTTACCACAGCACCTAATGACCCCTGTCCCTCCAGATGGATTAAAGAGTTGAGATCTACCCTCAGCCCAACCATCAGTAGGATCCTCAACCAATCCTTTAAAAAAGGTTCCTTCCCACAAAGCCTGAAATTCACATCAATCCGCCCACTGTTAAAAAACAGCAAACTCGACCCAGCCAAAGTCGAGTCATTCAGACCCATCTCAAGCATCCCTCTGCTGGCAAAAATTACAGAGAAGGTAGTTCAACTACAAATTCAACAGCACATCGACACTGAAGCACCACTTGACCATTCACAACATGGATTCAGAGAAGCACATGGTATAGAAACCATCCTTACCACCTTATTCAACAACCTAATCATGGGAATTGATGATCTACACCAAGGATTCATCCTTATTTTTATGGATATTGTGGCCGCATTCGATTCTGTGAACCATGAGACACTATTACTCCGCCTCAAAGACAAAGTATACAAGGTCTGGCTTTAGCATGGTGCAGGTCATATTTGAGCGACAGGTCACAACAAGTCAGGGTAGGATCCACTACATCTGATCCATTCATACTCAAACAAGGAGTCCCCCAAGGTTCGTCCCTTTCATCTCTCATGTTTAATATATATATGCAACCCATCTGCGACCTGATCCGCTCTTTCAACATTCAGTGCTTAGCATATGCAGATGATATCCTGATGTACTCATCCTTTAAGATTGACCAACCGGATTTCTCAGCAATAACAAAATGCTTTGATGCAGTCTCTGAATGGCTCCTCTCCCAAAACTTACGCATTAATCACAGTAAGACCGATGTCCTTTTTATCACTCGAAACCAGAAGTTCATACCACCGCCATCCCTTCGAGTCAACAACTACGACCTCACAGTCAAACCTACCATCCGCTACTTGGGCATCATCCTCTATCAAAAGCTGGACATGTCACCGCACATCAAAAATATCACTAAATCTATCTACCACAAGATACGGTCATTGCGCCACCTTCGACCACTACTTGACCCTTCTGATTTCCGCTCCATTTTCCAAGTATTGGTAACCCCCACCTTGACTTTGCCAACATTATCCTCCTTGGGCTCCCACAAGCAACATTGAACCCGCTTAGGCTAGCCATGAACTCTGCGGCTAGAATACTTACCGGAACATCTAGATCGGACCACATAACTCCAGTACTGATGAGCCTACACTGGTTGCCTTTACACGCTAGAATCATATACAAAGCCCTTGTGCTAACTTTCAAGGCCTCAAAAGATCAGCCCCCCACCCCTCTCACCAAGCTCATCCAACCTATGCCACTCAACAGAAGCAGACGCTCGTCATGTCTGAACAAACTAGAAGTGCCTAAAACACTCACGAAATGTTCAAAGACAACATCCAAGAGAGCCTTCTCACTATTTGTGCCAGGAGCATGGAACTCTCTCCCCCCAGAAATTCGCTCCATCACTAATATCATTTCATTCAGAAAGGCTATCAAACATCATATGTTCCTAAAATACTATTCCAATCTCAGCCTCCCCAGCCAATCCCAACACAATACACGCCCTCACCAAGACTCACGCTTAACACAACTCCAACTAGAAAATTCATTAGCCTGACACTCCTGTTATGTATCCATTTTTCACATTACAATGCCTAACCATGCACTTCATATGATGTCCTAATCTTTTTACCTACATAACACTGTACATAGTTTTCATACCTGTTCATCCAAGTTTGTATCCCTTGTTCATTGTAAACTCAATGTGACTTGCTACATTGTTGTGTGTGTTGTTCGAATGTAAACCGCACTGATTGTAATAGCGCGGTATATAAGAAATGCCAATAAATAAATAAATAAATAAACCTGTGCTGGCTGGTAAAAGCATTAAAACAGCTTCTTTTCCTAAAAGACTACCAGACCCAGAATGCACTGCTTTACAGAAGGCCTCTAGGAGTGCTGAAGTAGGGAAATGTGTGCCTAATCAAAGAAGCAATGATGTAATCCCTAATCACCCATCTCCTAGGGCAGGGCTTAATGTAGAACACCTGGATTGTGCAAGGGTGGAGTGGCCATCTGGGCACTTTAAAGGTAGAGGAAATTCACCATACGGACAGAATAGACAGCCACAGCAGAAAGGAAAGAAAGGAGAGCAAGTGCTGGAGAAGGAGAGACTGATCCGGAGAAGAAGGAAGAACAGCAGAATGTCCAGAAGGTCTAAGAGAGGAGCCCAAGGCAGTAAGTGTGTTGAGGGAAATCCCTGTGGCCAATATTCTTCATTGGACTGGAGGAAGCCAGAGGCTTGGAGATATACAGCCAGGAACCCCCAGGCAGCACCTTTCAAGGAGACGGCTGCATCTAGAAGGAGCTCTGATACCTACTCAAGGAGGCATGGGAAAAGGGACCTGAAGTCCAGAGATTTTGACTGGAGAACTGGGCACAGAAGCTTTACTTCCTACTGGCCAGAATATCCAGAGAGGAAACCTAATGACAATGTGATCTCAGGTATGGACTCTGATCTGTTCCCTAGCTTTATACAGAGAAGACAGCAGGGAAACAATTTGTATCTTGGAAAAGATCAGTTTGGGGAGGTCCTCTGAGCCAGTAAATGAGAACGAGCATATCATATTTCAAGAGCAAGGGGAAATATCAGATGCAGATGATGCATGTATGGAATACTCTCTGTCTAAGCTGATGTTCTAATTTGATGCACATAAAAGGTTCAAACACCAAAAGGAGCTTGTTTCTTTATTAGCAGCCCAGAAAGTTTCTTAGGGGAGATATCTTTTGGGTAAACTTGGTACCACGTGGAGTGAGTGAACAAGTCAGAGTATGAGCTTGTTAAGCACCTGTGTGTAATGAAAGGCACCCATGCACACGTGGAGTTGAGTGGAAGCTTCTTCTCTGTGTGGAAAGAAGAAAGCTGTGTTTTTTTGGCTAGAAAAGAGTTTTCCTTTTTGGGTTTGTTTTCCACTGAAGCACTGCTAAGAAAGTTAATTAGCAGCTGTTACCAGAAAGCCTTTTCTGTTTCTTCAAGGACTTTACTAATTTGATTCAGTATTTCAGTTACCTTATTTTGTTTGTCCCTGAATGACACCCTGGAAAAAGTTATCCTATTGATGTTACCAAGCATACCTGTGTTGGGAATAACACCTCATAAATAAACTTTGATTTTTGCTTTACACTCAAGCAACTACAATCTCTTATTATTGTTGAATGGCAGGTGTTGTGTGAATGAACTACAACATCCACAATCCTTTGCAAGCCAGGTGGATTCATGGCCTTGCTAAGGTAGTGGAACCTTCACAACAAGCATCCCCGTTTACACCCCACCTTCACATTGTTTAAGGGTTCTTGGTGGGACCTTAGATTAAGAAACCCCTGACACCCCTAATCTTCATCAAAATTCATCTGTGGTAATATTTCTTCTTCTCGCTTTAATTCAGGACACTCTCCCTTGAAGTGACCTATTTTTCCACAGTGATAACATCCTGCCTGCACTTGGGGCTTGGACCGAGAATTACCAGTCTGGTATTCCGGCCACCCTTGCCCTGTACTCCTGTTAACCCATCCTCTCCCCCTTTGCCCTATACCTCCCCTGGTTTTACTCATCACCTGTTTAACAGTATTTACCATCATCTTTGTCTTTTGTTTTTGATTCTCATCCTCTCTTTTCACATACACTTTCTGTGCTTCTCTTAGCAAATCGTCTAGTGGTTTATCATTCCAACCCTCTATTTTTTCAAGTTTTTTTCTTTGTCTGGCCAGGACTTGGTCACAAAATGCACCTTTAGTAGTCCTTTGGCTACCTTATTGTCTGCACTTATTCCTGAGAATTTTCATCTGATCTTTTAATCTCTTCAGGAAAACGGAAGGCGTTTCTTCCTTTTCCTGATGTACTTCAACATCCTCTCTAATAGACTGCCTGGAGGGATGTTCCCAGGCCTGTACTACCAGCCCCATCCTTACTCGAGTTTCCCTTAGAGTATTTATTTCACATCAATACTTTCTGTCACCAGTGTGTCTGTCACTTTGTCTCTCTCCGGCCGCACTCTTCATGGATGTGTCAGAACCGCGGATTATGACTCCGCACTCACTTCGTGTCCAGGACACATCTCACACACACACCACTCTGTCTCGATCCCCAACCACCAAGGTAATACTTTGAAGTTTAGTGTGTGTAGGTGAGCTCATTTCCGTTCAAAAAAGGATTTTCATGAAAATATTGTAATAAAACTTTAATTTTATAAGTCTATTTCCATTTATTTTGAGGTATTGCCTTATTTAACATAGTTACCTAATTTTTCAGGAAACGTTATGTCCTATGACAAAATGGAGGTCATTTTCGGATTCAGCGCCCCAAAAAACATAAAGATTACGTGGAATAACCAAAACAGCTCTTTCGAAAAATTTTTTTATATATTAAAGAGGACTACAAGCTGCTAATGGAAAAGACAGTGAGTGACCTGAATTCCAAGGAATGTATGCTACAAAGATGCCAAAGCTGCCCTGGCGAAGAATCACTTGTAGCGTATTTGGATGAAATATTCCAGGATTATGATGCAGAGGAATCAATTGAATTCAAACAATGGATTCACACTGACCGAGAAACACTGGAAACAAGCATATTAACAGTGGACAACTTTGTTGAAAAACTTTCAAGCAAAATTTGGAAGCTGACAGGCCATCATTTTGTTTCAAAACACCAAAGTGAATATCTGAAGTCACTGAAAGCTGACTTAAAAGAAACGGAGTTCATTGTTTTGATGGACTTTGCCGAAAATTACTCATTTGTTGTCCAAGATGCTGCCCAGGGCTTTCACTGGGAAAATTCACAGGCCACAGTACATCCATTTGTTGCTTATTATGCAGAGAAAGTGGGCACCTTGCAAATTGTTAATTGTTGCATAATTTCCGATCATATGCAACATGATACCATGTCAGTACACGTGTTTATTCAGAAGTTTATCAAATTTTTGTTGACCCAAGCAGATGTTACGAAAATATACTACTTCAGTGATGGCTCACAGCGCAATATAAAAATTACAAAAACTTCGTCAATTTATGCAACCACAAAAATGATTTCAATATCGAGGCTGAATGGAACTTTTTCGGCACAAGCCATGGAAAATCACCTTGTGATGGGGTTGGTGGCACAACTAAACGTTTGGCAGCCCGAGCAAGTCTAAAAAGACCTTTGTCTGACCAAATATTGACACCAAAAGATCTGTATAACTTTTGTGACCAAAATATACACAGAATTAAATATATTTATGTCGCAAAAGATGAAATTGAAAAAAGCAGGAAGTTTCAAGAAGAAAGTGGAAAGAAAGCAGCACAATAGCTGTCACTAGAGAGCATCACCAAATTGTACCAGTTGACTCAAACTCGGTTTGTGTCAGCAGAGTTTCAAATGATACAATAGTTTTTTTAGCCGAAATTTCCAATACTGCTATTTTGTATTTTAAATTATCTGAGTTGTCCCTTGGTTGCTACGTAGCTTGCATCTATGACAACAAATGGTGGATTGGCAATGTTGTTGAAGTTTCATCTGAGGAAAATGATGCATTGATAACATTTATGCATCCTCAAGGTCCTGCTCATTCGTTTTATTGGCCAGAAAGGCAAGATGTTTGCTGGATTCCAGAGCAACACCTCATTAGCATGCTCCCTGCACCTTCAGTTACATCATCTGGCCGACAGTATCAATTCCCAGAATCCATTTTGAAGGAAGTGGCTTGCAAACATAACAGAATGTAAAAAAATTGCTAGCATTAAAATTGAGGTGAGTACTTCGGCTTCGGAACCATATAAGATACACAATTTAGGCTTGGGAACCTAGGATAAGATGCCCAATCATTGGCTTGGGAACCAGCTAGACACCCACTGAAGGCTTTGGAACCTCAAATAAGAAACCAAATTAAAGGCTTGGGAACCTTGATTAATAAACCCACCCGTGGCTGGTATTGCACAGCTATTGGGCGTGACCTCTATGGCGATGGGGTTGCCAGTTCATGTTCCTGAACTGGTAGTGACAATGTCACCATGGACCAACGCAATACAATATTGATAATTTTTCAATATAAAAATGTTAAAACAAGTATGATCCAAAAAATTAACAATAATAATATGATGAAATATACGCTGTTGCCATGGCAATGTCCTCTGACTTTGGTCCTCTTTTTAGAGCACTGTATGCCAGCGTTAGTCAATCAAATTAACTTTATTAGGGAGTTTAAAACATGCTTTTTCTAATGGTAGTAGTTTGAAAACGTTTCTAGAAGATACGTTTGTGTAAAAGGGAGTTACAAATACCCTATTTTTAGCCTTTTTGCAAAGATTATCAACTGTACACTTAATTTGCAAATTAATGAAAAGGGCTAGGAGCTTGAAATTATAAACACAAAAACAACAGTACCACGAGATACTATGCCTCAAATTTCATGTTCGTTGTTTACTTATTTCAGGAGCTATGCAATGTTAAACCTTTAATTTTTTTAGGCCGCCAATTTCTTTGCCCCACTTTGGTGCAATGTGTCTATTTCTGACACAATCAAAAAAGATTATTATTAGTCTCATTAAAAAGAGCACAAAAAGATGTGCAGGGTAGTTAAATTTCATTTCTTATAAACAAATAAGAACAATATTAGGTCTCAAAGTTGCTGAAATTTTGAATTGTACTGTACATGTTCAGGCTATGGAGTCAAACAAATGGCTATATCTCAACAGGTTTAACACCAGAGAACCTAAAACTCTGCCAAAGTTCATTTGAGACATGGGGGGCTCTAAATATAAAATTTAGTCAAAATCCGTGATGGTCATGCGGGGAGCCCTAGACCACTTGACATGGAATGACCCTTCAATCTTATTTCTTACCTTCGTCCGTGCACGGAATTGCTTGGTTGGCGCGCATGTGCTCACTATACCTGGTCTGGTTCACTGAGTCTGTATTGCTTTCACCAGTCTCCGGATTCTGTGGTCAGTGCAGTGGTGGAGTCCGCCATCACCAACACGAGGCCTTTGAACTCAACGGGACGCATCTCCCCGTCCTCAGCGGTGGCGGCCCCCTCCAGTGATGACATGATCCCGGGACGAGCACCCAATCTGTATTAAACAATAATAATTTTATCACAATAACAGACATTTCAGTGAATCCAAAGTTTCTTTTATTTATTTATTATTCAGTCTTGCAAGATGGGTGGCCACAATTTTTTATCCGTGACCACACTTTGTCATATGAACAGTTCCATATTTATTACATTTCTTCTACAAATTCCTCCCCTATTATTCTATTGGTGTAAGTATTTCTAATTCCTACCTATTAGTGATTGTTATTTGGGCCATGTGACTCTCCACCTCCATTTCCTTCTCTTAATCCTTGCCCCTTTTACCCCTCTCCCCTTTTTTTACCTTATTCCTTTTATGGTTATGTTACCAGTCTTATGGTTTCTCAAAGATCCCCCCCTTTCCCTTATGCCCATGGCCTGTTCCTGAGCGGTCCTCCAGTTTAGTCCTCCACATCTGGGTAGTGCACCTCATCCTGCAGCAAGGAGACTGGACCAATCACATTCTTCAATACCATAGGAAGTATCCTGCTGGAGCTCCCATCAGCCCCCCAGTGTGTCCAGTCTCCTTGCAGCAGGAGGACATGTGAGCCTGGTTCTGGGCTCACTTACGGGCTTGTTTGGCAATGCTAGTTAGAAGGGTTTTGGGGGATTTTCTTTCTTTTCCTTGTTTCCATTTATTTTATTTCTTCTTTTAGCAGCCTATAGCTTTAAAAAAAAAAATAGGAGAGACAAGCGTCTGAGGAGCTGAGCTGTCACTGCCCTCCCCCCCCCCCCCCCCACTTTGCTTCGCGGGCAGTTTTTAAAACTGGCAGCACTTCTAGATCGCTCCCCCTAGAAGGTACGGGGGAGAGATCAGGTGCTCGCAGCAGCCATCCCAGCTCTTGAAGCTCCTTCTTCTGAGCATGGGCTGCAGCACAGAGACCTGCAGGAGGCTCTGTTTACCAGTTCAACGCAGGCAGCCGGAACTTTAGCTCTGTAGTGCTCAGGATTCGAAAGGCGTTGCTGGAGAGTATTTTGTGCCTAACGGGGTAAGTGGCCTCTTTCCCGCTTTCATTATACTGGGCATTCTTTTAGTTTCGTTGCTGTCGGGTCTTCTTTTGATTTTTTGTGTTTGGCGCCCTTTTTTCTCGTCGTCTTGTGGTCACTGTGACCATTTTGGAAATGGATTTTTCGCGGGATGTGCAGGAGCCCGTGAGGTTTTTTCTTTTTGCGAGTAGGTGTCCTTAGCCTTTAGAGCAGCACATGTGCTTTTTTGTTTGCTCAATCTTCTGTTCAATTAAAAAAAAACAAAAAAAACCCGGCGATAAGTCTTGTGGATTATTTTCCTTTGTTGGTGGAGTTTTAGGCTCTCCTCTCAGCTCTGTTTCTCTGTGGGGGGGGGGGTGTGAACCTTCATTTCAATGGCGATGAGACCGCAGTGTGTGGTCTATGGCTCTCGCAGGGGTACTGTGTCCGTTTCAGGGATTTGCAAAGGCTGCACGGCTATTTCTGCGGACATGGAACAGCAGATGGAAGGCAAGCCTCTCCCAGACCCCTTAGTTCCTATTTTGTCTGCTGAGGGAAATACTTCCACGGTCTCTCCCCTATCTCCAACTCCAGTCCCTTCCAAGGGACAGGGGTCTGGGTTGCCGGGGGAAGGGGTGGAATCTTCTTCTTCCTTGGCAGATTTTTCTCCAGATTTCGTGCTGCTTATGCATCAGGCGTTCAAATTAGGGCGTTTAGGTAAATTACCAGAGTCCTTCACCACTCCGTCTCCTCTTCCGGCCTCCAAAGCGGAGGGGGTCGGGCGGACTTCATCCAAGCCGGCGAAGAGGTTTCGACCCGCAGAACTGGATATGGAAGATGCGGAGTGGCAGGAAACAGATGTGGAAATGGATCCGGAGGACTTATTTGATGATCTAGAGGAAGGGGAAATCCCTGAGCCCGAAGATCAGGCTAGGATTATCTGAGTGTTTCGTAAGGAGGAGCTGGTGCCCTTGATTACGGAAGCTCTTCAAACGCTCCATCTCGCTACAGTGCGTCCGGCTGAGGACGAAGTGTTGGAGGATCCCATCATTCAGATGGTGCAGGAATCTCAAGTGGTGTTTCCGGTACACCGAGTGGTAGATCAGATAATTCAAACCGAGTGGGATCAGCCTGAGTCTGGTTTGAAGGGAATTCGGACAATGAACCGCCTCTATCTGTTAGAGGATAAGGACAAGGAAAAGTTTAAATCGCCTCGGGTTGACGCTGCGGTTTCCACAGTAACCAAGAAGACGACAATCCCAGTTGAGGGGAGTGCGGCCTTAAAGGACACTCAGGACAGGAAAGTGGACGGTTTATTGAAGCAGGCCTTTCAAACCAACTCTTTATCGTTACAGGCTTCTATTTGTGGAGCCTGGGTGGCTAGAGCTTGTTTAAGGTGGGCTCAGCATTTGCGCCAGCACCCCCACTTGGATCAACAAGGCTTACTTGAGGTGACCCGGCTAGAGTCTGGTTCAGCGTACTTAGCGGATGTGCATTATGATCTTATCAGAACATTGGCTAACAGTATGGCGTCCTTGGTGGCGGCACGGAGATCCATCTGGTTGCAGAATTGGGCGGCCGATGGCTCTTCAAAATCTCGTCTCAGCAAACTCCCTTTCAAGGGCAGGTTGTTGTTCAGAGACGATATGGATAAGTTGGTAAAGGACTTGGGTGAGTCTAAAGGCGGCAGACTGCCGGAGGATAAGCCTAAGCTAGGTAGGAGTCTGCCGGTTTCTCGAGGTCAATTTAGAGATTTTAGGAGATTTCGATCCTCTCGCCTGTGGAATACTCAACGCGGCCATTTTGGGTCAAAATCCCATAATTTTCGTGGCTTCTGAGGAGCAGGCAGAGGTTTTGCAGCTACCTCCTCCTCTTCATCCTCTTCCCTTAGTCACAAGCCATAATGAAGCGAGGCGGACCATGGGGGGAAGTCAAGTGATCGGAGAGCATCTTCGGGACTTTCTTCCTTCTTGGGTCCAGATTACCTCGGATCAGTGGGTGCTCGAGATAGTCAGAGAAGGTTATGCGCTGGAATTTGCCTTTCCACCACGGGACTCCTTTGTTCTTTCTCCCAGCAGGGGTCAGCAAAAGGAGCTGGCAATTCGCTCAACGTTGGAACAGCTGCTAGCTTTGGGTGCGGTTATTCCCGTTCCGGAGTCCGAGCACGGGGTAGGTCCTTACTCCATTTATTTTGTGGTGCCAAAGAAGGACGGATCCCTCCGTCCTATTTTAGATCTCAAGGGTGTGAATCATTGTCTGTGAGTGCCTCATTTCCGCATGGAGACCCGGAAGTCCGTCATAGTGGCAGTGCGACAAAGGGAGTTTTTGACCTCTCTGGACCTTACGAAGGCCTATCTACATATTCCGATCAGGCCGATTCATCAAAAGTTTCTTTGGTTCGCTCTTCCTTTGGGGCACTACCAGTTTCAAGCTTTGCTGTTCGGGCTAGCTACAGCTCCACGCACCTTCACCAAGGTTATGGTCATGGTGGCAGCGGCTTTGCAAAAGGAAGGTATCCTAGTTCACCCTTATCTCGATGACTGGTTGATTCGGGCGAAGTCCGAGAAGGAGAGCTTGCAGGCCACAGACAGAGTCGTAGACATGCTGCAGAGTCTCGGCTGGGTAGTAAATGCGAAGAAGAGTCACTTAGTTCCTTCTCAAGTCCTCGAATATCTAGGGGTCTGTTTCGACACGGCAAGAAGCTTGGTGAGCCTTCTGGTTCGCTGCGCTCAGGCCTTGCGTCAGCTGGTGCGAACCTTCTTAGCGATTCCCGCTCCGTCTGCGTGGTGGTATCTGCGGCTGCTGGGAACAATGGTGGCAACCCTGGAGGTGATTCCGTGGGCCAGGTTTCATATGCGTCCGCTTCAAAGAGCTCTGTTACGTCGTTGGTCGAATCAGTTGGATTCGCTGAATCATCGGTTACCCTGTCCGAGGCCAGTTCGGCGGGCTTTGCAGTGGTGGCTCCGACCGGAATCACTAGGGGGGTCTTCCCTTGGAGCAGCCAGTTTGGATAGCTTTATTAAAGGATACGAGTCTGGCAGGCTGGAGGGCCTACTGTCAGGGCCGTTTCGCGCAGGGAGCGTGGTCAGCCCAGGAGGCTTTGTGGTCGATCAACCGGCTCGAGTTGCGGGCAGTGAGGCTAGCACTGCGGACCTTCGAGGCGTCCGTAATGAGATAGGTGGTGAGAGTCCTGTCGGACAATTCGGCTACAGTGGCGTACATCAACCGTCAGGGAGGCACAGGAAGCGTAGCCATGGAAGAGGAGGCGGAGGCGCTCTTCGAGTGGGTGGAAGTACGTCTCCTGGGCATTTCGGCGGCGCATATCGCAGGAAAAGAAAATGTGATGGCAGATTTTCTCAGCAGGGTGCGGGTGGACGCCAGAGAGTGGGTGTTGCATCCGCAGATTTATGCGCAAATAATTCACCAATGGGGACCGCCGATCATGGATCTCATGGCGACCTTCCAGTCAGCGAAGACAGGTCAATTTTTCAGCAGACGGAGAGAACGCATGTCCGAAGGGATCGACGCCCTCATTCAACCATGGCCCGATTCCGGTCTGCTGTATGTCTTTCTGCCCTGGGCTTTGATCGGAAGAGTGGTCCAACGCATTGAGGCGCACTGCGGAAAGGTCTTGCTGGTGGTGCTGGATTGGCCCCGGCGGCCGTGGTATGAAGATCTGGTTCGCCTTCTCGACGGCGTGCCATGGAAGCTTCTGCTCTTAGTAGACCTGCTACTTCAGGGTCCGCTGCGCATGCCTCAGGTGGATCGATTCTCGCTTACAGTCACAGTTCTCCATCCGAGTAGGAGAGTTAGTATGTCTAAGCCAATGATTTTACAATACTACCACTAAGAGTGTAGCAGCAAAGCGCAGACAAACCAATGATACCAGGAGTCTGTTCAGAAGGTCCAAATCATTTATTTGTGCACAAGTCTCGAACCAGTCAATTTCAAAATGGCTGAGCAAAGTTTTCAAGCATTACAACAACTTTTATAGACTTTTGTTCCATTCTAGGTATAGAAAAGCATTTCATTGGTCCCGGTAACCTCCCGTACCTCCCGTACCTCTTCCATTGGTCCCGGTACTGATAAGTTTATCCAATTATGTCCCTTCTGTGGGCATGACACCTGCATGCCCCCCTTCTAGTCCCAATTACAATGGTCAGTTCATCAACTTGTTACTTTCACACTCTCAAGGCCATAGAACCAATCTGTGCGTGCAGAGGAGCAGGGTTCTGCAACTCATCTGTCAGCACTCCCAATTATTTCTTTGCAGATGTACTTTTTCTTATCAGTAACTTTTAAACATGTCTTTTCTGTATTTTTCCATTTCTCAGTTCTACAGTTCTGCCTACCTAAGCTAATTCACTATTTCTACTGAGGTCCGTCTTACAATAGCAGCATGTTGGGGGATGTGCAATCCTATATGCTTCTCCACAGGCCTCATTTACAGGTCAAGCTAGCCATGCTGGCCTGCTTATGTCAGACACTGTGGGTCACAGGCCTGCACCTGCCACATTCCCCCCTTTGATTAATCTCACCCTATTACTCATTAAGGTGTGAGAGTTAAATCACCATTCGAAGAATCACATCATGATTGAAGGATTACGACTAGGGCTGGCTTTATACAAAGCCATGATTTTAGTTGCGGTCTTCCGCTCTACTGTGTTATCAATAGCATTATGAATGGAACGCATACAACATGGGATTAAACATGGTAATAAGAAAATAACAGCAACAAGGATTAGTACTAAAACAATGAAAGTCTTAAATCCTCCCAGCCAAGAGAAAAGGTTAGCAAACCAGTTAGGAAATTTCAATGCGTGCCAAGTCTGTACTGGCACATAAGCATGTCTTTGCATATCTTTAGCAATTTCTTCAACTACTTGACCTTTATCATCTATTTTCAAACAGCAATTAGTTAAATTCAGCTTACCACATACTCCTCCTTCAGCTGCTAACAAATAATCAAGTGCTAAGCGGTTCTGGTATATAGCAGTGCGCATCTGAGTACTTTGTCTAGCTAAGAGCGTAAGAGCATGACTAGTTTCATTAGTTATTATTTCAACTACTGCTTGCAAGCGAATAATACGATTTATCATATAAATTGGGGTACGATAACCGTACATACCATCATCATTCCAAGTGGCAGGTCCATAATACTCAATGATTCTTTCTGGTGGCCAATCATCACCTTGCCACTTCTCCCACTTACCTATCTGTAAGGCTTCTCTTTTCTGTCTCAATGCTCTTTTGTGTCGGTGGGTAGTGTATACAGGGTATCCTAATTGTTCTCCATGTTCAGTGTTTAACAGGAAGAAAGAAGGTCTGATGGTTCCTAAGACACATGCTCCTCCCCAGTGTGGCGGGAGTTGCGCATATGCTCGGTTTCCACAGATCCAATATAGGCCAGGTGGGGCTTGCCAGGCTTGGACTTTGGCAAGGTTAGTCCATAGACCTGCAAGTTCAGGAAATCTGGCTAATGGGTTAGGAGGTTCAGGATGTCTGATTCCTGACCACCATGCTGTCTTTTTGGTCGTGGCATTATAGTACTTCTGGCTAAGACAGACCAGCTGTCCTACCTTTTGGGTGAACTGGGGTCCAGTTCTGGCATAGCAAAGACGTCCAACGATTGAGTGCGCTAACACCCATTCACTGGTAGTCTTGTGTAATTCAGTCTGGTTGTAAGTCATAGAATAATTTAATTCTTGGGCTTCCCATGGCCATTGGTCTCCCATTTGGGTTCCGCCACAAAAATAGCAATCTGAGATCTTCAGACTAGATACTACTGCTCCGGCTAATTCTAGAAATAAATTCTGTGAAGGGTGAGGGATCTCAAACTTATTTACATGCATAGCTTCATAAAAAGTATTATGAATATGATATTTAGATGACTTGTGGGCTTGGGTATTCAATCTGATATACACAATGGTCCCTGGATCTATTGCTCCTCCAGCAATACGTAAACCAAACTTGTATCCTTGTTTCCATGCATGGGGATTGTGTATACGTAAATGTAAGGGGTTGCAAGCATCTTTCTGACATTTATCATTTGTGGTTGGCTTGGTTAAAGTAGCCATCCGTTTATCTATTTTCTCATCAGTTATACCAGTGTTCCAGGTAGCATAAAAAACACATCCCCAATACGGGCAATAGTAATCTGCCGCTGTTGCAGTACTATAGCCTGATCCTGTTTTACCTGTACACTTCCACCAATTTGTGGCACCTTCTGGACACATATACTTATGGTCATTTCGATACGCTTTCTCCCATGTACCACAGGTGGACTGACTATCTCTATTAATGGCATTACATGCATCAAAATTCAAAACAGCAGGTTTAGTAATGTCCTTAAGTGGTGGTGTAGCAGCTAATATAGGTCCATCTGCATCCTTCCATCTTATTTCCAACGTGTAATAGGATGGATTCTGATGCGGATTATAGCATGCTTTGATTTTGCCATGAGTGCAAACATTTAGTTCAGTGGTGTTATAGATACACCGAGTTATTGTTCCCTTGCAGGTATAGTAAGAATGGTAAAGCAAAGTCTGAGTTACTTTCAGTCCAGTTCTAGTAGAAGTAATGCAAGCAGTGCATGGAGGTAAAGCATAAGTCTGTTCAAAACCTCCAAAGAAGGCAACCAAGGCAAAGCAAAAACAAAGATACATGTTGATGTTGATTGAAGTTCTTCTGAATCCTCAGCTTGCTGATCTTGATCACGACGGTCTTTTATTCTTCGTCCCGTTTGCTAATGAAGCAATTTAACGGGTGCTGAGTGTTGATTGAAGATCCTCAAGATGTCCAGTACACATTAACCAACTTATGAGCAATTTCAGTTGGCTTGTGAAGTCTGGCTTAGTCAATGTAGTCTTAAAGTAGTGTGTCAAATCACACACACATTTGGTTCGTTGAAACAAAACTGTTGCTGCATGGAAAACAGCAATCCTCTTCGAAAGACTTGGCTACTGCAAAGCACTTGTGATGAAGTGTCTAGGCTGCTGGTTGCCGTCTTAGAGTAACTCGCAAGGGTACATCAGGATGCTGCTCTGCTGTCCACTGCTCTGGTTCAGGATCGGCGGCGGGCTTGACTCTGCTGTGGTGGATCCAGGCGTCGATCTCGGCTACCTTTACTGCAGTTGGGGTAGACAGGATGACGGTGTACGGTCCCTTCCAATGGGGTTCCAACGGTATCTTCTTCCAATCTTTGATCCACACCGAAGTACCAGGCTGGTAGGGATGCAAGGGTTCCGTCAAGTTGATAGGCAACTGGTCTTGGATCCACGTATGGAGAGTCTGCAGAACAAAACTAAGAGCTAGGAGTTCTTGTCTGGTTACTTCTGAACCAATCTGGGCTAAACTTCCTTTGACTCCCTGCACTATTGGTGGGGGTTTACCATACAAAACTTCAAAAGGGGAAAATCCTGTTGACTTTACAGGAGCTGAGCGTATTCTGAGTAAAGCTATGGGGAGCACTTGGGGCCACTTCAAGTGTGTCTCCTGACAAAGCTTGGACATTTGGGCTTTCAAGGTACGATTCATTCGCTCAACTTTCCCTGAACTCTGGGGTCTGTATGCAGTGTGGAGTTTCCATTGTATCTGCAAGGCTTTTGCTAACTGCTGAGTAACTTGGGAGACAAATGAGGGTCCATTGTCTGACCCTATTACTGCTGGGATTCCAAATCTGGGGACAATCTCTCTCATTAAGACTTTAGTAACTTCTTGGGCTTTCTCAGTTCTGGTTGGGAATGCTTCTACCCACCCAGAGAAAGTACAAACTAATACTAATAGGTAATGGTATCCATTGGCTTTTGGCATTTCGGTAAAATCAACTTGGAGGTTGTGCATGGGGGTGACACCTCCTGACTGAACTCGGGGTGCCGTAATAAGGCCTTGCTTGGCATTATTTTTGGCACAGGTTAAACATTGACGTGCTACTGAGGCTGATATGGTTGTCATCAGAGGGATGTAGAAATGTGGTCTGAGTGCTTTCTCCATAGCACTCTTCCCATAGTGGGTGGCTTTGTGGAAAGCTTTGACAAAAGATGGTCCTAATAGTTCAGGAATTACTATTCGTCCTGGAGGTTGACTGCCCTCTTCTGGTGGCAGCTCAATCCAACCATCTCTCAGTACTCCATTTTCTCTGTCACAATAGTAATCCAATTCTTTGGTGGTATATCGTGGGGTCCATAGATTCAAAGGTACTGGAAACAATGCTGCTTGCACTGGCATAGCTTGTGGGGCTATCTGTCCTGTCATAGCTGCTTGTCGTGCTGAGGCATCTGCAAATCTATTCCCTCGGGCAACTTCTCCTTTTCCTGCTTGATGTCCTCTGCAATGCATGACAGCTACACGTGTTGGGGCCCAAACTGCATCAAGTAACATCAATATCTCGGGACCATATTTGACTGATTTTCCTCCGGATGTGATGAGTCCTCTTTCTTTATAGAGAGCTCCATGGGCATGCAGTGGAATCTGTATATACATTTAGCACAAGTTTTTCTCCTAACAACAATGCTCTGGTGAGTGCTATCAATTCGGCTTTCTGGGCTGATGTGCCTGAGGCTAAGGCTGATGATTCAACTACTTCGTGTTGAGTGACGACTGCATATCCGGCACAGCGTCGTCCATCAAGGATGAGACTGCTCCCATCAACATAATAGATCTGGTCAGGATTGTCTATGGGCACATCTGTCAAGTCAGGTCGACTGGAGAACACAGTTTCCATGACTTCGATACAGTCATGTTCTGGGAGTTCTTCACTGATGGGTATCAAGGTGGCTGGGTTCAAGGCATGGCTCACTTCAAGTTGTATCTGTGGGTTTTCACATAACATGCTCTGGTACTTCAACATTCGGGAATTGGTGAGCCAATCATTTGCTTTTTGTTCCATAAGGGCAAGGACTGCATGTGGCACAGTGACTCGTATGTTCTGTCCTAATGTGAGTTTGTCTGCTTCACTCACTAATAGCGCTGTAGCTGCAACTGCTCTCAAGCAAGGTGGCCATCCTTTGGCCACAGGGTCCAATTGTTTCGATAGGTAGGCTACAGGTCGCTCCCAATTTCCCAATTTCTGAGTCAACATGCCTAAGGCATTTCCCTGTGCTTCATGTACAAACAAGTGGAAAGGTTTATGGACATCTGGTAGTCCAAGTGCTGGTGATGACATCAATTCTTCTTTTAACTTCTGAAAGGCTGTATCCTGCTCAAGTCCCCACTCCAGTGGTGACTTTTCTTCTCCTTTTGTGGCTTCATACAGTGGTTTGGCAATTTGGGCAAAGTTGGGTATCCAGATTCGGCAATATCCTGCCGCACCCAGAAAGGCTCTGACTTGCTTTCTGGTTGTAGGAGTTGGAATTCTACATACTGCTTCTTTTCTTTCTCTGCCTAATCTTCTGCTTCCTTGGGTAATACGAAAACCCAAGTATTTCACTTCTTTTTGGCATAGCTGTGCTTTGGCTCTGGAAACTTTGTATCCAGCTTCATCTAGTAACTGCAAGAGGTCTTTGGTGGCTAGTATAAATTCACTTTCTGATATGGCAGCTATCAACAGATCATCCACGTATTGGAGAAGCACTCTCTTCCCCGGGGCTACTGGATAGCTTGAAAGGTCTTGATTCAGTGCAGCACTAAAGATGGTAGGTGAATTCTTGAATCCTTGGGGTAATCTTGTCCAGGTAAGTTGGCCCCCTCTTCCAGAGATGGGGTCCTGCCATTCAAATGCAAACAATATTTGGCTTACAGGGGCTAATCTTATGCAAAAGAATGCATCTTTCAAATCCAGTACAGTGAAATGGGTAGCTTCAGCAGGTATCAGTCCTAGAAGAGTGTAAGGATTGGGTACAACTGGATGTATGGTTTCAACTGCATCATTTACTCTTCTCAAATCTTGTACTGGGCGATAATCATCTGTCCCAGGTTTCTTTACTGGCAAAAGTGGAGTATTCCATGGGGATTGACATACTTTTAGTAGGCCATACTCGAGCAATCTTTGTAGGTGGCGATGGATGCCTTCAATTGCGGCTCTTGGGAGAGGGTACTGTTTGACGTGTACTGGTGTAGCACTAGGCTTGAGGGTTACAATCACTGGAGCTATATGCTTGGCTAGGCCTGGGGGACTGCCTTCTGCCCATACTCCAGGTGGTGCATCGATGTTCTTTAGAGTTTGTTCAAAATAGGTATCTTGGATGGAGTCATCAACGTAATACCTCCACTCTTCTTCTCGGGGAACTGTCAGCAGCATTACTCCTGCTGGTTTGGCTTGGGAATTTACTGTCATTTGCATTTCTCCTTGTTCAGAGAAAGATATCTGTGCTTGAAGCTTGGCTAGCATGTCTCGTCCCAGTAGTGGTACTGGACATTCGGGCATGTAAAGGAATTGATGAGTTACTTGCTGTCCTCCTAGACTGCATATTCGGTTTTGAAGAAAAGACTTTGTGGCTTTGGCACCAGTTGCTCCTATAATGGTGACTGCTTTTGTAGTGAATGGGGCTATCTTTTTGTCTATTACTGAATGCTGTGCTCCAGTATCAACCATAAAGTTCATAATTTGGTCTCCTATTTGTATTCCGACCATAGGCTCCTGGAGACCTAAAGCAAACTTGGAGCCCGGTCTGTCCTAATCCACGTCATCCTCATCATGGGCTGGTGTGGCCAATGCTTGAATGGCTCCTCCTCTCTCTCGCTGGTATTGTTCTCGATTGGCTCCTCCTCGGCCTCGGGGACAGCCTCGTCTTTCTTCTCGCCACTGATGATCGTTGTCGTCATCTTGCTGGGCGTCTTCGAGTTGCGGGCATGTATCTCTCCAATGTCCTTCCTCTCTGCAATAGGCGCATTGGTTCACGCCTAGTCTCTGGGTCCGGCCTCCGTCTTGACCCCGCCCTCTTCCTCTGCTCCTTCGACTAGGGACACCTCCCCTTTTCTTTTCAACTATGGCCGCAGCCAAAAAATCAGCTTTCTTCTTCATCTTTCTATCACATTCTCGCTGTCTTTCAGTATCACGATTCACATACACTTTATGAGCGACTTCCACTAACTGTGTTGCATTCATGCCCGCAAACCCTTCTAATTTCTGTAATTTACGTCTAATGTCTGGTTGAGACTGGTTTACAAAAGCAGAATTCACCATACATAAACTTCCTGGTGCCTCGGGATCATAGGGAGTATACATTCTGTAGGCTTCAGTTAATCTTTCATAAAAATCTGCTGGGCTCTCATCTATCCCTTGGATAACTCCTGCAACTTTGGAAAGGTTCATAGCCTTTTGGCCCCCCCTTTTCAGGCCTTGTAAAAAGCCTTGGCGAAAACGGGCTAGGGCTGTGGATCCTTCATCTGTATTTGGATCCCATTGGGGGTCTTCATTCGGGAATTCTCTCTGAGCTGCTTCCCGACGGTCTATTATATTCTGCCCTGGTCCCGGAGCTACGGGGTTTCTCTGCCATCCATTCAATAGCTGCTTTTCTAATTCTTGCTCGTTCTTCTGTAGTGAATAGGGTGGTCAGGAGCTGACGGCAATCTGGCCAAGTGGGTTGGTGAGTTTCCATAATGCTAGTTACTAATTCTGTCAGCTCCTGGGGCTTACTAGTATAGGAGGCATAATGCGACCTCCAATTTAACAAATCAGTTGTAGAAAAAGGGATATATACATAAGTTAGGGGTCCCGCTACCACTTCATCATTATCATTCTTTACGGGCACTCCCGGGACTTGCCGTAAGGGAAACAGTTTGGCTGCCATGGGTGTCTTTTGGGATCTAAGGGTTATTGTCGTTGCCTTTGCAGGAGTCGCTTTCTTTTTCTCAACAGGTTTTGCTTTGGGTTTCTCTTTTACTGGCGTGCTAGTGCTAGCGCTGGCTTTCTCAATTATTTGTACACTGTCCTCCTCGTCTGGGGGATTCTCTCTTTCTCCTTCTTCTATCTCCGCTTCTGACTCACTTTTTATGTCCTCCTCTTCTCTTTCCACTAATTCTTCCTCTTTCCTTCCTCCGGGAGGGGGATCAGGGGTTGGGTCCCGCCCCGGCTCTGGCCGTCTCTGGGGTTCTGGGGCAGGACGCCGGGCTACTCTTATTGGACCTGGGGTTCGGGGCTGCCTGAGGACTATTTCTGGGGAATCAGGATCTACCAAGATGGGCTTCTTCTTGGCTTTCTTATCCTGCTCTTTCATTCTAGGCTGTTCCGTTTTCTGTCTAGAATCTGTTTTAGCTAACATTATTCTGCACTGTTCCTCATAACAGCGCTGCGCCCAGGGGGGCGGATCTTCACAAATACTTAACCAGGAATCTATATAGGGGTACTGATCAGGGTGCGCTACCCGCACTCTACGGTGTATTGACTGAATAATCTCTACAGTGAACGTTCCCTCTCGGGGCCAGATGGGGTCTAGATCGGGCCACTCCCTAGTACACAAAATCTGCAAACGGGCTGCTGTCATTTTAATACCATAATCTCCTGAATATCCCTCTTTAAAATGTGCGATCATACATTCTAATGGAGTGTTTCTAGTAGACCCCGCCCCTCCCATTTCGATGTGTGCGCGCAACAACAGACAGAAGGGAAAAGGAGGGCGGACCGTGGGTAAGGGGTCCTCACGGCCCTGGAAACGTATAAGGAGTACAAATAACAAGACAAGACGACAATCGCTTCCCCCTTTTCGCGACCTGAACGCGGTCGCCCGGTCAGGAAATGCGCTACTCAAGGGTCCGCCTTCACTTGGTCCGTGCTGCCAGACCTCTCATTCACACTTCGTTCACACAATCATGCTAGCAACGTATCCCAGAATGCATTCGTTTCTATCTATTCTGACTAGTCTTTTTCCCAATTACAAAAAGGATGAGGGTTTCACCCGGCGAATTCCAATGTGGGGTTACTCGGCTCTTCCTTGAGAGTTGATCATGCTCTCTTACCAATTCCCAATATCTCGAGATTACAAATTCCAAATTCCAAGTTCCAATGGCA
The DNA here is from genome assembly GCA_033557465.1 of Ichthyophis bannanicus. Taxonomy (NCBI): domain Eukaryota; kingdom Metazoa; phylum Chordata; class Amphibia; order Gymnophiona; family Ichthyophiidae; genus Ichthyophis; species Ichthyophis bannanicus. The sequence goes on from JAWIIG010000076.1 coordinate 182,706, forward strand.
GTACTGCTCTTTCTATTTCTGTCTAGACCCAAAATCAAAACTATACTCACCGGATCCGGTCCTCAAACTTCCCAAGCAGGCGCATGAGTTGGACCTCGGACTCCCCTCACTCGGGTTCGAGGCGTTGGCTCCAACCGGGCCCGGCACCCGCCGAGGTCTGACCAGCTCCCTCCGATACAAGGGACCGGTGGCGCCAGGGAGCAGCCCTCGTCGGAAGGGCGCGATCCCGGCAGGACCAAGCCTATAGAGGCGGAAAGTCGTGGTATATTGCCCTATATACACTTTGATTCCACAACTTCCCGGCCAACGCACCAAGGAATATGTAGCAGCAAAGCGCAGACAAACCAATGATACCAGGAGTCTGTTCAGAAGGTCCAAATCATTTATTTGTGCACAAGTCTCGAACCAGTCAATTTCAAAATGGCTGAGCAAAGTTTTCAAGCATTACAACAACTTTTATAGACTTTTGTTCCATTCTAGGTATAGAAAAGCATTTCATTGGTCCCGGTAACCTCCCGTACCTCCCGTACCTCTTCCATTGGTCCCGGTACTGATAAGTTTATCCAATTATGTCCCTTCTGTGGGCATGACACCTGCATGCCCCCCTTCTAGTCCCAATTACAATGGTCAGTTCATCAACTTGTTACTTTCACACTCTCAAGGCCATAGAACCAATCTGTGCGTGCAGAGGAGCAGGGTTCTGCAACTCATCTGTCAGCACTCCCAATTATTTCTTTGCAGATGTACTTTTTCTTATCAGTAACTTTTAAACATGTCTTTTCTGTATTTTTCCATTTCTCAGTTCTACAGTTCTGCCTACCTAAGCTAATTCACTATTTCTACTGAGGTCCGTCTTACAATAGCAGCATGTTGGGGGATGTGCAATCCTATATGCCTCTCCACAGGCCTCATTTACAGGTCAAGCTAGCCATGCTGGCCTGCTTATGTCAGACACCGTGGGTCACAGGCCTGCACCTGCCACAAGAGGACATCCTGGTGGTCAGGTATAAATGTTACTGAACTATCCAACCCTTTAATCAATTTCTCTAGTCTTGCTAAAGTATGGACTAATCTTACTTCTACTAATGCCTGGGAGGCCCCTCCTGGGCTGTACTGGATTTGTGGTACTCGAGCATATGCCCAACTCCCTAACAACTGGGGAGGGGTGTGTGTCCTGGGAACAATTCGCCCGTCTTTCTTATTCCCATTTTCCAAGGAGAGCAGTTAGGATTCCCGGTATACAATGGTCGACAGAAGCGGGATGCCCTAAAGATAGGTCAATGGGATAAGTGGTATGGTGAAGAGTGGCCACCTGAGAGAATTATCACATAAAAATGGACCAGCCACATGGGCGAATGATGGGACCTGGGGATACCGCTAGGGTTACCAACTAGCTCCAGATGCACCCGACAGGTTTGATCCAGTCTTGGGTTTACCCCATTGCATGCAGGGACATGTAGTTCTGATTTCTCCATTGCACTCCATAAGAAAAACAAGACTACATGTCCCTGCATGCAGTGGGGTAACTCCAGGACTGGGTCAAGCCTGTTGGGCGCATCTGGAGCTAGTTGGCAACCTTAGATACCGCACTCCTGTTTATATGCTGAATCGTATTATACGCTTGCAAGCTGTTGTAGAAATTATAACTAATGAAACAAGTAAAGCACTAACCCTCTTAGCAAAACAAAGTACTCAGATGCGCACAGCTATTTACCAAAACCGGTTGGCCCTTGATTACTTGTTAACCTCTGAGGGAGGAGTATGTGGAAAGTTCAATCTGACAAACTGCTGTCTGCAGATTGATGATCAAGGTCAAGTCATTGAAGAAATAGCCGACCATATGCCAAGGCTAGCACATGTACCAGTTCAGACATGGCATGGACTAGAACTCAATGGGTGGTTCGGAACTATGTTTTCGGGGCTGGGAGGTTTGAAGACTATTGTGTTCGCTGTTTTACTAATGATAGCTATGTGTCTGCTCCTTCCATGTTTCCTAGCCCTTTGCCTGCGTATGGTCCCCTCAATCATTGACAGTACAGTTGAACGAAAGACAGCGGCCAGGGTACTAGCTATGTGGAAGTATCAGGCCTTGCCTCAGGAGGAAGCATCAGTTTGAGAAGGACATGATATGTGATTTTTTTCCTAATCCCTTTTTAGGAGGGGTGAGGATAATCAAAGGGAGGAATGTGGTAGGCTACAGCCTCAAACTAGACCTGGATTTCAACCCCCACCTGGGATTAGTGCTAAAAAGAACCAGAGTTTAAGAATCTGCTTTAAACTGCTTTTGAAAGTCCCCTTCCTCCCTCTATGAAGTTTGTACAAGTTCTTTATGCTTGAATTTTCCTTGCATTCTCTGACTTAGAACAGTTTGAGAAGGGGGAATGGGGAATGGGGCCCAGAGAGGGTCACCGATTGGATAGGTGTGAGGGGCGTTGGGACCAATAGAATTGTATATAAGGAATCTGCTGCTGTACTTCGTTGCTCAGTCCCTTTTGGACACGATCCTGTCTGAGCCTGTGCACATTAAATTGGCTTGGACCCTGCAACTGACTCCTGGTATTATTTATTGCATGCACTTCGTTGCTACAGTACCTGCTAATAGCTGTGCGAGACGCGAAACGCGAATCTGTACATTTGCCTTCCTTTTTGTTTTTTTTACTTCTACATTGAGGAATTCTTTTTCTCTTTATATATGTCAGGATACTGCTCTGAAGTCGTTTAGAAAGAATTTTAAAACGTAAATTTTTTGCAGGCCTTTGGTTGCTCTGAGTGGTGAGGAGTGTCTATTGCTGGACTGCTCTACATAGATTTTTTAAATTTAATTTTTTAAATTTTAATTTAATTTTTGTATCTCATATATTTTGATATAAATTTGTTTTTATTTGTACTGTAAACTACTTTGCTGTTTCCACTAAAATCAGTATATCGGGTATGCAATAAACTAAACTAAACTAAACTGTGACTAGAAAGTGGAGTCTCAGCAGCTTGTTGCCACACAGAAGATGGCCGCCAGGACGAGATCCTAAGAGCACAGAGGTTTCTTGTTTTTCAGTCTAGATCCCTCCTCCCCTTCCTCTCTCCTCCCCTAACTGCAGAACATTTCCTGTCCTCTCTGCAAGCCTCCACCATTGAGAGAGAAGCAGAGCCCGAAGCCTCATCCTGGGAAAGAAAGAGAGAGAAGTGAGTGAATCCTCCTGATCTGAAAGTGAATCCTCCCCAGAAAAGCAGGAGAGAGAATGGCTGAGGTAGAGTTTGCACAGGTAGGGCAGCTTACACTCCAGGGCTGAGGACAGTGTAGCAGTTTGTAAAAACAGAAAAAAAAAGCAGTTCAGGAAGGGAGGGTCCAACAGTCTTTATTACACACGTATATGCATCATTCACAAGAGGCAGAAACAAAGGCAGGCAGAGTATATGACTCCTGGTCCTGCATCTAGCCACATTCACTGAACACTAGCCAGTATTTCCCAATCAGTGAAGCAACAGACCTGATTTTGGTAAAGTCCCCACTGTCTGATGTTCACCGTACATGCCAGCACTTAGGTTTCCCTCAGCACCTCACAGCAATAACAGACACCAGCAGTAACTCTTACATGTGCAGGAGCTCCTTTCTGGGCACAGTGTAGATGGGCATGTATCTCCTTCCTACCTACAGCACTGAGCCCTGGGGTGTGGGAATTAATGGGCTGCATGCAGGGTCTGGGTCAGCACAGACACACTGTTCACCATCTGCCTTCCATCAGGTAAAACCCACTTTCCACCTTCTGTTTCTGTTGCCCCTATTTCCTCAAGCTGGTTTTTCCCTTGCAGTAAATGTGGGATTTACTGTGTGACTCACTACTTCTGGGGTTAAGTAGAATATAGGAGATATGTTTTCCCCTAAGGTAGCTTCCTTAGCAGCCTCATGGGCTATTCTATTCCCCCTCACTTCAAATGAATTCCCAGCTTAATGTCCCTTCACATGCACTATTGCTATCTCTTGTGGTAGCAGCAGATTTTTCAACACTTGTTTGATTAATTCCTCATGCACTAACTCCTTTCCCTTGCTGTTTATCAAACCTCGTTCCTCCCAGATCTTCCCAAAGGTGTGTACCACTCCAAAAGTATATTTTGAGTCCTTGAAGATTGTCCCATCTCCACTCCCTAATAGCTTCAAAGCCTGATTCATATAGTTCACATGTTTGTGCTGACCTATTGGGTAGCCCGCCTGCTTCAAGGGAGCAGTAACGTTCTCCTTCTATTACTGCATACCCATTTCATCTTTTCCCTTCTATCACCCTAGAGCTGGGGTCACCAACCTCCAGAGGGCCGCGGGCCGCACAGCCGACTACCGGGAGCCTCGCGGGCCGTACCCCCCTTCTCCCCGCCCCCGCGAAATAAAACAACAAATGCAAAATGATGAAAACAATGGCTGATCACCTTTATTGAATTTAATGAGATGGCTGATGATTCATGCTAGTAGACAAACGCTTAAAGTCCGGCTTCACAGATGACACTGACAGGAGAAGGGACGCTTGCAGGTGGTCGTCGGTGAGCTGCGAGCGCGTGGTACAATGGCGGGAATCCTTGGCGGGCCGCACGTAATGTTAACCGGGGTAGAGCCTCGCGGGCCGCACGAAGGGACCTCATGGGCCGCAGGTTGGTGACCCCTGCCCTAGAGGATCCATCTACAAACAAATGCTTCCCTGCATGCAAGGGGGTATCCCCTAAGTCTGGTCTTAACCTGATCTGGTATTCTATGATGTCCAAGCAATCATGTTCTAGTTCCTCACTTCCCCCCTCACCTTCCCATACGAAAGTGGCAGGGTTTTTTTCCATTAGTATTGCTTCACATTTCAGGATTCGTGAATCAGTGAGCCACCTCCCAGCCCTCTGGGTTAGGATGGTTCTCATCTGATGTGGGGTACTTACTACTAGGGCCCCTCCAAACGTCAATTTCCTGCTCTCATCCACCAGTAGGGCTGTTGCCGCCACTGCTTGGACATACTCCTGCCATCCTCTAGACAATGAATCTAGAATTTTAGATAAATATGCAACTGGCTGTTTCTTCCCTGCCCATTTTTGAGTAAGGACCCCCAACGCAGTCCCTTTGTCAACAGTGGCAAAAAGGTGTAAGGGTTTATGCAGCGAGGGTAAAGCCAGGACTGGGGTTTCTACCAAGCTTTGTTTTAGCTCTCTTACTAACTCCTGCTCCTCTTCTTTCCAGATTAAGTTGTTAGGTTCTTTTTCTAACAGCTTTGAGTATAATCCTTTAGTCTTTTGGGCATATGAGTCTATCCATAACCTACAGTATCTGGCTAATCCCAGGAACTTCCTTAGTTCTTTTTTTGTCTTTGGAAGTGGTAAATCTGCAATTCCTTTTATTTGCTCTGGACTGATTCTCCGTTTTCCTTCACTAATCAGATGTCCAAGGTATTTTACTTCTTTCTCTACAAATTGTAATTTGGTTTTGTTAACTCGAAACCCCTGACTTCCCAGAAACTCCAAGAGGGCTCTGGTAGCTTCACTGACTTGAGTTTTCTTTTCTCCTGATATTAAAAGATCAACTACATATTGCAAAAGAGTCACACCGAATGGTGTAGAGAACATTTCTAATACTTCTTCCAGTACTTGTCCAGATAGGTCCAAAATGCATCCTTCAAATCTATAACACTAAACCACTTATGCTCTTGGGGTATTTTACTCAGTATTGTGTAGGAGTTCGGTACCACTGGGTGCTTTACCCATACTATTTGGTTCAGCTTCCTTAAGTCCTGTACTAACCTGTATGATCCATCTGGTTTTCTTACTGGCAAGATGGGAGTGTTAAATGGGGACATACATGGTTCTAATATTGCATCCTGGAGTAAGCTTTTTATAACAGGTTGGAGGCCCTTGCGGCCTTCCAAGGAAATGGGATATTGTTTTTGGCTCACTATCTCGCCCTTCTTTCTTAATTCTATCTTTAGGGGTGGAATATCCAGTCCTCCCCTGTTTCCTTCCCTTGCCCATACTACAGGGTCTATTTGGCTTTCTTCCTCCTCAGTGAGGAGAGCCATTCCTACAACAATTTGGTCATCTTTTACCTTCATTTCTAAGTTTAACTGTGTAATCATATCCCTTCCTAAAAGATTATTCCCTGCCCAGCCCTCCTCTCTCTTATCTCACTCTCCTGGTCATTCCTCCTCAGTTCACGAGATAAACTCCCAGCATTAGAAAACCATATTATAAACCCTTGAGTTCTGTGCGCACTTCTTTGCATTTGGAAGTAATAACTAATACCTTCATCATCTCTGAATTGAAATGAACAAGCTAATATCTTATACATCTATTTATGCAGTTTTCTTGTGTGCTAAACTCTTATGTGGGTAGGACGCCATCTCAGCACAGCAAACTCTTCACAGAAGCTGTAGTGAGCTGTGTATTAGCCTCTCGTACTTTATTACATCAGTCCCTCAGCACAGCTCTGAGCCACTAGGCCACTGCACAATGTCCAATGACATAAACCTTCTAGAGACCAAAAACACATCAAAACATAAGAATATACATTACCTTTATTGATTCTGCTTCACAAGGAAAATGGTACAAGAAGATTTTAATTGTTCTTTATTTTTATACTTTTAAAACATTTTGGGCCCTAAGGTTTTTTACAAAAGTCATGTTACTGAAATAAAAATAGTCATTGCTTATCAATTTTTAAATGCTGAACACAAATATGACAGTGAAATTGCAAAGTTGGCTCTAGTTTTTTTGTAATCTACAAGAATTAATGTTTACATCACGAAATGCATGTCAATAGTAAATATAATAGGCCTTCAGTTAATACCTGTAAAAAACCAAGTCAGAGACTACTTCTTAGATTTTTTCGCCTGTCTCTTGTACAGCTGTTCGGGAGCTTCTCTGGGGAGTGTCCAGCAGTAGTCAGCCAGCATTGTAGTGGACCATTTTCCCTGGTATCTTTGCTCCATCGTTGCGATATCCTGGTGAAAACGTTCGCCCTGTTCATCACTAACCATACCATAGTTGTCAGGAAAGAAATCGAGATGGGAATCAAGGAAACTGATCTTTAGAGACATATTGCAGCCAAGTTTCTGATACTGCATCAGCATGTCTTCTACTAGTTCCTTGTAGTTTTCTGCCCTAACTTTCCTGAGAAAGTTTGTTGACACTAGGCGAAAAGCATTCCATGCTTGTTTGGCATCACCCTGCAGCAAGTTGTTGAACCAGTCATCTTTGAAGAGCTCTCGAATCTGAGGACCCACAAACTCCTTTAATCTTTGCTTCGCTGAGTCAAGGGAATTTTTCATGCAGGTATCGGAAAGCTGGCGAAGTGCAGTTCATGGCTTTCACAAAGTTTTTCATCAAACCTAGTTTGATGTGAAGGGGTGGTAGCAGGATTTTGTGAGCCTCAACCAGAGCTGGGTGCTGGATATTCTTCTCTCCAACTGTTACATTTTGTCTGCGATTCCATTCCTTCCGCAAGTAGTGCCAATCCCTTGCTCGGCTATCCCACTCACATAAGAAACACATGTATTTTATATATCCCTGCTGCAGTCCCATTAAAAGGGCAACTACCTTCAAGTTCCCGCAGAGGTGCCAGCTGGACTTGTTATAGTTAATGGAAGTCAGTAGATGCTTAAAGTTATTGTATGTCTCTTTCATGTGGACGACATGCGCTATTGGAATAGATGGAAGACGGTTTCCATTGTTCAAAAGCACAGCCTTCAGACTCAGTTTCGAAGAGTCTATAAATAGTCTCCAGTCTTGTGGGTCATGAGTGATTTTTAAGGCATTCATGAGGCTTGCAATATCGGAACAGAATACCAGATTACTTTCCTTTCCGACTGCGTATAGTACACTGCTGACGTCAGATGGCTTCAGCAGCCGTCTGGCAGTAGTATTGCATTGCATCAGAAAATGATGCAATCAACTCTGGATGATGTGTGCATGCTGGTATTATGCAATGTGATGTAATATTACATAATTCAAGGCTTATTTGGGATGTTGTTGATGTCCTACTGGATACATTTACACGGTGAAACGTCACAAATGAACTACATGCAACATCTTCAAAACGAGAGCCAATACAATTTTTTTAATGTTATATTCGTGTTCAGCTCACCAAGATACTACAGATTAGGGCCTTTTAAAGTCAGTAACAATTTCAGTGTTGACCAGTGTATTCTGTGCCATTGGCTAGCACGATTACAGCAGCTAGTCACCAGCGCTGAAGAGTTATCCTTGACATTAAATGCCGGAGCCATATCCGGCAACCAGCATTCAATACCCGAGTTGGCCGCACAGCCCACGAGCCCACAGAAGCTAACTGGGCAATAGCAATATTGAGCTCCCAGTTTTTGCTGTGTCTATCTGTATCTGTGTGTCGCTAACCGGGCAGCGGTTAAATATCGCTGCTGCCCAGTTATCGACTGGTGCCACCACTGGAACACCCACGGCATGCCCCGATGCCACACGGGTAGCACCCAGGGCATGCTGTAAACTGCCTCTAAGCTCTGTCAATGCCTTTGAATATTGAGCCCTTTGTAATTGATATGGCCCCGTTAAATCATACATAAAAACAATACATTTCTTATTATAAATGTATGCATAGTAACCCACAATTCAAAATACAATTTGAATACATGCCAGAGGTTAAGGAAAAATGGAGAAAATTTAAAGGGGCCCTCGTCAACACTAAAATAAAATTCCAATTTGCAGAGAGAATAATTCCCAAGTTCTGGAGCTGGTCTATTCTGGCCCTGGTCAGACCATATTGCATAATGGCAGGATAAAACAGATTTTGCTGCTGTAGCTGCTGTTTCTCCTCTTTCTCTCATTCTCCAGAGCTTTTTCTGCTCATTCCTTTGCAGCAAATCTTTGATTTTCTCTGCCCAAGTTAGCTAGTTCTATGAGGGAGATTAAATGAGAATATAAGACTTCATTTCCCACAATTCCCACCATCCATCACCACAGCAGCAGGACTCCCCTCCTCTGACATCACGTCCTCCTGGAAGGGGTGAGGGCTTGTTGTACTGTACTGTGCTGAGTTTAGGCAAGACTAGGGTTGCCAACTGGCTCCAGATGCGCCCGATAGACTTGATCCAGTCCTGGATTTATTCCATTGCATGCAGGGACACGTAGTGCTGATTTCTCCATGGCACTCCATAGGAAAAGCAAGACTACAAATCCCTGCATGCAGTGGGGTAAACACATTACTGGAACAAGCCTGTCGGTGCATCTGGAGCCAGATGGCAACCCTCGGCAAGACCAGAGAGAAGCTGAGTATCTGGAGGGATCTAGCAAAGACCAAAGCTGCCCACCTATCCCCCCCCCCCCCCAAAAAAAAGGGAGCCAGGGCTGTCTGCTCAGCAGGTAGGAGACTGGCAGGAGGTGGGCAGCAGGGGAGGCAGTGCCAGGCAATGCCTTCCAGCATCTTATACACGCCTGGGGCAAGTAGAAGAAGAAAGGAGCCTGACACACTGCTGAATCCAGAAAAGAAAGCTCTCTTTATTCCCTGCAGGCCCTCAGGTTCTTCTTCCTGGTTCTCCTCTCACATAGTATTTGCTTTTCCAGCTTTATGACACACTCAATTTTTGCTTTCTCCTTCTCTTTGTGCATTGCGTTTGAGTAAACTTCCAGAAATAAGAGCTTACATTAAAAAGTAATGCATAACAAAATTGATAGGCAGATCATATTTGAATTTTAGATCACATTAATTACTGAAAATAGTTATTTTTCTATAATTGAAAATGAAAATTTAGACTTTTCTGTTTCCAAACAGCCACATGAGCAGTATCTTAAGTCTGTGATATTTATAGGGTTCACTGAACAAATCTGTCATACTTTCAGAGTGTCAGGCTAAGCTGTAAGGAACAACCCTAAACTTACACCATCAGTCTGGTGCTTTTCCAGTGAAATTTGGGGAGTAAAAATATCTCATTTATTTATAAACAGATTTTCATCTGTATTCATCTAATATCTACATTATCATTTCTGCTGACTTTGAAAAAAGTAGTTAGACATCGTCTGTAAATAATGACATTTTATGGAGAAGTTCCTGAAAACGTGTAACCTAATTGAATAGTAACAAGGCATATACAGGCCAAGATTTTCATCATTCAAAACAAACATATTTTTTTGTTTTGTCATGAGTGCACCTATGCACAGGTAAATTATTGATGAATCCACATATCTATGAATTTACAGGTGCAGAATTGATATTTATGCATGCAAATGAATGCCCACATGAGCCTAAAATGCACAAGCTTAATAAAAACAGAGAAAGAAGCATCCTGCTTATCATACTGCAAATGTAAAGAAGGCTCCTACTTTCTCATATAAGTGCTTAGCACAGACAACAAAATCAAATGCATGTCACCTATTCTATATGGGAGATTCCAAATCATCCTGCTAAACCAGTCCAGACAGATGGGTTGTGTTTCCCTACCAGCAGCTTGGTGGAGACAAAGAACCAATGAAAAGCCCAGTTTTTAATGACATCACTCCTATGCCTCTATTCACCTCAGCCACAAGAGTCTCCTCGGTATTTCTTTGTCTCCAGCAGACTATGGATGGATTTTCTCCTTTCTGAAAGAAAATATGGAGAATATGAGAGGAACAGATTGCTTTAAAACACTCATGAACGAGAACCTGTGGGTTTATCTCTCACTAGAGGATAACGTGGGAGGCTCCACTAGACTGCAGTCTTTGCAGTAGCCATAGGAGGAGGGAAAATTGGTTCATCTCCACACTCTACCCTGGATAAGAGCCTGTTGAGCAGCCAGAAATTTGAAGAATCTGGAAGTGTACAACTGCCTCATACAACTTCAAGGCCTGTCCCGCCTCCTCTGTTGCCCTCTGCTCTTTCCATAAGATAGCCGAAGGCTCTCTGAGGGATCTGCCTGCCAGCCGCCTTAAGCGCAGTGCTATAAAACCAGAGAAACAGTTCCTGGGGAGTAGTGCTGAGCACAGCACAGCTTTTCAGCCCGGGGCTCTCAGGGGGTGACCAAGACTTGACCGTGTCACTGTCCTAATTGGGGGCTCACAATTCTGTCTTCCTGGGACATAATTTGGAGTGAACTACTGGTGACCATTGGTATGGTGTGGAGGTGTCCACCATTTTCTTCACACGTTAGTAGCGTTTTTATCTAATGAGCGCCTGGAGTCTTGCAGTCCTAATGTGTGTTCTGCCCAGGTGGCTCTAACAAGTGTTCCTTCCCTAGCATCTGTAGCACGTGTTGCACTAACGAGCGCAGATAATGCTTCTACTACTGATCACTTGTATAGGCTGCAAGGCGTACACAGCGCTGAACAGACACATGTAAAAGACAGTTCCTGCTCATCAGAGCTTACAATCTAGTCAGGACAGACAACACAAACAGCTGAGTACAAGGAAATGTCAAGAAAAAAGGGAAGGAAACAGGCAGGAGTTGAAGTGGATCAGGATCTAAAAGTGGCCTCGAAGAGGTGCATTTTCAGCCTGGATTTGAAAGGGACAGAGATGAAGACTGACGCACAGACTCAGTTAGTTTGTTCCAGGCATAAGGAGCAAAAAGGTGGAAGAATTTAAGTCTAGAGTTGGCAATAGTAGAGAAGGGCACAGATAAAAGGGATCTGCCAGAAGAGTGGAGATCCTGAAGAGGGATGTAGGGAGAGGTAACAGAGGAAAGGTAGTGAGGAGCAGCAGAATGAGTGCACTTATTAGTCCGTATGAGAAGTTTGAACTGGATGCGGAAACGGAGAGAGAGTCAGTGAAGTGATTTGAGGAGAGGGGTTCTATGAGCATAACGAGGCTGAGAAGCGCAGCTGTTTTAAACAGATTGAAGGGGAGAGAGATAATGCAGAGGGAGATCAGCAAGTAGGAGGTTGCGATAGTCTAGACGGGAGGTGAGTAAAGAGTGGATAAGTGTCTTAGTAGTGTGTGTAGAAAGAAAGGGACAAATTTTGTCAATGTTATAGAGAAAGAAGGAACAAGTTTTAGCTATCTGTTGGATGTGTGCAGAAAAAGAAGACCCCAAGTTTGCAAGCTGAAGAAACAGGGAGTAGTGTAATGTTATCCACAGAAATAGAGAAGTGGAGGAAGGGGGTTTAGGGAGAAAGATAAGGAGCTCAGTTTTGGCCATGTTCAGTTTCAAACGGTGGTGAGACATCCAGGCAGCAATGTCAGATAGGCCAGCAGAGACCCAGGCCTGGAATGCCGGCGATATTTCTGGTGTAGAGAGATATATCGTACCAAAGACTGGGCATTGAGTGAGGAAAGGAGTGGGCCCAAGACAGACCTCTGAGGTACACTGAGAGAGGGACAGCAGTGGAGGAAACCCTACCAGTACAAATGCTGAAAGTGTGATGGGAGAGATAAGAAGAGAACCAGAATAGTACAGAGCCCTTGAAACCACGTGAGATCAAGGAGAAGGTGGTGGTCAACAGTGTCAACAGCAGCAGAGTTCAAGAAGGATGAGGAGCGAGTGAAGGACTTTGAAGTTTGCCAGCAGCAGGTCATTGGAGACTTTGGCAAGAGCTGTTTCAGTAGAATGTAAAGGATGAAAGACAGATTTCAGTGAATCAAAAAGGGCTTGAGAGAAGAGAAAGTCAAGACAATAGCGGTGAACTGCACATTCAAGTAGTTTAGAAACAAAGGGGAGGAGAGAGATGGGTCGATAATTAGGACAGGTAGGATCAAATGAGGGTTTCTTGACTACAACATGCTTGAAAGCTGCAGGAACAGTTGCAGTGGAGAGCAAGAGGTTAAGAATGCGAGAGATGGAGGGATGACAATGGAAGAGATGGAGCTTAGGAGACAGGTGGGAATAGAATTAGAGGAGCAAGTAGTGAGGTTGGAGGAGGAAAGAAGATGTGATTTCCTCCTCAGAGATCTTAGGAAAGGAAGAAAGGGTAATACACTGCAGTAAAAGCGCAGTTAACGTGTACCACAGTAAAAATGCAGTTACTGTGCACCTTCGGGCCGCCACAGCCTTAGCGCGTGCTGTTGTCATACTTACCTTTAATTTTCTATGTCTTCTTCCAGAAAACGTTATTTGACCTGTGGCAAGCGAGGTACCTCATCTCTTCTTGCATGACAGCTTCTAAGTTGTCCATGGAGGGCCTGCTCTGCCTTTTTCAGCTGGGAGATGCAGTTAGTCTGACCGTGCATGCCCGAGGGTAGAAAGTGACGGATTGTGCTATGGGTAAGGATATCCAGCCAGCTGGAGGGTCTGGCAAACGGGCTATGAGCCACTTCTTATCCTCGAAGATTTGTGGTGGCAGTGTCCCCTATGCTGGGAAGTCTTTTCTGAGAGGTGAATTTCTGGACTCCGGATTGTCCTACCCGGAATTCTTTTCCTTTTTACAGCAGGCCTTGTCCTTCTGGCATGGAAATTCAGACCCTGTGGTCTCTGGGCTCCTCCAGACACATTCTCATGCAGGGCAGGTAGACAGTGGAAGCACTGTTTGATTGCCTTTGTCTAAGAGTCCCTGACGTTGGGCACCCCTTGGAGATGGGGAACAGCTGGGAACTATCCGAGATTGTGACTATGACTTGGATTCAGATGGTTCGGTACTAGGCTCTATTGTGGATGTAGAAGTACTCCCGCCTTCAGAAGATCATGAGGCTGGTGAGATCTGCCTATTCCAGAAGGAAGAGCTGTTGGCTTTGATTGCCAGGGTCTCACCTGCCTTGAACTTGACAGATGCTTCCGGCACAGAGCAAGAGCAGAAGGTACACCCGCTCCTTCAAGGGATGCAAAAATCCACTACTATCTTCCTGTTCCCGAATGTGATCAAGGATATAATCCAGTCAGAGTGGGACTTTCTTAACTCCCTGCCTAAAGGGTTAATGATCTATAAGAAGATCTCCACTGTCCCAGAGGAGGAGTGCATTGAGTGGTTCGACATTCCCAAGGTAGATGCACAGGTCATGGCGGTCACCATATGGACCACCATGTCTAGGGATGATGGATCAGCCTTAAAGGATTTTCTGGACCATAAGATGGATTCATTGTTGAGGAGCCAGTCTGCTGCAGTGGTGGTTATTCTGCAGCTGGAGATAGGTAACAGCCTGACATCTCGAGACCTGGTCTGATGAATTCAGTCTCTTCTGCCAGATGATACTACCCCTCCTTGGAGTCTGCTGTGGCCTTCCTTTCTGTTGCCACATTTGGCGGCCAGGGATGGTGCCCTGATGACTGTATCATGGCGCTGGATCTAGCTCCTGCACTGGACCAATCTTTCAAAGCTCAGTTGACCCCACTGGCTTTTCAGGGGAAGCTTCAATTTGGGGCCCATTTGGAGAAACTGGTGGAGGACCGGGGTAAGACAGGCCTGTCTTTCGGAAGGCGGTAAGTTTAAGAAGTCTAAAGCAGGATGGGGCCGCTTCTCATCAGTCTCTGCCCATCCACCGAGAGCATGTTGGTTGGATTCTCGAGGGTCTTGGGACACTCATTTTCAGTTTTTATATGGAGCGCGTAGGCATAGAGACTTGGTCACTTGAGGGAGGAGGACGCTCCTGGGCTACGCAATGGAGGTTTGGGGGCCCATTCCCTAATTCCTCCAATCAGGCAGGCTTCGCCTTTTCTTTCAGAAATGGGGCTGGGTTACCAAGGCTCACTGGATGCTAGATACCATTCAGTTCGGCTAATATAAGATATGCCATACTGGGTCAAACCAAGGTCCATCAAGCCCAGTAACAGTGGCCAATCTAGGTCATAAGTACCTGGCAGTTCCCCCAAAAGACACAGGTTCCCCAATGCTTGTATTGGGTCAAGCAGTGATATCCTGGGTCCCTTTTAATAATGGGTTATGGACCTTTCCTCTAGGAACTGGTCCAAACCTTTTTTAAGCACAGATAAACTAACAGCTTTTATTACATCCTCCGGTAACAAATTCCAGAGTTTGATTATATGTTGAGTGAAAAAATATTTTCTCTTATTAATCTTAAATAGCTTATCCTGTAGCTTCATTGCATGTCCCCTAGTCTTTCTATATTCTGATGTAAACAATCGATCTATGTTTAACCGTTCCACTCCATTCATTAATTTGTAGACCTCTATCATATCTTCCCTCAGCCATCTTTTTTTCCAGGTTGAAGAGCCCTAACCTTTTTAGTCTCTCTTCATAGGGGTATCCTTCCATCCTATTTTAGTGGCTCTTCTCTGTACCTTTTCTAATAACACTATATCCTTTTTAAGATACGGCGACCAGAATTGTACACAATACTCAAGGTGCGGTCACACCATGGAACAATACAGAGGCATTATAATATCCTTTGTTTTATTTTCCATTCCTTTCCTTATGATACCTAGCATTCTATCTGCTCTCTTGGCCGCTGCTGCACACTGGAAGGTGGAGAGTTTTAACATGTTATCCACGATGACACCTAAATCTTTTTCCTGGATTGTGGTTCCTAATGTGGAACCTTGCATCGTGTAACCATAGTTTGGGTTTTTATTTCCTAGGTGCATAACTTTGCACTTGTCCGCATTAAATTTCATCTGCCATTTGGATGCCCATTATTCCAATTTATCAAGATCCTCTTGCAATTTTCCACAATCCTCATGGATTTTAACAACTTTAAATAGTTTTGTCTCATCTGCAAATTTGATAGCCTCACTCGTTATTCCCATTTCCAGGTCATTTATGAATATGTTAAAAAGCAGCGGACCCAGCACAGATCCCTGGGGTACTCCACTATTCACCTTTCTCCATTGGGAAAATTGGCCATATAGTTCTACCCCCTGCTTTTTCTCTTTTAACCAGTTCCTGCTCCACAATAGTACACTGCCTCCTATCCCATGACTTTTTAGTTTTGCCAAAGTATCTGATGAGGGACCTTGTCAAAGGCTTTCTGAAAGTCCAGATTCACTATATCAGCTGACTCACCTTTCTCTACCTGTTTATTCACAACTTTAAAAATAACATAACAGATTAGTAAGACACGATCTTCCTTGTCTAAAGCAGTGTTGGTTGTCTCCCATTAAGCCATGACTATCTACATGTTCAGTAATTTTTGTTCTTTATGATGGTTTCTACCATTTTTCCCAGGACTGACATCAGGCTCACCAGTCTGTAGTTTCCCGGATCACCCCTGGAACCCTTTTTAAAAATTGGTGTTACATTGGCCATCCTCCAGTCCTCAGGTATTACAGATGATTTTAATGATAGTTCACAGATTATTAATAGCAGGTTCGCAATCTCATATTTCAGTTCTTTCAACACCCTTGGATGTACAGGGTGGCCCAAAAACAGTGAGAACATCTCGTAGCATATAAGTTCTTTAAAAATTCAAAAAGACAGATGTAAACGATTGACAAATTTAAAAAAAAACAAAAAAAAGATGGCGACCGGAAATTGTCGCAATAAAGACGTTATATAGCTAAAAAAAGGTAAATAAGTAAACTATTTAAGCTTTTAATTTACGATGTGTTCTCACTTTTTTGGGCCACACTTATATCACCCGGTCCAGGTGATTTGTTACTCTTCAGTTTATCAAATAGTTGTAATACATCTTTCTGGTGTATCGATATTTCTTTCAATTCTTCTGCAGTATCACCTTTAAATACCACTTCAGTCATGGGTAACATCCTCTACATCTTCCTCTGTAAAGACCGAAACAAAGAATTTATTTAGTCTCTCCACTATGCTCTTGTCCCCTATTAGTGCCCTTTTTATCCCTCTATCATCTAATGGTCCAACTGACTCTTTCACAGGTCTTTTTGCTATGAATGTACTTGAAAAGGTCTTTATTAGCGTTTTTGCTTCCACAGCAAGCTTCTTCTCAAATTCTCTTTGCTTGCCTTATCAATGCCTTGCATCTAACTTGCCAGTGCTTGTGCTGTTTCCAATTTTTGTCATTGGCTCTTTTTTCCATTTCCTGAAAGATGCTTTTTTGGCAGCAGCCTCTCTGACCTCACCTTTAAATCATGCTGGCAGTTTTTTGGACTTCCACTTTTCTTAAAGCGTGGAATACAGCTGGTCTGGGCTTCCAAGATAGTATTTTTAAACAACACCCAAGCTTGATGTAAGTCTTTAACCTTTGCAACTGCTCCTTTTAGTTTTTTCTTAGCTATTTTCCTCATTTTATCATAGTTCCCTTTCGAAAGTTAAAAGGTACTACTATGGATTTCCTTACCATCCCTCCTCTATTAAATCAAACACAATCATGCTATGATCACTATTGCCAAGTGGCCCCAACACCCTTATCTCTTGAACCAGACCTGGTGTTCCACTAAGGACTAGGTCCAAAATGGCCTCCCCTCCGTTCGGTTCATGAACAAGCTGCTCTAAGAAGTAGTCATTTATTTCATCTCGAAACTTTATCTCCCTAGCATGTCCTGCCATGACTCTGACCCAGTCAATACTGGGGTAATTGAAATTACCCATTATTAATACTGTGCTGTAACCTTTGTTAGCTTCCCTGATTTCATCCATTTGTTCATTCTGGCCAGGCGAGTGATAGTAAACTCCACTGCCATCATCTCCCCCTTTTTACATGGATTTTAATTCATAGAGACTCTACAGCAAATTTTGTTTCCTGCAAAACTTTAATCCTTTGTGATTCACTGCCCTCTCTAACATAGAATGCAACCCCTCCACCAATTGGATCATCTCTATCCTTACGATATAGTTTGTATCCAAGTATCACAGTATCCCACTGGTTGTCCTCCTTCCACCATGTCTCTGAGATACCAATCATATCTAACCTCTCATTTAGTGCTATATATTCTAACTCTCCCATCTTATTTTTTAGACTTCTAGTATTTGCATACAAGCATTTTAGAGACTGTATTTTATTCAGATTAATCTGGCTATCGGTAGGCAGTTGTAATTTGGAATCAAGCTCTCTCTGCTCCGTACTCAAGAGCATTTGGGTTACATTAGTCTTTATTGGAACCTCTCTGCTGATATGCCCTAACTTCATTTTTTTTGGTAGTGTCCTTCAAGGATACATTGTTCTGAACCATGTGCTCTTGGGCGACTGTCGGCTCTCTCCTATTATCTAGTTTAAAAACTGCTCTGTCTTCTCTTTAAAAGTTCATGCCAGCAGCTTGGTTCTATCCTGGTTAAGGTGAAGCCCATCCCTTCGGAAGAAACTGTCCTTTCCCCAGAATGTTCCCCAGTTCCTAACAAATCCAAACCCCTCATCTTTGCAGCATCGTCTCATTCACGCATTGAGACTCTGAAGCTCTGCTTGCCTTTTGGGTCCTGCACTTGGAATGGGAAGCATTTCGGAGAATACTACCATGGAAGTTCTGGATTTCAACTTCCTACCTAAAAAAAATTAAACCACATTTTCCTATGTCATTGGTACTGATATGTACCATGACAGCAGACTCCTCCCCAGCACTATCTAAGAACTTTTTCTAGGTATCACGTGAGGTCCGCTACCTTCGTACCAGGCAGGCATGTTACCAGGCGATCCTCACGTCCACTAGCCACCCAGCTATCTTCATGCCTAATGATTGAATCACCAACTATAATGGCTATCCTAACCCTTCCCTCATGAGCACATGGCCCTGGAGAAACTTGCAAATGCCTTCATCTCGTCTTGTGGGTCTGCAATCAAAAGTGCTGCTGTGTGGACCACCTTTGAGAAGTTGTTGTGCCTAAAGGTAGTGATGCCCTTCCTGCTGGAAGAGGAGGGCAAGGTCAGATACTCTTACCTATTTTATGGACTGTTCCTTCTTGCCCATTCTGAACCTCAAGGGTCTCAACGAGCACTTGCTCATTTTGTGCTTCCGGATGGAAACCTTACATTCTGTGATTCAAGCAGTGTGCCAAGGGGAATTCTTGACTTCTCTGGATCTGGCGAGGAGTATATTCATATCCCAATCCAGGTGGATCAACAAAGCATCTGCCTGTTGCCATGTTTGGCTTTCACTATCAGTTCGCCACCTCCCTTTCAGACTCCCCAAAGATGTTCTCCAAAGTCATGGTGGTGGTGGAAGTGCCAAAGGATCTGTGTCCATCCTTATATGGATGACTGGCTTATCTGGATCCATTCCCTTTTAGAAGCATCTTGAGTGGCTTCGAGTGGTGCCTTTCTTAGAAAGCCTTGGCTGGGAGTTCAGTTGTGGAATGAGCCAGCTGTGGTCTTCCCAGTCCCTAGAGTTTCTGAGAGCAGGTTTCAACACTCGAGTGGGCAGAGTTTCCCAGCTGAAGATAAAGTCAAAAGCTGTTAGATTGCCTGGCGCTGTTCTTGGCTCAACAGGCTCCCAGAGTCTGGGATTATCTTCAGCTCGTCAGATTGATGGCGGCGAGCATAAAGATGGTGCTGTCGACCACCACAGTGATCCTTGTTGACTTGGTGGTCACTGAGTTCTCAGAAATTTGAGCACAGACTCCCGCTCCTATTGATGGTGAAGTCCAGCCTGCAGTGGTGGTAGCAGCCCTGTTATCTGAGGAAGGGTATGCGGCTGAATGATTTCTCTTAGATCCTCCTGACAATGGATTCCAGGCTCTCGGGCTGGGGATCCTTTTGCCAAGAACATATGCCCAGGGTCGTTGTAACCTCAGGGAAGTGGTGTGGTCCATCAGCTGCTTATCAGGATGGCTCTTCTGTGTTTTCAGCCCCTGATCAGGACAGTGCCACGGTGGTGGCTTATATCAATCAGCCAGGCAGCACGAGAAGTACAAGACTAGCTCTCCTGTTTGCCTGGATGGAGAAGAACCTTCAAGCCTTATCAGCTCAGCACATTGCTGGGGTGGACAGTGTAGACGTGGACTTGCATTGCTGGCACTCTCTGAATCCTGGAAAGTGGGAGTTGAGTGAAGAGCCATTTCAGTTGATTCTGTGCCACTGGAGTTGCCCTGAAATGGATCTGATGGCAACCCACTCCAATATCAAAGTTTGCGGCTTCTTCATTCACCACCCAGAGACGGGATCCAAGGGCATAATCGTCCTGACCCAACCTTGGTCAAGTCAATACTTGCTGTACATGCTTCCTCTGTGGCCCTGGTGTGGTAGTGCTTCGGCATATGAACCGCCACCCGGGCAGCATTGTTTTGGTGGCATCAGATTGGCAGAGGAGAGCATGATTCAGTGTCCTGAAATGGCTCCTTCTTTTCAGCTGCTTCTATCTTGGGGCCTGTTGCGGTAGGGACTAATCATCCTGGAGGTCCCGGTTCTCTTCTTTTGAGAAATGGTGCAGTACTTGGCAGTTGCCTCCTGAGGTGGTCAAAGTACCATCTCTGTTGCCCTATTTACAGAATGGCCCCAAGAAAGGCCTCCCTTAGCTCCCTGAAAGTTTTGGTGGAAGCTTTGGCCTGCGTCCAAGTTCAGGTGGTTGGTTAGGCTCTAACCGTGCTCTTGGACATCTCACGCCTTCTGCAGGGATTAGAAACATAGGCCATGTGGTCTTTTTCTGTCGTCATATTTCTATCTAGTCTGTCCTTCCATTCGGCATCTGTGTCCTCCCTTCTGGTCTGTGATTCCTTCCTGTGATCTGTGTCTGGTGCTCAGTGTCCTGAGCCAATGAAACGTGCTACTTTAAAGGACTTGATGCTTCAGACGATCTTCTTGGTCATGATTTGTTCTGCAAGATGAATTTCCAAATTGCAGGCTCTATCTTGCTAAGATCCTTAGCTGTCTTTTTCAAAGGAGGCCGTTTCCCTTTGGCGTGTGCTTACCTTCTTGCTTAAAGTGCTGTCTCCCTTTCACATGAACCAGGTGGTCTGTATGCCCTCCAACTTGAAGGAGCAGTGCTGGGGGGAGAATAAGTATCTCCACCTTAGGAATTTCCAGATGGTGCTTCCCTGGTACTTGGAGGTTACGAATTTCTTTCATAAGTCCAATCCATCTATTTGTGCTCCTTTGCTGGCCCATGCAGGGGTTATGCGGCAGCTATTTCATTTTTGTGGTTCTGGATTAAGAAGGCCATGGCCTTGGGATATCTGTTGTGGAACCAGACATTTCTTGAGGGTTTATGTGCCCATTCTTCCTGAGCACAAGCATCCTTGTGGTGGAGAAGACTTTGGTAGCCCCTGCAGACATTCATTGGGTGGCAACGTGGACATCACTTTCCACTTTTGTCAAATATTACCACTTGGATGTTCACGGGCGGGCGGGCGGACACAACCTTTGGCTCAAGGGTTTAGTGAGCTGTTGTGTCTTCTTTACTACCAAGTGGAGCTTCTGTACATACCACTTGTCTGGACTGGTCTGGCAGGATGATATGGAAGGTAACATTTTTACTCACCAGTTAATGTTCTTTTCTTGAGTCCTGCTAGACAAGTCATAAGCCTGCTTCTGAAACTATTTGCTCTATTCTGCTGTGGTACCGTTGGGTCCACCATGATTTTTAAACTTGACTTTTCAGGTTCATCTTCTACTGACAGTTTTCTGTTTATCTTTTCCTGTACGTGGCTCTCTATGTGGATTACTAATTGTTGCCCACGATTGAGATTGTCTGAGGCTTGCTATATTTCTTCCGTATGCTTTGGGATAAATACTGAAGAGACCTTTGGTGACTGAGGCGAATAGAGGCATAGGAGTGATGCGATTGAAACTTGGGCTTATCATTGGTTCTTTGTCTCCACAATCTGCTGGTAGGGGAACACAACGCACTTGTCTGGTCTAGCAGGACTCAAGGAAAGGACATTAACTGGTAAGGTGACATTTTACTTATGTGCTCACTTTCCCTTATAAAACTGGCATATTTTCTAAGCGTCTACCTCCTTTCATCCACACCGTACTATCATTTTTACTTTCCTTAAACGTTCCATTTAATTTTGCTACAGGATGAATTTTGGTACTGTCAGGTACACCAGGAAATTACAATTGACTTCCCCCACCCTTCACTAAATTAAGATTGAGAAAATGTAGCAAGTGAGAATTTACTTTGTCCCTTTTAGTTGGACTTGAAAGGATATCCCCCCTTATCTAATCTTTTTTTTCTATAGGTCCTTATCACGGCTGTCCTTTGCCTGCAGAGGATGGGATTCCCGGGGGTAGTCTGCTCCCTCCCAGCTGCGATCACAACTTTTTCCTCCTGTTCTGTCCATGGGGATCTGATCCTCTCATAGTTAGACTTGCAAACGTGAGAGTCCAAAGATAAATGAACTCTAGGGCCACACATAGGGGAACAAATACAATGTTATCTCTGAGCTGCATGAGAGTCCTACACCAACATTCCTGCTGGCAGAGATGGTGCATCAATATCATGTTTTCAGTCAGAAGGGACTAGTAGGTCCCCCAGGACTACTACAGATTCTGTCTACCCTTGCAATTGAAAACACAATATTGAAGCATCATCCTTGCCAGCAGGAATGGGTGGAAGAATCCTGCACTGGGTTGAGAGAATTTTGGACAAGTCTGGGAGTTGACAGGAGGCATCTACCTCTTCTGTGATAAAATGATAGGAGAATAATACCAGCTGAAATCTAAGCACCTCCCCGTGTCTCTGAGCATGTTTCTGGTTTGTTTTTCAGATGCAGGTGAGGTATGAGGACATCTCTGTCTCTTTCTCCCAGGAGGAATGGAGGTATTTAGATGAAGGGCAGAAGGAGCTGTATAGGGAGGTAATGAAGGAGAACTATGAGATGCTGATCTCCCTAGGTAAGCACTAAATTATCTGCCTTTCTAGCAGACATGGGAATATGAGGTGGGTTTTTTGTACATCCTCTACTCCAGGAACTTGCAGGTATGATCAGGATCTGTCTCAAGATGCAGGATGAGATCCAGGACTGAGGGGCAATAAGACCATCCTGTGTGTCCTACAAGTCCCTTTTTAAATCAGAGATGAATCCTCTTCCATTTTCTGGAGCAGGACTGAAATATAGGAGCATACCAACATATAGGGTTACAACCTGACTTTAGTACTACATTAGAGCAAATTTAAGACCAGTGAAAAGTGTGGTGCTGTATTTCTCCAGGAACAAGCAGGAAGTCAGTCTTTACTTATGGATGACATCGGCACCGAAGGAGCCTGCACGGATCAATTCCCCAGCTTTCAAAGAAAGCCTTTGGGATTGCTGCCATGCATGTGTGGTCCTCTTTCTGCCTAAGGGTGCCATCTTTCTCAGTCTCCCTTTTTTCAGCGGAGCCCTCGTCCTTCGGAAAAAGTGTTTTTCGTTTTGTTTTCAGTCTCTGGCCCTCTCTTTTCCAGTAGTACCGGTCCTCTCCCGTTTTCCCCGAGCGAAGGGCCGTCCTCCTTCCAGCCTTTTTTGGAAAATTCTCTCTTCGGGCCTTTTCGTGCCCTTTTCAACCGCTGGCCTCAAGTCTTCAACCTAGCAGGGACCCTTTTTGCCCCAATGGCCACCGGTTTTAAAAAATGTGACAGATGTTCCAAAAATATGTCGCTCACAGACACCCATGACTGTCTCCGGAGTCTAGGGGCCGACCATAACCCGGAGCTCTGATCTGTTTGTAAGAAAATGTCCGCTAAGGCCCTGCTAAGTCTTAAGCAGAAGTCCGATGGCATTTCCGTAAGGCAGCCCTGGAATCCCTGGTGGCATCCTCGGCAGTCCCTCCGCTGCCAGGATCCCCCACAGTGGTCCTGCATTCAAGGTGGCACTCCAATCGGGTCCCCTGAGGTGGAGAGATACAAAAAGAAGACGGCCTCACCTTGAAGTTGCTGTCAGGGGCTCCAGACAAGCGCGAGCGTTCTTGCGCTTGGTTGCTCAGCCCTCTCCAGCATTCCCGAGAGTCGGATAAGGAGCAGCCTCGGAAGGTACCTCATACAGATATGGAGGCCTCCGGCGATTTTACCCGGTCTCCTGAAGGTTGTCCCAGTAAAGACTCCATCTGCTTTTCCACGCCAGACCCAGTAACCCTGGTGTCAGCGTTGCAGGGACCCACGCTTGTGTGGGAGTCTCGAATGGTGGCACTAGAGCACATCGTTTCTGCCTTCTTGGCTGCCCAGCAGGTGCTTATGCCCAGCGCACGCCTCGAGACTGAGGTTCCCCTGAGAGGGACACCTAAACCGGCCCTGGAAAGCCCTGAGACCCATGGGCCTCGTGAGGGTACTCGGCACCAGTCTCACTCGCCGTCCCATTCCTTGGGGGCGAGGTGCTCCAAGGCCAGTGCCTCCGGTTCCAAGCAGGCCTCGGCCTCTGGACAGGGCGACCAGCCAGACTCCTTTTCAGACCTCTTGGGCTGAGAGTTTGACAGGGATACCTTGCCGGAGACCCACGTCCACAGGGACCTTCCTTCGGACCCGTCCCCACCCTCCTTCCAGAGGCATTTACCTACTGAGGACATGTTTTTCTCATGTTCGTACGGGACATGGCTCGGGCCCGCAAGCTGGCCACGCAGGCTGAGGAAAAACCGAGGGTGGAAGAACTCACAGTCCCAGTGCCTTCTATTCTGTCCTGGCTGCTCCTCCGCATGTGGGAGGCTCCTGCCTCGGTCCCCATTGTGAGCAAATGCCTCGACACCATATATTAGGTCCAGCACGGCCTGGGGTTCTGGAAGACCCAGCTTCCGCACACCTCCATAGTAGTGGAATCGGCGATGCGGAAGCAAAATAACCTGAAGTCACATTCTTCGGTCCCGCCAGGTAGGGAGTCCAGAGCCCTGAATGCCCTTGGGTGCAAGGCCTATCGGGGGTCCATGCTGTCATGCTGCATTCAGGCCTACCAACTGTGCATAGGCATGTTCCTGTGCAACCTCGCCAAGGAGCTCGGCGGGTTTTCCGCAGGTCTTGGGGGTGAACACCTTCTCAGGTTCCAAACCCTCCTGAAGTCGGTGATGGACTCATCGAAGTACCTCTCCCGCTCCATGTACGAAGGTTTGAGTCCTCTGCCTGAGTAGCGGCGGCCAGCATCGGGGCCTGGCACCAGGCATGGCTAGTCTTCAGACCTGGAGCAGTGGGTCAAGGAGAAGCTCTTGGATGTCCCCTGCCTGCCTAGGTGAACAATTGTTCAGCAAACCCATGGAGGATAAGGCTGCCAAAATTGAAACAGAGTTCGTAACTCGAACCTGCCTCTCGTGTAAGACATCTTCTCTCCCACAGAAGAAGCAGCAAACAAAGAAGCCGTTCTTCCTGAGAATGGGGCTCCCCTACCGGGGATATCCACCCTACCTGCCTACCCCTGCACTGCCCACCAGCACGCAGTGTAAGGGTGGAGTGCACGGCATCGCAAGCCTAAAGGGCCCAAAGCCCAGCCACCAGTGCCACCCCAGCCCTCTCAGGGGTTTTGACACTGAGGGCATAGCCTCTTACCCCCCAGCAGTACTTCCACCTGTGGGGGGGACGCCTGTCCCTCTTTGTCCCCTAATGGTCGTCGATCACGTCGGACACCTGGGTCCTCAGGGTGGTCTGGCACAGTTATTGTCCTTCACCTGGACAGACTTCCTCCTCACTTCTCCCCAGTGGAGCCTTCTCGGCTTTCCTCACACCAGGCTTGCTTGCAACAGGTGCTAACCAACCTCCTCGGCCAGAGGGTGGCCAAAAAGGTACTGCCGCACCTCCGAGATCGAGGGTTCTACTCTTGATACTTCCTCGTTTTGAAGAAGATGGGGGGGGGGGTCCTACAGCCCATCCTCGATCTGAGAAACCTGAACAAGTTTCTGGTGCGGAAGAAGTTCTAAAAGCTATCGCTTGGTGACCTGCTGTCCTTCCTCCAGCAGGGCGATTGGCTGTGCTCCTTAGACTTCAGGCATGCTTACGCCCACATTCTAATCCACCCCCATCACAGTCAGTACCTGCACTTCAGGGTGCAGGGAGAGCACTACCATATGGGGTGTTCCCCTTCAGGCTCGCATCTGCCCTGCAGGTCTTCACCAAATGCCTTTCCGCGGCCGCCGCTTACCTCTGGTGGCAGGGCATACCTGTCTTCCCTTACTTAGACGATTGGCTCATCATGGGGGCATTGACCGGGGAAGCCTGCCTTGAGGCATCGCGCACGATCCTCCTCATTGAGCACCTTGGCTTCCTGGTCAATTACTCCAAGTCCTACCTCGAACTGGTGCAGACCCTGGAGTTCATTGGCGCACTCCTCGACATGGAGCGGGCAACTGCCTTCCTGCCCCGCGACCATGCGGATCGTCTCCGCTCCCTGAGAGCCAAGGTCCAAGGCAGGGCCCTGATTCTGGTGCGGCCATGTTGCACCTCCTGGGACACATGGCCTCCACCATCCACGTTGTTCCCCATGCCCGCATGCACATGTGGACGGCTCAGTGGTGCCTCAGGACCCAATGGAGCCAGGCCTCCGGCCGCCTGTCCAGGTCTCCCGCAGTCCTTACACCTCCCTGGATTGCTGGCAAGATCCCCCAATCCTTCTTGGAGGAATGCCTTTCCAGGCCCCGCAGTACGAGCTCGTCCTGATGACGGATGCCTCCCTGCTGGGTTGGGGAGCCCACTGCGGCAACTTTCGCACCCAAGGACAGTGGTCACCCAAAAAATCTCAGCAGCAGATCAATCTGCTCGAGCTTCGGGTGGTCCAGTGAGCCCTGAGGGTCTTCGAGTACCACCTGAGGGGAAAGTCAGTCCTCGTGCAGACCGACAACAGGGTAGATGTGTTCTAGATAAACAAGGGGGGGGAACAGGTTCCCGCGGTCCTCCTTTGGCATTCACAGGGGCATGACCCTCGGGGCGGTCTATCTCCCGGGCCAGGAGAATGTCCTCATGGACAAACTAAGAAGAATCCTCCACCCACACGAGTGGCGCCTGGATCCTGAGGTAGCCAGCCTCTTGTTCCATCTGTGGGGGACTCCACCTGTGGACCTTTTTGTCAACCCAGTGAACGTGCAGCTCCCCCGCTTCTGCAGGCCGGTTCTACACCCGATCAGGTTGCCCTCAGATGCGTTCCTCCTGAATTGGACCTCCGGGCTTCTTTACGCCTTCCCCCTCCACTCCTCTCATTGTGAGGACCCTACACAAGGTCCAGCGGGAGCGAGCTTAAATGATTCTCGTGGCTCCCTCATGGCCTCGACAGCCTTGGTTCCCACTTCTGCTCCGGCTCTCGTCCAATCCTCCAGTCCCGCTAGGACGCGCCCCAAGCCTGTTAACACAGGAGAAGGGTGGGTGCTCCACCCAAACCTGGCCGTGTTGTCCCTTACAGCCTGGTGGCTGAACGAGTCTCCTTAGCCCCACTGCACCTCCCGGAGGAGGTCCAAGAGGTCCTCCTCGTATCGAGGAATGACTCAACAAGGCGAGCCTTTGCCTTTAAATGGCGGCGCTTCTCGACCTGGTGCTCCGAGTTCCAGATCAACTTATTCTCCTGTTCTCTCCAGTATGTTCTCCAGTACCTCTTCCATCTTTCAAAGGAGGGACTGAAGTCCAACTCGGTCAGGGAGCGCCATCTCGGCTAACCACCTCCCCATTGAGGGTAAACCCCTCTTGGAGCAGCCCCTGGTCTCCCGCTTCAATCAGGGCTTTTTACTTTCCAAGCTTCCCATCTAGCTTCCTCCGGCGGAGTGGGACCTGAATGTCATGCTCACGCAGCCGCCCTTCGAGCCGATGGTGTCGTGCTCCCTTCGACAACTCTCATGGAAGGAGGTCTTCCTGGTGGCTCTGATCTCAGCTCGGCGAGTCCGCAAACTCCAGGCCTTCGTGGCTGCGGCTCTCTACACCAGGTTCTATGGGGACAGTGTGGTCCTCCATATCCACCCCAACTTTCTACCGGAGGTTGTCTCGGACTTCCATCTCAGTCAGGAGATAGTCTTGCCGACCGGACATAGCAATCTTACATACTCTCGACTGCAAGAGGACGTTCGCCTTCTATTTGCACCCAGGTTCAGCACAAGTCCGATTGGCTCTTTCTTGCCTATGATTCCAACCGCAGTCACCAAGCAGGCAGTCACCAAGTGCACCCTCTCTATCTGGGTGGTGGACTGCATCGCCTTTGCCCAGGTGAAGGCGGGTGCCCCGCTGGATCGGTGCTTCACCGCAAACTGTGTCTGGGCCAAGGTGGCTTCGGTGGCTTTGCTGCGCTCAGTACCTCTAGCGAACCTCTGCCGGGCTGCGATCTGGTCTTCAGCGAACATGTTCACTTCGCATTACTGCCTGGAGAGGGAGTCCCATCGGGACAGCACCTTTGGCCAGGCTGTACTCCGTAATCTATTCGGGATATAAGCAACTCCTGCCCTCCGACCCTTCTTTGATGGCTACCAAGAGCTTCACCCCAGGGACCTGAAGACTCGAGCTCCTTCGGGCGTCGGCTTCTGTTCATGGCCTCGCAGAGATGTTTTTCCTGCTTGTTTCTGGAGAAAGCGTAGTTACTCACCTTTAACAGGTGTTCTCCGGGGACAGTCCTCACTACCCTCTCGCCTCCCCTGCAGAGAATTATTTATCTTTCCTTTGCCAACTGCTTGGTAGGGCTCTAGCTAGGGGACCTGCCTGGGTGGAAAGAGGACCACGCATGTGTGGCAACAATCCCAAAGGCTTTCTTTGAAAGCTGGGGAATTGCTCCGCACGGGCTCCGTCGATGCTGATGCCACACATAAGTGAGGACTGATTCCTGCTGTTTATTTATTTATTAACAATTCTTATATACCGCACTATTAGCCATCAGCGCGGTTTACCTTGAACAGAAAACATCCGACAATTTACATATGTCTGGTCATTACATTTAACAGGAAGTAGAACTTGGAGAAACGGGGTAACTATATACAATGGTGGTTTATCTGATAAGGGACATCATGGTCAATTATATATATAGGTGGTACAACAGTACATGAAACTGCTTGTTATTTACATTGTGGAGTAAGCCTGTTGCGAGGGTCTGCCTGTTTGACCACTTCTGCTATTCGCTTGGGGGTTATGTTCGGAGCTGTCATTGAGATATTTAAGGAAGAGGAAATGTTTTAGCGCCTTTCTGAACTGGCTGAAATTGGGGATTGCTCTGATTTGTGCTGGTAAGGTGTTCCATAAAGTTGGGGCGCAGAGTCGGAAGGCTCTGTTAGCTGTTGATCTGGTGCATCTTGTGGTTTCATTTGGGATAACTAGCATGTTCAATTCTGTTCTTCGTGGCCTGTTTGGTGCAAGTGGTTGTATGAGGTTAGAGAGCGAGGAAGAGGTGAGCCCCTTAGCCGCTTTGAATGTTAGCAGTAAAGTCTTGAAACTGATCCTTGCTTGAATGGGGAGCCAGTGTAGCTGTTTTAGAAGGGGTGTCACGTGGTCTCTCCTGGATGCCCCAAAGAGTACCCGCGCTGCACTGTTCATAGCCAGCTGCAGGGGGTTCAGTTTGGACAGGGGAGTCCTAGTAGTAAGGAGTTTGAGAAGTCGAAGTGGGGAAGTATAAGTGCTTGATAAATGGTGCGGAAATCATCCGGTTCGAGTAGCGTGCGTAGGTGTCTGAGGGATCTGATTTTAAAGTAGATTGCCTTGACTGTATTGGCTATGTGCTGTTCCTGGAGAACACCTGTTACAGGTGAGTAACTATGCTTTATTGACCTCTCCTCAGGGTAGGTCATTGTAGGCTGCTCCTAAAGATGCAGAACTGTCTCCAGGATCAGTCTATGATAACAGAAATAGAAGAAATCATCACCAGCTGTTAGTTAGAGGATGGAGCACCATATCAGGATCCCTGAAAACGGTGTTCCCAAAGAATCAGTCCTGGCTCCTACTCTTTTCAATCTTTATACTGCTGATCCTGCACAAATCTTGGGAATGAGCCTTTGACATGCCAATGCCTCAACCATTCTCCATCCTGGCAGCCGCAGGGCGGATTTCTCATACTCTCCATATAGAAGCATAAGGCCAAGCACATATGCGGCGGCACATAGCCTGCCTGCCGACCCCCCCCTTAACCTGGATTTTCACTTCCGCGGTGGTGGAAGTGAAAATCCAGGTTAATCTGACCCAGCAGCCACAGAGGCTACACGGGTAGCAGTGATTTTTGATGCTACCTGCATAGCCTCTGCGCCTTAAGGATAGGCAAGGAAAAACCTCACCTATTTTTAAGGCATAGAGGGCTACGCAGGTAGCATCAAAAATTGCTGCTACCCATGGTAGCCTTTCCTCCACCCCGCTCCGCCACAGAATGCACCTAACACGCCCCAATGCCACCCACATAGCATCCGGTCATGCTAGGGACTTGTCTGGGATTTTCAAAGGGCAGTACCCGTGTAGGTGCCCTTCAAAAATTCCGGATAAGGCCTTTACATGGGTAACTAGGGAAGTTACCCATGTAAAGACCTTTGAAAATCGGGCCCTTGATTCCAATTTATGCAAATAGGGCACATAACTGGTACAGAATTTCAGAAACTAGCACAGAATCTACCCCTCCAAGTTGTAGCAGGAAACTGGGGCTGTGCTTAAAGCTCTGAATATCTATGTTACCATCAATGGCAGCTCCGTCTTAATACTCAGAAAACAAACTCTTCAATCTTCCACTTCAACAACAGGGAAGTAAAATTCTCCCCATGAGACTCAATGAATTCCTCTGCCAGCTTCCAGCAGCCCAAAATTTGGGGATAAAATTAGAACTCACATTCTGTCATCGCATCGATATTGTGGTTGGCAAGGTGGCAAGATAAACTTGAGACCATGCAGACATCATGAACTGACTTTACTAATTGATGCTACTTCACACTGGTCCTTATATATGTTCCAGCTGAGTACTAGGTGTTTTCTTGGGGCTGGAGCACATACATATGAATTCTGTCCTTCAAATGATAAATGGCTGCCTATGTTCAACATTAGTTCATGGACTGCACATTTTGCCAAATCATTCACCTTATCTAAGACAGTCGTTGCAACTAGGGTGGCAGCATTTAAAGAGGCTAAAAATCCAACAGACCCTTTCCATGAC
Organism: Ichthyophis bannanicus; assembly: GCA_033557465.1. Classification (NCBI taxonomy): domain Eukaryota; kingdom Metazoa; phylum Chordata; class Amphibia; order Gymnophiona; family Ichthyophiidae; genus Ichthyophis; species Ichthyophis bannanicus. Next base: position 213,369 of record JAWIIG010000076.1, read on the forward strand.
CAGATACCTGAAACAATGTCAACCAAAGCCTTAAGAACCACAAACCTTTCTTCATAGTGGATCGAGCTTTCATTCAATCATAAAATTGCCAAGGCCAGAGTTAACTATGAATGAAAAGAAAAAGTATAACACTGTGGTAGGTTGAGGCAACTGCTGCCCATCTCCTTTAACCCTCTAGGCTGCAGCAGATCATGTATTTGGCTCTTTATGTACAGCTAGAGTCTTTGTACATCAGTTCTGTCCTTCAGAGCTTTAAGAGCATTAATAATGTTTTATGTTTTATTATTTTGTGTTATGTTTTAAGCATTCTATAATATGGATTTGTATATTAGTTTACTTAGCAGGTTTTTTATTCCACTTTTATCGTTTTAGTCAAAGCAGTTACAGGGACATTGATAATTTGGATTCTCCAGAAGTGAGCAGGAAGTCGGTGCTCACCTATGGGTGACATCGACGCCGACAGAGCCCTAAAGGAGGCATCTCCTCAGCTTTCAAAGAAAACTTTTGGGAGATGCCTTCCCGTCCATGGGTGCCATCTCGTTTTTTCCGCAGAGCCCAATGGACGTGTTTCCTCTTTCCCCGGATAAATCTTTAGTGCAACTATTCCTAAAAGTTAACTTTCCAGTAGGCTTACTGGTTCCTCTTCCTGCCTCGAGTTGGTGCCTCCCAGCTGACTTGGTCCTTTTTTGGTTTTCTTTCTTGGTCTTTTTCGATTGGCGCTTTTTTTGCACAGGGATCATCAACTCCATCCAGGTGTTCTCCAATAATGTCCCCCCGGTGGGTTCAAAAAATGTGACCGCTGCAGTCAAACCATGCCCATCACTGACACCCATGACTGCTGCTTGTGCTGCTTGGGCCCAGACCATGACAGCACCTCCTGCGACCTGTCAGCCCATGATGCCCAAAATCAACAGGAAAAGGTCAGAGTTGCAGGAGAAGATGTTCTCCAGATCTGACTTGGCATCCGCCTCCTTGGCACCGAGCTCCCAGCCCAGCACATCCCAGGACCTTGGCTCCTCCAAGAAGACCCCGGAGCCAGAGAAAAAGAAGTCATTGAAGTCCACCGAGGCTGTACCGGTGAAACCCAGTAAAACTCCATGGAGGGAGGGGCGACTCTGAGAAGAGCCCCACCAAGGTCCTCAAGAAGGATTTCTCAGCTGGCAGAGACATTGCGAGGTTCCTTCAGGCTGTAGTACTCATCAAGGACGTACTTCCTAAAGTTCCGGCATCGAGCCTGAAATCCTCAGTGCCTGCGCTGAAAGCTGAAAAGCCTTTTGACTTGGAAATCAGAATGGCAGCCCTGGAGCAGAACATCACTGCAATCCTGATCCTGCAGCAGGCGATGATGGCCAGTTCCTTTTGCCTCATCTGCCCCAATGACCTGGCCCTCAACTGCGAGGGAGTCCCTGGTCATCGAGCCGAGCATCAAGCGCCCCTGGCCTCGAAAGTCCTTGATGCCAGTCGAGGTCCCGGTCCCACTTGTCGGGTATCTGGTTCTCGCTGGCTGGTGTCCGTGACTCAGACCCCAGATCCTCCATAGGCCGCCGATCCTCGGGCACCGGCCTCAACTCAAGGAGTTGCCGGGCCTCAGATTCCTCGTCACCACTCAAGTGGGAGACAGAGGATGACGTTCCTGGATACCAGAAGGCACTGAGACCTTCTCTCGGACCCATCTCCCTCGGTGCCTCAATGCCATTAATCTCCTGAGGACGTAACCTTCCATAGCTTCATCAGGGATATGACCAAGGCCCTCCCGGTGCAAACCGATGTGGAGGAGGACCCACCAACCAAAGAGTTGGAGATTCTCCAGTATGAGACTCATCTAGAGAGACTCTCACGGTGCCCATACAGCCGATCCTCAAGAGGCTGCTCCTCCAAATGTGGGAGACACTGGCATCAGTGCCCATAAACAGCTGCCGACTCGATGCTATCTACCGCATCCGGAAAGAACTGGGGTTCCATAAACCCCAACTGCCGTCTTACTCCATTGTCATCGATTCGACCATGCAGAAGCTCAAGATTCAAAAAACCCACTGCTCCATCCCTCCCGGCTCCATGTTCCTCTCCTGGGCCGCCTATGACAGCTTCCAGTCAGTGGCTAGAGTGGCGGTGGCCGGCATAGGGGCCCAACACTGCGAGAGCAAATACCGTGCGGAATGCAAAAAAACAGTCCAAAGGCGTGGTATAGTGGAAAAACCAGAAACTTTATTGAATATTGCCAACCCGACACAGGCCGTGTTTCGCAACACTTCATCAGGGGTTATTGTGGCATAAAACTAAAATCATAAACAAAGAACATTTAAAATTAACAAGCATAAAGAGACAAAAACAAACAGCAATACATATGATAACGATTAATAAATAATCAATAAGTCTAATAACAATAAAAAATTTTAAAAAACATATCTGAAACTTTCAAAATGAAATTGTTAAAAGACAGCCAAAAACACATGTATAAGATATAAAAACATAAATACCTCTATAAAAGACCAATGGTCATATTCCGTACTGTATAAAAACAATACAAATCTGTGGATGCTGAAAAGAGACATAAATAGATTAATGAATAAAAAAGTAATAAATATACTTATAATTCATGTAAACAATGAGACAAGAAAAAAGATGAATAATTAACAAAGCTCAAAGAACATTCTTAAGAAGAGAGGCCAAAAAAGAGAGCAAGCAGGAGTGAGTCAGCTGACATATGTAGAAGGGGACTTATTATAAACAAAACCTAATTTCAAATTGCACATGGAATTGCATATGAAAATCATGGATTACTTTACAATATCTACTTAAGAACATGTATGTGTAATAAATGAAACTTTAAACCAATGGAAAATGTATGGTGATGACCTCACTAAAATAAACTGTGACCAAAAAGACATGTTAAAAAATGTGGAATAAATTAACATTAAGAAACTAAGTAAATCTACTCAATAAAAAGGCTTAAAATTACAAGCTGTAAATCATCAAGAGAATATACTTGATGACACTACTCAAAGGTCAACATCTCATAAAACATGGGGGGAGGGCCTAAGATTTGAACCCTCATTAGGCCACGACTGACTTTTCATCAGCAAGTGTTTCTTCTCTTTAATTCTCATTGAACGTAGGGTTGCCAACTGGCTCCAGATGCGCCCGACAGGCTTGATCCAGTCCTGGGTTTACCCCATTGCATGCATGGAGATGTAGTTCTGAATTCCCTATTGCCCTCCATAAGAAAAGCAAGACTACATGTCCCTGCATGCAATAGGGTAAACCCAGGACTGGATCAAGCCTGTCGGGCGCATCTGGAGCCAGTTGGCAACCTTAATTGAACGTCATACTCTCGCAGAGGTGTGTAAAATCTTGGATCTGATTCCGAGGGAAGAAGGTGCTGAAGAACTCAGCAGTCATCCTGCAAGACGATCACTTGAGTCCCCTAAATCAACCTTAATTCTAAGGGACCTCATAATGTGCAGCTTCTTGAAAATCTATCTGGCCAATATCAAACAATCACAGCCCCCCTTTCTTAAGCGATTCAAGTTCCTTATTCCTCCAGATCAGTCCCGAACCTCTGGGTAGTGTACCTCTTCAAGAAGCTTGGAGACTGATCTTGTCATCTTTTGATGACACCTCTCTACTTTTACCACTGGCACCGTCTACTAGCCCCAGTTTACTCAGTCTCCAAGTAGCTGGAGGAGGTGTGAGCCAGGGGTTCTGGACTCTCTGAGGGCAACTAAGGAGATAGCCTTTTATTTTCTTGCTTCGCTGGGCTCAGCACTGGATTTTATTCTGAGTGGAAGAAAAAAATAGAAATTATATTCAAGCAGGCAGGATTTCAGACACTCTGCAGGCAAAGGAGGTGATCCTCTGGCCTCCCTTGCGAGCGGGAAGGCTAACAGGTGAGGACCCGTTTAACCCAGGGAGAGCAGGCATCTCCCGAACCCGTTATCGGGTGAGGAGCCGTCTCCCAGACGTCAGTGGCGAGACGGACAGCTCCTGCTGAGCCTTCAGTGCCTAAGCCCTTGGAGTTGGCTGAGCATGGGGGTGGTAGGAGGTACAACAAACATCTGCTGCAGAGTGCAGGTAAGTACTGGAAAGAAGAGGGAATTTCTTTCGGGTTGGTTTAGGTCGAACAACAGTGCTGTGTTTCTTAAGGGTGCAGGAAGCAGGCACCGAAAGGGAGGCGCTCTCCACATGGCGAGAGGCCAGAGCGGTGCAAGAACGGCTGTGTTCATCTGTGGCTCCTGCAGCGACCTGGAGGTTTCCTTCTTTCGCCTCCCCCCCCCCCCCCAGGGCTGTCAGGGGGAGGGGGTTGGGTTAATTTCTGTATATGATCTGCTTTTAGCTTTTGCATCCGTGTTTTTAGGGAGATAGCAGTTAGGGCCTAGGGACCTGCAGTTATTGCAGTATATTTCAGTTCCTTTTCCCCCATTTTGATTCATTTGTGTTCGTTTAGTTCACAAAGACTCTCGGTTGTGCCTGTTGGATGTTAAACAGATTCTGAAGCGCTATTTGAAGTGTACGGCGGCTTTTCTGGGATCAGAGCGAATGTTCATTCTGTTCGGGGGGCCTCGGAGGGGAGAATCTGCGGTCAAGGCTTCTATTTCCAGATGGATTAGAGAGATTATTGCCTTGGCCTACGCGGTGAAGGGGAGAGTGATGCTGGCAGGATTGCGCGCACATTCCATAACGGGTCAAGCATCCTCGTGGGCGGAGTATGGTTAGGTGCTACCGGCAAAGATCTGTAAGATGGCATCCTGGTCTTCCCTTCATACCTTTGCTAAGCATTATCACCTGGATATTCAGGCTTCGGGTGATGCTCAGTTTGGAGGGTCAGTGCTTCAGGCCGGGTTGGCAGGTCCCTCCCATTAGGTTAACTGCTCTGTTACATCCCAGAGGTGCAGGACTGGACTGGAGGGACGATAAGAAAAGAAAAATTAGACTTACCTGCCAATTGTTCCTTGAGGAACTCCAATCCAGTCCCAGATCCCACCCTTGATGGTTTCTAAGGTGGAGAGAGGGCACTTCCGGATAGGACACTGTGAACACATTTAGACATTGGGAGCCAGGGCCAGGAGAACTCTTCTCACTCGCTGTCTTCCTCCAAATTATGCTGCTATCTCTGTCCTGCGCGTAGCGCGGACGGGTGGCGGGGTTGCGATTATTTACCGCTCCTCAGTTCCTCTCTCCAGAATTTCCTCTTCTGCTCTAACCTACCCTGAATCTCTTGTTCTTCAGCTGAATGTCCAGCCTGCTTTACAATTCCTATTAATCTACTTCCCTCCGTCTTCCCCTCCCTCCCTCTGGGACGCTCTTCTCTCTTCTATTTCTAATCTGGTTCTTCAATTTCCCCAACTTCTCATACTTGGAGATTTCAACGTGCATTTTGATTCCCCCACTTCAGCCAGGGATATTGCGTTCTCTGTGCTTCTCCAGGATCTTTCATTATTGCAACATGTGACCCTTCCTACCCACGGGGCAGGTCACATCCTGGATTTAGTTATTTCTCCAGCGAACTCATCTGTTCAGGTTTCATTGTCCACTCCAGTGCCAGTCCCCTGGTCTGACCATTTCTATCTTACCTTTACTCTTCAATCTTTACCCCCCCTCCTCCTCCTCTACCCACACGTCTATCCCGCCGTCTTGACTCGACTACCCTACACAATTTTTCCTCAGTTTATCGCCCTCCATCGCCTGGTTTTTTGTCCCTGTCTCCATCAACTCAGGTTGCCCTCTGGAACACTGAACTGTCTCGTGCTTTGGACCAGGTTGCCCCTTTAAGACCTTATAAACCTCGTCACCCTACTCACCACCCCTGTTTCCATGCAGGACTTCGTTTACATCGCTCCCAGCTACGGAGAGCTGAACATCTCTGGCGGAAGTCCCATTCTGTAGCATCCTATCAGTATTTCAAGTCCTGCCATGCCCACTATCGTTCTTGTGTCCATCAAGCTAAACGCTCCTTCTATTCCACATCAATTGCCCTAGCCCCCAACAGATCGCGACATCTGTTTGCCACTTTGAATATGCTTTCTCAACTACAGTCCTCTTCCTCTGCTGAGCCTCTTACGGCTATTCCGGCCCCCAGCCCAACTAGCCTGGTCTCTTTCTTTTCTTCCAAACTTCACGACCTTCGTTTATCTTTACCATTCTGTTCACAAGATTTGTCCCCACCCTCTCCCTTCTCACCTACCTCGCCTCCACTGCTATCACACACTTGGGTTAGCTTTCAATCTCTCACTTCCCCAGAGCTCGTCAAACTACTGTCCACTACTCGTAAGACTACTTGCCCCTCTGACCCCATTCCCTCTTCCTGGCTCTCTGAGCCATCTCCAGCTTTATTTCAACCTCTCCTTTCTATTATCAATTCCAGCCTGTCACATGGCACTTTTCCGCATCCTTGGAAGCATGCCTTGGTACGTCCCCTTCTAAAACAGCCTTCTCTGGACCCCTCTGTACCTGCAAATTACTGCCCAGTATCCAACCTTCCATTCGCTTCCAAACTTTTGGAAAAGGTTGTTTTCTCCGAACTCTCACATCTCCTGGATTCCACACATTTTCTACACCCTCGGCAATCCAGCTTTCGACCTGGGCACGGCAGTCCTGAATGAGATCTACACTTCCGTGAACATGGTGATATTACGGTGGCAGTATCTCTTGACCTTTGAGCTGCATTCGATTTGATGGATCACTCTCTCTTCTTCTTTCTCGGTTATGGGATGCAGGTATTGTGGCACTGTGTATCGCTGTTTTTTTTCCTTCTTATCCTCCCATTCTTTTGCAGTCACCTCAGCCTCTTCCACTTCTGCTTGCTTTCCTCTCACCTGTGGTGTTCCACAAGGCTCAATCTTGGCTCCTTTAGTGTTCAACGTCTTCTTGGCTCCCCTAGCTTTATTGGTCCAACAATCCGGGATATCAGGGTATTATTATGCCGATGACATCTTTCTCTTACACCACACATCCTCCTCCCATCCTGATATTACTCCCTTGGAATCCTGCCTATCTTTGGTCTTCTCCTGGCTTTCCTCTAACTGCTTGATCCTTAATGTTTCTAAGACTGCGGCTATTTGGTTTACACATGGCTCTTCCACCCCATTACCCACTCCCTCTTTCTCTGGAACTCCTATCTCCTTAGTTTCCAAACTCCGCTATCTTGGTGTCATTCTCGACAGTAATCGTACCTTCCACGACCACATTTCACTGGTTTCTCAAAGCTCCTTTTTCTGTCTTAGGCGAATCCGTGCCATCCGACCATTTCTCTCCTCTCAAGCCACCACCCTCCTCCTTTCCCTAGTCATCACCAGACTGGACTTCTGTAATTCTATCTACGCAGGTATTCCCCAATATCAACAACACCGATTGCAACTAATACAAAATACAGCTGCTCGAATGATTTTACACGCCTCCCCCCGTGATCATGTTACCCCGCTTTTTCCTACCCCAAATTCCGTTCCCTCCTCAAGACCCACTTTTTTTTCCTTAGCTTTTAATGTCCCCTCTGAACCTGTATGACCTCACTCTCCTTGTTGCACTGCTTCTGCTAACTCTGCTCTCTTCTTTTCTTTTTAAGTGATTGTAATTTCTTTTTCCTTTCTTGCCTAATGCTATTATGTATATTGTAAACCACCCTGATGTAATGGGGGGCGGTATATCAAGTTGTAAATAAACAATAAACAATAAACTCCCAGTCTCACGTTTCATCCAGATGGACATAGTCAGCGTTGCTTAGGTAAGCCTCCCTGGGTTGGGGGGAATGGGGATTCCTTCCCAGGTGAGGGGGGCTAATAAGTTGGGGTGTATAGATTTGAGAGTTTATCATTGTTTAACTACTTATTTCTTACTCCTGTGAATCTGCTTTGTCAGTAGGTTACTGGGGCTGGTAGGCGGTGCCAGTGGTATAAGTAGAGGGGTGTCATCAAAAGGTGGCATGCTCAGTCTCCAAACTGCTGGAAGAGGTACACTACCCAGATGTTCGGGACTGGACTGGATTTCCTCAAGGAACAACAATTAGCAGGTAAGTCTAATTTCTCTTTATTTATTATACAAATGTATTGCTTGTTCCACTACCAAAATATTCAAAGTGAGATATAATGACCCCCATATCCCTCTGATTTATGATGGACGGCAGTAGTAGAACCTCCCTTCCCTCCCCCATCATATGCGTCTCCCTGTGGGAATTATTGCTTTGTATTTTCTTTGAAAATAAGGGAAATTATAACTAATTTTTCCTGTTTATTTCTCTAAACAGGCTATGAAAGGAGCAGTTCCGATACTTTATCAAGAATTAAACAAGAGGAAGAGCCGTATGTCCAAGATTTCCAGGAGTCAGGAGAGGGAGCAGTTACTGACTCATACCCAGGTGAGTAATAATAAATAGTGTACTGAGTAATAGGAGATATTACAGAATCCAGCTGAATATTACTAATTTACTTACCTGTATCCTTTGTTCTCACATATGGAGAATATAAGTCCTCACATGTAAGTGATGCTATTTAATGGAGCCCAGGAGAATACCCATAGTCAAGTCCAGACCGGGAGAATTCCCATACTGTTTTACAAGAGGCTGTGCCAAACATAGCGCCTCTGCATGTGTATATCACTCCACATCCAGCGGGACCAGCAATTTTTTAAAAAGCTACATATGGGCCAAAAAACATTGAAATGGTGGCTTGAGTGGCAAGCTCTGGCAGTGATCCCTGATAAAAACAGCACATTCTGACTCCACAACTTAAACACTTGAAAAACCTACAGCAGATGACCCCGTAGAGTGTGGAGGTAGCAACATGGCAACAAGATGAAAAACCACAGACTGAAGGCATTCGTGAGGATGGCAAGATGACGACCAGTGAACTGCAGGGCCTGGACACAGAGGAAGAGGATGAGAGAGATGACAGCATGGAGAGGACTGCGGTGACAGTATCGCAGATGTGGAGGGCTGGATTAAACGAATGGTTCAAGGAGTTGAAGAAGGAGATCACCACAGTGAGAATGGAATTGGGGGCTTGGTTGGCAAAGTCAAAGAGGAGCTAGTGGAATTGGGCTGCAGGGTGGGAGAATACAAGGACCCCTGTACAAGCTGGCAGATGAGCAGGCAGCTCTGGTGACCCAGGTACAAAAAAGAGGACTGGAAAGAAATGCTAATGCTTACAATTGAGGACATGGAAAACCATTCGCGACAAAATAATTTGCACAAAAGGGGGGTCCTAGAGGAGGCTGAGTTCCTTGTTAGCCAAGGCTGTCTGCAAGGTGATTTTGCTCCATGGTGGGGCAGAAGAGGTGCCACCATCTATTCAATTCAATAGAGCTTACCGGATGCTGGGATCACCCAAGAGTAATGTTCCAAGAGACATAGTAATACGTGTACTTGACTTTACTATCAAAGAAATGGATCGCCGCAAAAATGTGGGGCCATAAATCACTTTGACTTGCAAGGATATCAGATAGCCATCTTTGCCAGTCTGGCCAAAGGAACTTTACAAAGGCGAAAAAAAATAAGTGCAATTACTCAAACTGCGGCAAGGACAGTTGTAATACAGATGCCTATATCTGTTTGGGTTCACCATTATGAAAGATGGCCACACATGGTGTGCCTGCACAGTGGAGGAGACGTTGAGGGTCATTGGAGAAGCAGGACAGCAAGTGGAGGGCATGGCAGGATCCTCATTGAGAAAAGCAGATAGACCAAAAAATAATGATTGGACCCGGATGTCTAAGGAAGGATCCAGCCAAAGGAGAAAAGGATTGGCGAAGGAAGCACCAGTATAAAGCAAAGAGGCATGGACTTTTCCATACAGCTAGAAAATAAGAACATAAGAGATGCCATACTGGGTTAAACCAAGGTCCATCAAGCCCAGTATCCTGTTTCAACGATGGCCAATCAAAGTCACAAGTACCTGGCAGGTTCCCAAAAAGGCACACAAGTCCACAGTGCTTGCCCTGGGGCAAGCTGTGGGGTTCCTAAGTCCAATGGTGAATCTGTTCACAATGTATACCATCTATACCATGTTATAATGCAATATAGTTCCATGTAAAGCTGAAGCTATGTATACAGCATTGATCCCCAGAAATGCGGTACATAAGACAAACTAAATAAAGATAAATAATGGTTTATGGATCTTTCCTCCAAGAACTTGTTCAAACCTTTTTAAACCCGGCTACACTAACAGCTTTTACTACATCCTCCGCTAACTAATTCCAGAGTTTTATTACACGTTGAGTGAAAAAATATTTTCTCTTATTAGTCTTAAATGGGTCACATTGTAGCTTGATGGCATAAACAATTGATCTACATTTACCCGTTCTACACCATTCATTAATTTATAGACCTCTAGCGAAAGATGGACAGTGAAAAAGTTAGGAAGAAAATTGATGCCTTTGAATTATGGTGCTTGCGATGAATACTGTGTATACCATGGACTGCCCGAAGAACAAACCAGTCAGTACTAGAGGAGATCAAACCTAAGCTTTCTTTAGAAAGTCAGATGACAAGACATTCAACTTTCATACCGACTCAACAGCCATATTCTTTTAAGCCTGTCCTCATAGGGGTATCCTTCCATCCCCTTTACCATTTTGATGGCTTTTCTCTGTGCCTTTTTAATTCTGGTATATTCTTTTTAAGATACGACGACCAGAATTGCACACAATATTCTAAGTGCAGTCGCACCATGGAACGATATAGAGGCATTATAGTGTTGTTGTTAAGTGCCGTCAAGTTGGTGTCGACTCATGGCGACCCTCTGGATAGTTGTCCTAAATTGTGTTTGGTCTTCAGTCAGGCAGCTCATTGTTGACAGACTGGCACCCGTAGCTGCTCCTACTGTATCGCTCCATCTCCCTGCTGGCCTTCCTTTTTTGCATTGACCTTCTACCTTGCCAAGCATGCCGTCTTTCTCTAAAGATCTGTCTCTTTGCATGATGTGTCCATAGTATGAAAGTCGAGGTCTTGTCATCTGAACTTCTAAATAAAGCTTAGGTTTGATCTCTAGTACTGACTGGTTTGTTCTTCGGGCAGTCCATGGTATACACAGTATTCATCGCTAGCACCATAATTCAAAGGCATCAATTTTCTTCCTGTCTTTCTTGTTCACTGTCCAACTTTCACATCCATATGATATTGAAAATGCAATGGCTTGAATAAGTCAAAACTTTGTATGGAGAGAGATATCTCTGCTCTTGAGAATCTTGTCTAGGTCCTCCATAGTCATTCTGCCAAGAGTAATGTGTTGTCGGATTTCTTGACTGCTTGTTGCTTCTTTATTGATAGTTGACAACTTTAACCTATTTGGATCAACTATTACAACTGAATCTCCATCAACAATGAAATTATTCTTTTTTTGCCAGTTGTCAAGATCTTTGTCGTCTTTACATTAAGGTGCGATTCCATTTTAAGACAATATCCCTTGATCTTGAGAAACAAATGTTTCAAATTGTCTTCACTTTCAGGCAGTAATGCTTAATCATCAGCATAGCGAAGGTTGTTGAGTCTTCCACTAATCTTCACACCTCTGTTGTCTTCATACAGTCCTGCTTCTTTGATTTGTTCTGCATGTATAATTAAAGAGGTAGGGGGAAAGTATGCAGCCTTGTCATACACCTTTGCTGATTTTAAACCATTCTGTTTCTCCTACTTCCATTTAAACGGTTGCTTCTTGATCAGCATAAATGTTGTGCAAGAGAATGATCAGGTATTCTGGTATACCCATGCTTCTAATGTGACCCAGAGTTTCTCATGGTTTACAAAGTCAAAAGCCTTGCTGTAGTCAATAAAACACATATAGATATCCTTTTGGTATTCTTTTGTCTTTTCATGGATCCATCTCACATCCACGATAATCTCCCTTTCCTCTCCCTTTCCTGAATCCTGATGGCACTTCAGGCAGTTCTCGTTGCAGGTATGGTTGTAGTCTCTGCTGAATGATCTTGCTGGCATGTGGGATCAGAGCGACTGTGCAGTAATTTTCACAGTCAGTGGGGTCACCTTTCTTCAGTATTGGTATGAACATAGATCTTTTCCAGTCAGTTGGTCATGAATTTGTTTTCCAAATTTCCTGGCAGAGCCTTATTAGTATGGTAACAGCTTTATCTGATTACTGTAATAACTCAATGGGAATGCCATCAATTCTCGGTGCTTTGTTCTTTGATAAGGCTTTCAATGTTGCTTTGACTTCCTTTACTTTAGTCTCCATTCTTTTATTTATGATTCCTAGCATTCTATTTGCTTTCTTGTCTGCCGCTGCACAATACGCAGAAGGTTTCAAGATGTTATCCATGATGACGCCTAAATATTTTTCCTGGGTAGTGGTTTCTAATGTGAAACCTTGTATCGTGTAACCATAGCTTGGTTTGTTTTTTCGTAGGTGCATAATTTTCAAAATTGTCCACATTAAATTTCATCTGCCTTTTGAATGTCCAATCTTCCAATTTATCAAGGTTGTCTTGAAATTTTTCACAATCCTCTTGGGTTTTTAACAACTTTCTATCTTTTAACCAGTTCCTGAGCCTCAACAGTACACTGCCTCCTATCGCATAACTTTTTAATTTTGCCAAGAGTCTCTCATGAGACCTTGTCAAAGTCTTTTTGAAAATCCAGATATACTATATCAACCGGCTCACCTTTGTCTACCTGTTTATTCACACCTTCAAAAAAACAGTAACATAGAAAATGACGGCAGATAAAGACCAGTATGGTCCATCTAGTCTGCTCAGTAAGATGGCAAGAGTAGGTGCACCTGCCTCTCCGCGCAGGCCACCCCTCCCCATGATTTTGTTTTAGGGGTGAACCCACCACTCTGTGTAGAACACCCCTGTATGTTGAGAAATTAGTTAGGTTTCTTTTGATTTTATCCTGTTGCTGTAAAGGGATCCACTGTGTCTGTCCCATGCCATTTTGAATTCTATCACTGTATTTGCCCCCACCACTTCCATCGGGAGGGCATTCCAAGCATCCACCACCCTTTCAGTGAAAAAGTATTTCCTGACATTGCCTTTCAATTTACCCCCTTGCAGCTTCATGTTATGCCCTCTAGTTTTACAGCTCCCCCGTCTTTGGAAGAGCTTTGTTTGTTCATTATTTTTCTTTAAGTATTTAAAGGTTTGAATCATATCTCTCCTGTCCCTCCTCTCCTCCAGAGAGTACATATTCAGGTCTTCAAGACTCTTCTTATAAGGCTTCTGACTCAGACTCCAAATCATTTTGGTTGCCTTCCTCTGAACAGTTTCCAGTTTTTTTACAGTGGCATTAGTACCTCTTCCTTTCTGCTGGTAATTCCTATTTGTATGCAACCCAACATCCTCCTGGCTTTTGCCACTGCCTTGTTGCACTGTTTTGCCACCTTGAGATCCGCAGAAATAATCACACCAAGGTCCTTCTCCTGGTCCATGCACACCAACCTCTCACCCCCTATCGCGTATATTTCCCCTGGATTTCTGCTTCCCAAGTGCATGACACTGCCCTTCTTCGCATTAAATCTTAACTGGCAAGCATTAGACCATTCTTTCAGCTTTTGTAGATCTTTCCTCATGTTATCCACTCCCTCAGGGGAGTCCACTGTGTTGCAAATGTTTGTGTCATCAGCAAAAAGACAGACTTCCATGCAGTTCTTCAGCAATATCACTCACAAATACATTGAACAGTGCCGGGCCCAGGACCGAACCCTGGGGCACCCCACTAATCACCCTCCTTTCATCCGAGTGAGTTCCATTTACCATCACCTTCTGTCGTCTGTAAGTCAACCAATTTCTGATCCAGTTCACCACCTTCGGACCCATCCCCAAACTACTGAGTTTATTGATAAGCCTTCTCTAAGGAACAGTATCAAAGGTTTTGCTGAAATCCAGGTAGATGACAACCATCGCATGCCCGGCAAGGACCTCTCTGAGCTCTTTCAGTATCCTGGGATGTATCCCATCTGGTCCCATGGCCTTGTTCACTTTCAGTTTTGCAAGTTGTTCTAACACATCATCTTCAGTGAATGGTGTGGTATTTACTTCATTCCCATTTTTATATTTGGGAGTCACAGATGGTCCTTCTCCAGGATTTTCTTTAGTGAAAACCGAGCAGAAGTATTTGTTTAGCAATTTTGCTTTTTCAAAGCCACTTTTCACAAATCCGTTCCCAGCCCTTCTGAGTCCTGCCATTCCATCTCTGATTTTCCTCCTATCCCGAATATACCTGAAGAAAGTTTTGTCGCCACACTTCACATCTTTAGCCATCTTTTCCTCTGCCTTTGATTTTGCTTTCCTTATTTCTCTTTTTGTTTCTTTGAGTTTGATCCTGTATTCCTTACTGTGTTCCTCTATTTGCAAGCTTTTGAATTTTGTGAAAGCTGTGGGTTTTTTGCCTTTATTTGAGCAGCCACTTCTTTGGAGAACCAAATAGGTTTCCTTCTCCTCTTGTTTTTATTTACTTTCCTTACATATTTATCTGTTGCCCCTTTTATTGCCACCTTTAGTTTAGCCCATTGCAATTCCACTTCCCTTATCCCCTCCCACCCTGCCAACTCTTCCTTCAGGTACTTGGCCATTTTACTGAAGTCAGTGTTTTTGAAGTTTAGGACTTTGAGCTTGCTATGATTGGACTGCACCTTGGCTTTTATCTCAAACCACACCATGTGGTGATCGCTGCTGCTCACAGGGGCACTCACCCAGACATTTGACATGGACTCACCGTTCTTGAGCACTAAATCCAGCATTGAGCTTTCCCTGGTTGGTTCCATCACCATTTGTTTAAGTGACGCATCTTGGAAAGCATCCACAATTGTTTTGCTTCTTGCCAGATTCGCAGAAGGAGTACTCCAATCCACATTGGGTAGATTAAAGTCACCCAATATGATCACTTCCCCCTTTGTGGCTTTCTTGGCAATATCTATAATCAATTCATTATCTATTTCTTCAATTTGAGTCGGAGGTCTGTAGACTACAGCAGTATGGATGACAGTGCCATCTCCTCTTTCCAGCGCAATCCAGAGCGCTTCTTCTTTTCCCCATGCCCCCTGCATTGCAGTAGCTTTAATATTGCTTTTTACATACAAGGCTACTCCTCCTCCTTTTCCACTTTCTTTGTCTCATCTGAATAGATTATAGCCAGCTATGGCTATATCCCATTCATTCGATTCATTAAACCATGTTTCTGTAATGGCCACAATGTCCAAGTCCATTTCCACCATTAGGGCTTCCAGGTCTGGAACTTTGTTGGCTAAGCTTCGAGCATTTGTGCTCATTGCTTTCCAGCATTTAACTGGCTTGCATGTATTTTGCATTGATTTTGTTCTGCCCACTTCTTCCCACTTGTCATTGATGTGTGGTTTAAAAGTGTGGCTGTTTCTGATGTTGTTTGCATTTGCCGAGAGTGACGTCCTCAACTAGTCCTTCTCCATCCTTCACCCCCTTTTTCTAGTTTAAATGCATATCCGCATACTGCCTGAATTTTTCACTTAGGATTCTTTTCCCTGCTACAGAGAGATGTAGTCCATTAGCACAGTAGTCTCTTGTTAGTCCATCTGTTTCCCCAGTCGCCAATAAATCTGAATCCTTCTCGTTCGCACCAGGTCTGGAGCCATGTATTAAAGCTGTTCATGCGATGCACCCTTTCTGCCCTCTTACCATGAACAGGTAGAACTTATGAGAATGCTACAGTGTTAACAATGGGCTTGAGTTTCTCTCCCAGAGTCTGGAAGTCCCTTTGAACTGCAGAGGCACTGTTTCTAGCCAGGTCATTTTTACACAGGTGAATGACAACATCAATTTTGGAGTGCTCACTTTCTGCGCTAAGTACATCAACAATTTGGCTTGTATTCCTGCTGGCTGAAAAGCCTGGGAGGCATTTGACTATCATCTCTCCTTTGAACTGTGTTCCCAAGTTGGTGCCTCTGATGATGGACTCTCCAAATAGTAGTAGTTTTCTGTTTGAGTTTTTCTTCATATTTGGTACTTTAGCAGGAGATTGGGCATTGACTGACTCATTTAAGGGTCCTTCACTTTCCATGGATTGTTGATCCTCATTAACCAAAGCAGAGAAGGCATTATGCAGGGATGTCTCTTGATGTATAGGATGTCTCTGCGTTACAGGTCGCAATCTACCCTAGCCCAATTTGTTTCTGGGATGTTTGATTCTTTGTGGTAGCGGTGGTGGACTTTGTTCTGTTTGTATCCTAGAAGAGGTCCTTTTCCTTGCAGCTAGTTCTTCCCTTAGTAGAGTCAATTCTTTATGCATGGCAGCTGACTTGCGGCACATAGGACAAGCTCTTAGGTTCCAAACAATTCGTCTCAGAATGAAAGCACCAGTTATTGCACTGAATACATGACATGCTGATTAAGCAGTCCTAGAAGGAGAAGAAGAAGAAAATGTGGGCTTAACATCAAATTAAAAAGGATAGATGGCAACGTATGTGACTACTATATAGGCAATGCAGCCCTGGGGTGGGTGGGGTGAGGGGTAGTGTGGGCAGTAACCTAAGTGTCCCTGCCCAGTTGGCCTTACCTGAACAGTGAACACACTCATATATCAGATTTAAGGGCTACACAAGGAATGTAGGCAGTCAGAATATTCTCAAAGTAATGTATAACCAACAGTTAAATTCTATATTAGCAACAGGCAAAAAATGATAGAAAGCTGAAAGCTTAGCTGTGTGGAGGCTCTGGAAGCTGTGAAGCCTGGAGTTGACCAGGTACTTGTGGAAGGCTGTAAGATAATCTAATTAGCCCCTCCCTGGGAGCAGGCTTGCAACAGAAAATTCAAACATAATAAATTAGTAAAACAAGACCTTACTTGTCTAAATCCTGTTTGCTTTCTCCCATTAAACCATTACTATCTACATGTTCAGTAATTTTATTCTTTATAATGGTTTCTATCATTTTGCCCAGTACTAATATCAGGCTCACTGGTCTGTAGTTTCTCGGATCACCCCTGGAACCCTGTCTAAAAATAGATGTTACATTGGCCATTCGCCAATCTTCAAGTACAAGGGGGGCCAAAATTTTGTTATTGTAACTTGTAAACTTCTTTTTTTTTTTCTATAGTTCTGTAGCCAGAATGTCACAAAACAGCTTTTTATTTTCTTTACAAAGCCAAAGACTTATCATCCCCCCTCCTCATACTACAGATGATTTTAATGATAGTTCACATGTTTCAGTTCCTTGAATACCCTTGGATGTATATTATCCGGTCTAGGTGATATATTACTCTTCAGTTTATCAAATAGTTGTAATACATCTTCCCAGTTTATCAATATTTCTTTCAATTCATTTATTTTTATTTTATTTAACTAGGCTTATATATCGCTTTTCTACCAGTCAAAGTGGTGTACATTCAAGTACTGTATATATATTTTCCCCTTGTCCCCAAAGGGCTCACAATCTGTGTTTTTATACCCGAAGCAACTGAGGGTTAATTGGCTTGTCAAAGGTCACAAAGAGCATCTGTGGGACTAGAAACTCCAGTCCTTCTGGCCCAAGGTTGCTGTCCTCTAGCGGGATTTGAATCCCTGGTCCTCCAGCCTGATGTAACTTGCCCCATCCACTAGGTCACTCCTCCCTATTGCACTATCTTTAAATACCATTTTAGCCATGGGTAACGTGCCTGCATCTTCTGCAATAAAGTGCCTAAATCTTCTTCAGTAAAGACCGAAGCAAAGAATTTATTCAGTCTCTCCGCTGTGGCCTTATCCCCTCTTAGTGCCCCTTTTACTCCTCTATCATCTAATCATCTAACTGACTCTCTCACGAGATTTTGCTACAAATGTACTTGAAAGTTTTTATTATGTGTTTTTGCGTCCACGGCAAACGTTTTTTTCAAAATCTCTCTTTGCCTGCCTTTCAGTGCCTTGGCTTTTACTTGCAGTGCTTATGTTTCCTGTTTGTGATTTGGCTCCTTTTTCCATTTCTTGAAATATGCTTTTTTGGCTACAACAACCTCTCTGACCTCACCTTTAAACCATGCTGGTAGTTTTTGGACTTCCTTCCACTTTACTTAAAGCATGGAATACATCTGGTCTGGGCTTCCAAGATGGTACTTTTAAACAACACCAATGCTTTATGTAAATCTTTAATCTTTGCAGTTGTTCCTTTTTAGCTTTTACCTATTTTCCTCATTTTATCATAGTCTCACTTTTGAAAGTTAAAAAGTAGGAGTAAGTGATGTCAGGCCATCATATGAACAGCTGAGCCGAGTGGTTTGCTGGACTAACTGCTCCAAAGGGGGTTAATTTTGCCTTCCCATACCCAATTGAGGCTGATTATAGACCTTAAGAGGGGACTATGCAAAGCCTCAGTGGGATGACCAAGACCTGGCGAAAGGTTGCCGACTCAAAAGTATTCTCTTATTAGAGCCGCGAAAACATTACTTCCAAATGGTGCCGGCAGGGGGAGAGAATGCTGAGGAGGAGAAAAACACGCCGACAGATGATGCAGCAGGCACAATGGTGCATGTTAGCAAGTTGGAGATGCAGCAGTGGTTTAGTGAGCTTAAACAAGAGATTGGAGCAGTAAGGACTGAGCTTGGCTGCATGGTGGAGAACTTAAGAGCTGATGTACATGAACTGGGCAAAAGCGCAGAGGAGGTTGAAGAGAACGTGGATGACTGGCAAGCAGAACAGGAGCATATGCAAGAAAGTATCTGCAAGGTGGAAGAGACAACACAGCAAATGCAGTTAAAATTAGATGACTTGAAGAACCGCAGTAGATGAAATATTCTTTGAATTAAAGGAGTTCATGAGGGGTCAGAATTCCAGGACTGTATAGCAATAGCGGTTTCAGGTTTTCAAGCTTTTCTAGAAGGAGAAGAGGAGGTGGAAGCGCTGGAGCTATAGTTGGATCGGGTACATTGGGCGCTTGGCCCCAGCAGAGTGTGCACCCCAGAGACAGTGTAACCTGCTTTCATAATTATACCATTAAAGAAAGAGTGGCTGCAAAAATGAGGCAAGTGGGCCAGTTTCAGGGGCAGGGCCACCTGGTAGCAGTGTTTACAGATCAATCCACGGGAACTTTAGTGCCAGAAGAGCTTTGGCCCCATCCTAGAAAGGTTACGCAAGGAACAAATAAAATATAAGTGGATTTACCCTATAGGACTATCCTTTACAAAAAATGGATTAACATTGCGTGACGACTGTGGAGGAGGCTGTTAAGGCCAAGGAAGCGTCAGGACTCTCTGATGTGGGCAGTACACTGCCCAGACAGCCAGTGGGAAAAATCGTGAAAGAAACGATGGACAGTGGTAGAAAAGAGACAACAGGGAGAGAAAAAACTCTGACTTGATTGTGCTTGATGATATGGGACAGGATTGCAAGCTGGTTTGTCTCTGAGGCTGAGATGGTTTATTTGTTCAAAAAGTATCTGCTGAACTTACATTGTAGGATTTTATAAGAATTATGGTTGGGTATATCTAGATGGGAGGAGGGAGGGTGCTGGCAATAACTTTTAAGGGGGTTCAGTGTTGGGTGCAGTGAATGGATACAAGTAAGGGGAAAGAAGGAAGTCTGTTTTCTAACGGGGATAGTGTAGGTGCAGGAATGGAAAGCAGAAAGGCAATAGGGAGCTAAGGTGGAGATGTGGGTTAAAGGATAAGGGGGGAACGGGGAGAATTGAAGGAAGGAATGATGGAGGGAGGAGGGTCATGCAAGCAGAGGCTGGGTCACTACTCCCACTATATAGCTGGCTACGTGGGAGAGCCGTTTGGAAAGGGGGGGGGGGGGACTGGGTGTGTCTACAAAAATATGAGTGACTGGGGACAGTAGGATGATTGAGAATAGCTGTGAAACCTGATGGAGAGATTGTGGTGGTGACTTTGAATGTGCATGGGCTGAATTCATGGCAAAAGCGGTCGTTGATGTTGAGGGAAGGTGACTGCTTACAAGAGGATATATTTATGATTCAGGATACTCACCTAAAGAGATTCTTTGAGGAAGCACTGAGGAATAAAACATTTCCCCAGGCCTTCCCAGCCTCTAGCGCTTCCTGCCCAAAAAAGGGAGGGGTGGTCATTTTATTCTCTGTAGATTGGGAGCAGTTGTTAATACGATTAAATAGAGATATGCAGGGGAGGTATCTGGTGGTACAAGCTGCTATAGGGGAGACTTCTTAATACTTTGTTAATATATTTGCACCCAATCAGGACCAAGGGGAATTTTATGAGAGATTAGGAAGGGTTCTGGAGACCTTGGGTAAGAGCCATTGTGTGCTAGGAGGGGATTTTAACCTGACAGTTAATACTAGCCACACCTGCCCTCCCCAGTAAGCCACATTCAAATCCATATTTTCTGGGTGTAAATTCAAAAGCATATAATGTGGGAAGGGTTGGATTGTCACTCACTAACGCTTAAAGAGGTCCACTGCCCAGGTCCACACCTTTGCCACTTTCACACAGCTCCACCATAGATGGAAAAAGTCCTCCTCCATCCCACATGATCACATTTGATTTAATAAATGGAGGAAGGGCAGCAAGGAAATCCACAGTACTACCTTTTATATATATTTTTTTAAATTTATATTGTAAAGCAACAAATATCAATGAGTAATAACCATACAGGAAACTCAATACAAAACAGCAAAGTCAATAAACTTTGCTACTATTACCATATTCAATTGTGTTGCATTATTTTCCATAACGTTTTTCTCTCTCTTCTCCCATCCGCCTTCCCTATCCCCCCCCCAGATATGTGCAAATCCCTCAATACTCTACATGTCAAAGTAATTCTAGCTGTGAACCCTTAATTCTTATCCACTGGACTGATGGGTGTACTCTTAAGTTTAGGTGCTTCATACCTGGGAGACTTCCATCTATCCTCTACGCTTAGTGAAGGACTTAGAGATCTCACCCCTTTATTGATGGCCCATTTATTTATTTATTTGGAACTTTTATATACCGCCCCTTCCCTAGATCAGGGGTGGTTTACATGGAACAAAGGAAACATACATATAGCAGTCCCAAATTACCCCCCTCAGCGCCGAAGCCGGGAAGGAAGGCTGAGCGTGCGGGGTAGAAAAGTCACGCAGCAAAGAGGCTCCAAGGTAAGCGTGGCAGGTGGGGGGCAGGACAGCAAGAACCCCTAGCAATTGCCAAAACATGAGGAGACAGAGAGCAGCCTGGAAACATGTGTTTGGGAGCCTGCAGCGGTGAGGGAAACTACCCCCCCCCCCCCAATGTGTTTAGGTGTGATTTCTTCTTCTTCTTCAGGTCTGTGTGCATTTTAACCCCCCGCTATGTTTTGGGCACCTGTGAGAGGTAGCCACCACAGAATAAAGCAGGACAGAGCAGTTTCTTCCTAGGGGGCCATTTACATCTTCAAAGTCTCGGTTGGGTGGTCAGTCTGGCCAAGAGTCAGTTACGACCTGCCCAGGAGCTAGAGGATTTGGGAGCGAGGTTCGATACCTGCTTTGGCAGGTTTTTCCTGCCAGATTTCCGGAAGCAGAAGCTACGGCAGTTGATATGGCAGTACCTGAAGATGGCAAGACAGTCAGCATGGCATTATCTGCATGTTCTGGGGACCATGGCGACCACTTTCGACTAGTCCCATGGGCAAGGGCGCACATGCAACTGCTACAGAGGGCTCTGCCCTGGTGGTGGTCCCATTAGAATCAACCCCTGTCCTAAGTACTCCCCTGCCCGCGGAGTACCAGGAGAGTCCTCAGGTGGTGGTTGCATCCGGGGAGCCCGGAAAGGGGCATGCCACTCGAGTCCCCTGGGTGGGTTCTGCTGATGACCGATGCCAGAATGTCAGGTTGGGAAAGCCTTTGCGAAGGACACTTTGTTCAGGGACAGTGGAGTTTATAGAAGGCCCTGTGGTCAATCAACCGGAGTGAGATGCAAGCAGTGATTTTGGCGCTAAAAGGTTTCGAGCCATGGTTGCAGCAGAAGGCGATCTGAGTCCTCTTGAACAATGCAACCATAGTGCTTTACATCAACTGGCAAGGAGGCACGGGCAGTATAGCCCTGGAGGAGGAGGCTGAAAGGCTGTTCGGATGGGCAGAGACTCATCTGCAGGCGTTATCAGTGGTGCACGTACGACAATGTGATGGCAGACTACCTCAGTCGAGATGCTCATGGACTCCGGAGAATGACAGCTCAACCAAAGGGTGTTCAAGCAGGTGGTTGGCCGATGGGGCACACTGGTCATGGAGCTAATGGCAACGTTCAAATTGGCCAAGGCCTGCCAGTTTTTCAGCAGAAGTTGAGAAAGGATGTCTGAGGACCCAAAGAGGGTCTTCTCTATGTTTTTCCCCCGTGGGCGTTCATAGGCCGGGTAGTGCAACAGATAGAGGCACACTAGGGATTAGTAATTCTGGTGGCACCAGACTGGCCGAGGCACCCATGGTATGCCAACCTGTTTCGGATACTGGTGGATCAACTATGGTGGCTTCCAGTTTGGAAGGACCTATTGACACAGGGGCTACTTCGCATGCCCCAGGTGGATCCATTCTCGCTTAAAGCATGGCTCTGGAATGGGCGAGGCTGAAGAAGATAGGATATTTAGGCTCAATGACTTGACTTCAGCTCATCAGACAGGGCTGTTGATTTCGGTCTGGCTGAGCTCAGGGCTCTACTGGCAGGTTGCTAGTCCCTCCCCTCTAATTCCCGCCACTGTTCTTCGCTCTGCAGGATCTCCAGAGGAGCAGTGAGTGCAGCCAGTGGGGGGGTTTTTCTAGCTTTTTGCGAGGCCCTCGGAGTTCCTCTCATCTGATGTGTGGCGGGGTGGAGAGTGCTGGGGTCTGTCAAGCTTGTTGTCAGCACCATTTTATTTTGGCATGTTCTTGTTTTTGGGTCTCCGTTATTTTGAGTTCTTTTCCTTTGGGGTCTTTTTGAGTAATGGAGTTTTTTCTGAGGATTTACTTTTGCTTTTGTTTTGCGGCTTAATTGAGGCTTGTCAGATGGCTGCCTGGGTGAGAATCTTCACAGTCTTGGCAAGTGCATATATTTATATGATTTGCAAGGGATTGTGGGCAATGCAGTTCATTCACACCAGACACAGCTGCTGACAATAATTTAGTTGTGCTCAAGTGTTAAAGCCAATAAGATATTTATTTATGGGGTTATTTCTCCCAACACAGATATGCTTGGTAGCACATAAATCAGGTTACTTGCTTTCAGTGTTAAACTTGAAAAAACAAAATCAGGAAAACAACCTTTGAACTGTCAGGCAATCAAAGCAAAAGAAATAAGACCTGGTTGGCAACAAACTGGTCTTTTCTGTAGGCTTAGCTAATATTTTCTTAGCATGTATCAAACAACAAACCAAAAGCCACAAAGAAAGAAAAAACTGTTCTTTTCAGGTAAACTTCTTATATCTTCCCACATAGATTCAGAAGTGATTCTCTCCTAGCTCACAAGCAATTGCTAGCAGTTATCCAGCTGAAACCCCTTAGCTGGCTTGCTTTCTACTGCGTGGCTAAAAATCTTACTCAGGAGTTTTTCTGAGTAGATTTTAAAGAACAAGTTTGTATTTCTTTGTGATGGTTGCTGTACTTTATAACAGAAAATCACCAAAGGAGTTTAGACAGAGAGCCGTCTATGTAAACAGATTCTTCATCTGCTATCACCCCCTCTTCTTCAACAAGCATGGGTTCAATATCATAGATTGGCACAGATGAATCTCCCAATGGAGCACTTTCAGGAGAATACTTGTTTCCCTGCTGTCTTTCAAGGTTATAGCTAGGGCATAGATCAGTGTTCATACCTGAGCTTCCATTGCTGTTAGAGTTCCTCTCTATATAGCCTGGCCAGTATGTAGTCCAGTTCTTATGTCCAGCCTTCCAATCCAGATCCCTGGACACTGGATCTCTCTTCACATACCTTCTGGCACGGGTCTTAGGGTCCCTTCCACGTGCAGCCGTCTCCCTCACAGGTACCGTCTGGAGATTCCTATCTCTGCAGCACCATTCCTCTGGCTTTTCCCAGTCCAATGGTGTATGCTGGCCCTTGGAATGCCTCCCAGTATACGTACTGCTCTGGACTCTTCTAGACCTCTCAAAGGCTTTTCTCCTCTTTCTTCCAAAGAGTTTCTTTCCCTCTCTGTCCGTCCGGTTTGGCTTCTGCTTCTGATAATCCTTCAGATGAAACTGAGGATATCCATGTTGATCATGAAGATGATGATGATCCTCAGGATAAGGATATCCAAGCTCAAGCTGATTCTCAGGATAATTCTCTGTAGAATAAACTCTACCTTTATTTTGCTTAGATGAGTGCTCCTCCCTAACACAGCGCAGCTGTGCTGAATCAGGCCCTGCCCTTTGAGATGAGTGCTTAGGGATTACCTCATAGCCCTCCTGATTGAACACACGTTTTCCCACTTCAGCTCCTCTAATGGCTGTTGGAAACCTGGTGCATTCTGGGACTGGTAGTCTTTTATGGGAAAATTCTGTTTTTTTATTTCTACCAGAACTGACAGGTTGCTTGTTCAGAGTCACTTCACCTTTTCTACAGCTCCTTCCTGAGCTATGATAAGCTTCCTTATCACAGGCTGTCATGCCATCACAGAAGCAAGCTTGTAGAGCCTGTGGTTTCCGCAGAGGCTCCTTGTGCCTCTTGGGTTGTTGCCACAAGTGTGAAGCTGAATCCATATCTGTAGAAGAGAACCTGTCAGCCAGTAAGAGCAGGAGAGAGGGTTCTGGTGAAGCACAGTCTCAGGTCAGGCAGTCCTTTCCTGCGGTTGCTCCTGCCACCGTTTTTGCAGGAACAGTGGCCATTTCAAAGGAGCTTGTTCCCATGGCTTTTCTAATGGCTGACCAGCAGAACAACTTGGAGTCATCCAATTAAGCTTCTGTCAGCAGTCTTTTGTCATCGATTTCATCCTCTGGATTGTTTTCACCGGATTTGGTACTGAATATGCGTCGGGCTTATTGCCTGAAACAAGGATTGGTGAAGGTGTCACAGGGTCCCAAAGAGCCAAAAAAGGGGTCCCACTGAGTCTGTAGCAGCTAGGCTTCCGGAAGAGGCACCTTTGCCCAAGCACAGGTACCTGGAAAATGAAAGCTAGGAGGAAACCGGCTTGGTTCACTCTGAGGATCCATTGGAGGGTCCATCAGATTTCTGGGGGGATTCCACTGCTGCAGAATTGGAGGAAGGGAGATCCTGCAGGTGGGGGACCCTCATATTGTCTGCCTGTTTCGACAAGAAGCGTTAGCGGCGCTAACTGTCCATTTGCTGGCTGCCTTAACTTGCCACATACTGCTACATCAATGGAAGAGCCCTTGGAAGATCCCCTTTTGCAAGGTGTCCAGATGTCATAGCCCAGCATGCCAGTCCACAGAATGATCAAGTAGATTTTTTTGTATAAGTGGGAGATTCCGGAGGCAGGCTTAAAGGGCAGCCGAGCCATAGCGTGGCTAAATCCAGTGCCTGATTCAGAAATGAATCAGCTCAAATCTATAACGTGAATGTGTTGATCTCAGCAGTTACCAAAAAGAGCATTATACCTGTGGAGGGCGGAGTGACTCTCAAGGACTATCAAGACCAAACGTTGAAAGCCTTGCTGAAACAGGTGTTGGACACTTGCAAGAATAATGCATTGATATCAATCTACTGAGCCTATGTGGCAAGAGCATGCTTAATGTGGGCACAAGGGGTGCTCAATAGCAACGCTGAGCTGCAACAGGTCTCCCCAAAGGCAGCAAAGCTAGATTCTTGGATGGCTTATCTGTCAGATGCCTTGTATGACCTTATTCGAACCTTGGCCAAAGACATGGCCTTGGTCATCGCAGCCAGGCATTTTCTTTGGCTCTGGAATTGGTCGGTGGATGTGTCTTCTAAAACATGCCTGAGTAAGCTCCCCTTTAAGGATAAGCTGCTGTTTGGGAAGGCCTGGGACAAGCTGGTCAAGGATTTGGGTGAGACTAAAGGGGCCAGCTCCCTGAGGATAAGCAAATGCCCGTCAGGTTGATGGCCCCAGCACGGGTTCAGTATCGAGATTTCAGGCGTTTTCAAGTGATGCGCTTTACCCCTTATCAGAGGGGTTGGTACCTGACTCAGCGGCCATCCTTTTGAGGGAACAGGGGCACAGGAAGAGGTTACTATCCCGCCGCTTCTTCTGCTCCCAAGAAGTCACAATGAAGTGAGGAGGGCCCACGTTACCTCCAATCAGTGGGTTCTAGAAGTGATTCAAGAAGGTTAAGTTTTGGAGTTCAAATACCCACTTGCAGATGTGTTCTTACTATCGCTTTGCAAGGCACCTGGAAAGATTGTGGTGGTCTAAGATATTTTGTTGCGGCTCCAACACCCGGGGGCAGTAGTGGAGGTTCTGCACGCCCAGTTACGGTGCAGTCGATACTCCATTTATTTCATGGTACTCAAAAAAGAGGGTACCTTCCATCCTATCTTGGACCTCAAGCATGTAAACCAAGCATTGCGGGTGCCATGGTTCCATATGGAAACACTTTGCTCCATGGTGGTGGCGGTAAGACAAGGCAAGTTCCTCACCGCCCTCGACCTAACTGAAGTGTAACTTCACATACCCATTCGACTGGAGCATCAGTGCTTTCTATGGTTTGCAGTGCCAATGGGGTACTTCCAGTTCCAAGTACTGCCATTCGATTTGGCTACAGCTCCTCACACCTTCACCAAGGTTATGTTAGTGGTGGCAGCAGCTCTCCATCAAGAGGGCATTCTAGTGCATCCTTATCTGGACAATTGGTTGATAAGAGCAAAGTTACTTCAGGAAAGCAATGTGGCGACTGTTTGAGTTTCTTCAGACTCTTGGCTGGCTAGTCAGCTATGCCAAGAGAACATTACAGCCCTCACAGAACATCGTCTATTTGGGGGCCAGTTTTCAGACAAATGTTAGCAGGGTGTCCCTGCCAAGCGATCGGGTACAAAAGCTGACAACACAAGTTTCACAGTTTCTGCAAATGGCCACACCGATGGCATGGCACTACCTTCAGCTATTGGTCTCGATGGTGACATCATAAGAACATAAGATATGCCATACTGGGTCAGACCAAGGTCCATCAAGCCCAGTATTCTGTTTCCAACAGTGGCCAATCTAGGTCATATGTACCTAGCAGTTTCCCCAAGAGACACAGGTTCCACAATGCTTGTACTGGGTCAAGCATTGATATCTTCGGTCACTTCTTAATAATGGTTTATGGACCTTTCCTCCAGGAACTTGTCCAAACCTTTTTTAAACCCAGCTACACTAACAGCCTTTACTACATCCTCCGGTAACAAATTCCAGAGTTTGATTACACGTTGAGTGAAAAAAATATTTTCTTTTATTAGTCTTAAATAGTTTACCCTGTAGCTTCATTGCATGTCCCCTAGTCTTTCTATATTCTGATAAGGTGAACAATCTATCTACATTTACCCGTTCCACTCCGTTCATTAATTTATAGACTTCTGTCATATCTCCCCTCAGCTGCCTCTTTTCCAGGTTAAAGAGCCTTAACCTTTTTAGCCTTTCTTCATAGGAGTATCCTTCCATCCCCTTTACCATTTTGGTTGCTCTTCTCTGTACCTATTCTAAAATCGCTATATCCTTTTTAAGATACGGCGACCAATCAATCAAGCTGGTTCACTGGACGCATGCCCATGAGTCCCTTGCAGAGGGCCCTCCTCCACAGGTGATTGCTGCAAGTGCACCTGTTATCAAGGTAGCTGATTTGCCCATTGGTCACATGGATGGTGCTCAAATAATGCCTCAGTTCACGTCGTCTGCTGGTGAGCATGCCATTGGAGCCCCTGAGTGGATTCCATTGACAACAGATGCCAGTCTCACTGGTTGGGGAGCGCATTGCGAACACCAGATAATGCATGTTGGACCCCAGAGGAGGCCTCCTGGTTGATCAATCGGCTAGAGATGAGAGCGGTATTTCTAGCTCTCAGATGTTTCTGGCCACTCCTGTATGGAAAGGTAGTCTGGATGTTCTCGGACAACGCCACCATCGTGGCCTACATCAATCGCTAGAGCAGAACGGGAAGATTGCTGCTTGAGGATGAGATTCTGCCTCTCCTCATTTTGGTGGAGGTGAATCTCTAGGCCATCTGTGCTGACCACGTGGCAGGACGAAACAACATCGAGGTGGACTTCCTCAGCCACAATCCCATAGACCAGTGCGACTGGTCTCTTGAAGACGTGGTTTTTGCCATTCTCATATGGCGGTGGGGCAAACCTATCATGGACCTGATGGCGACCTGCAAGAATGCAAAAGCTTCCAGGTTCTTCAGCAGACGGAGGCAAAGGATGTCAGAGGGCTGGATACATTGGTCTAGAGGTGGCCAATGGAGGGCCTCTTCTACATGTTCCCCCACCCACTCCTGTGGGCTCTCATAGGGCACTTACTGCTGAGGATAGAAGCTCATTTCATTTCATTTTATTAAAACTTGATACACCACCCTTAGTGGAGACAAAAGGGTGGTTTATAATTAAAACAAGCAATTTAAAAACCAGAAAGGAACTCCATTGAATAAAGAGAAAAGAGAGTCAGGACAGAGACAAAAAGCAAGGATGCAAGAGGACACATCAGGGCCAATTGAATTCACAGGGTGTGGGCTGGGAAGGCAGAGCTAATCGGGGGGAATCAATTGGGAGGTTGAAAGCTACACGGAACAGATGAGTTTTGAGCAAGGTTTTAAATTTTAGCATAACTAGGTTTTAGTCGGATTGCAGGGGGTAGGTTGTTCCAAAGGAAGCTCACCCAGGCTTAGTGATCCTGATCGCAGCATACTGGCCTCGGAGATGATGATATTCAAACCCAGAGCATAAAGTATACTGTATATATGTAAATAGTTTCAGTTAACAATTCCCTATGTTATCCAAGTTGTCGTACCTGTTCTCTGTAAAACCAAATAGTATGTTGTTCTGGTCTATTGTTTTAATGTAAACCGCGCTAATGCTAAATAGTGCGGTATATAAGAGCTTGTAATAAATAAATAATAATAAATAAAATGAGGATCTTCTCCGTTTGCAGATGAGCCCTTCTTGGCACCTGCCAATGTCCTCATCTGCTTTCTTAAGGACCCATTCTCATGCCTCAGGTGACTTGATCCTCGCTGACAGCCTGGTTCTTGAGAGGGCTCAGTTAAGGAAGAGAGGATATTCTGCTCCAATGATAATGACATTGTTGAAAGCACGCAAGCAAGCTACATCCTTGTCATATGTGCAAGTTTGGTGAGTCTTTGAATCGTGGTGCACAGAACAGACACTGCAGCTTTTGCCAGCCTCTCTACTGGATAGTCTGACTTTCTTACAGGCAGGTCTGGAGAAGGGCCTGGCCTGCAAGTGGCTGTGCTAACGTGTTATAGGGGACACGCTCAGGGGATTTCCTTAGTGGCCCACCTGGAAGTAGTGTGTTTTTCTTCAGACGGTGAACATTTCCAACCACCAGTGTGTGTTCTAGTTCCACCTTGGGATCTGAATTTGGTCCTGTTGGCATTGACAGAGGCTCTCTTTGAGCCTTTGGGAAGTTCCACCCTAAAGAACTTGAAATTGAAGATGGTCTTTTTGGTGGCCATCTGCTCGGCACAACACATCTGAGCTTCAAACGTTGTCCTGCAGGAAGTGATTCCTATTGATCTTGAAAGAGAAAGTGGTGCTGCATCCGGCTCCATTGTTTCTTCCTAAGGTGGTATCATCTTTCAACTCAGCCAACTCCAGAGGAGTGTCAGCTGCATTTGCTGGATGTATGCAGAGTGCTTCACCTCAAGACAATGAAGTCGTTCCGCAAATCTGATCAGTAGTTTATCCTGTTTGGTGGTGCGCGAAGAAGGGAAGTGGCCTCTAAGGCCTCTGTTGCTCATTGGATCCGAGAGGCCATTGCCTCAGCATACCTTCTGCGATGTAGGGAGTTACCTAAGGGGCTCCAAGTACATTCAACCAAGGCGCAAGCAACATCTTGGGTGAAAGCGAGGCTGGGCATCTGTAAAGCGGCAACATGCATATTTTCGTCCATCATTACCGGTTGCAGGGAATACACGTTTTGGTTCAGCAGTGCTTCAGGCTGGACTTGCAGGTTCTTCCCAAGGTTAGTGTTGCTATGGACCGGAATGGAGGGATGATAAAGAAGGTGAAATTAGGTCTTGGTTTTAGTTTGATTTTACCTGGTCTTAACTGATAATTTGCTTTCCTTCAGTCTTTCCAGTCCAGTCCAGGGCCCTTCCTAGTATTGCTATTGTTCCAGTGTATGTTGCCCATCTTGGGTGGCACAAATTCCATCACACACCTTTTTTTCTCTGGGAACAAGCAGGAAGTCAGTCCTCACTTATGGGTAACGTAGGCAACAACGGAGTCCTCACAGACGCATCTCCCCAGCTTTCAAAGAAAGCCTTTGAGAAATGCCACCACGCATGCATGGTCCCCTTCCTGCCCAAGAGTGCCATCTTTCTCAGTCTCCTTTTTTTCTGTGGAGCCCTTCAGACGTTGTCTCGTTTGTCCCCGGAAAAAAGTTGATTATTTTGTTCCCGAGTTTCCAACTCGCATCGGGTATTGCACCGGTACTCTTCCTGCCTACTGACCTCGGTGCTTTGGTGTCGGGTTCGGTTTAAAGTTTTGTAATTTTGCTGCTTTTCTTTTTCTGGTGCCTTCGCATCCTTTTTTTTTCCCCTCTGGCAGCCCGCAGGGGCTTCGACCTCACAGGGATATGTTTTTCCTCCAAGGCTACCAGTGGTTTCAAAAAATGTGATTGGTGCTTTAAAATCTTGTCTTTGATTGACACACACGACTGCTGCCTTCACTGCCTCGGGCCAGGACATGACCCAGCAGCCTGCGGTCTCTGCATGAGGACGTCCAGCAAGGTCTTCCAGAGCCACCAGCAGCAGCATGATAAGTTTTTCCCCGAGTCCCTGATGCCTCCGAAGGCCAGGGCCTCCTCTGAAACCCCTACATCTTATGTGGAACTCTCTGAACCAGAGCATCGTCGTGGGTCCTCAGAAAGGGGGTCTCCTTCAAGGAAACCCAGAAAGAAGAAGAAACCATCGAAGATGGCATGCTTGGATGGTTCTGACAGGTTGGGAGCTCCCAGGGCCCGGTCCCACAGTCCAAAACCTTGTCCGAGGCTTCAGTGAAAGAGCGATCTGCAAAGGTACCCCAGAAAGTTCTGGCCACGGACCGGCCTCATTCCCCAGACACCATCCTCGTTGAGGATTCCCCTTCGGGGGAGCCGGAGTCAGGTCCGAGCCCCTCGGTGCCCGTGCCAAAGGCTGTAGAGCCTTCTTGCCTGGAGTCCAGAATGGCCGCCCTGGAACGTAGTTTGTCTACCTTCATGGACCAGCAGTGGGTGCTGTTGTCCAGCACTACTGGTTCATCCACCCCGATCACTGGACTATTGACGTCTAAGAC
This sequence comes from Ichthyophis bannanicus, assembly GCA_033557465.1. Lineage (NCBI taxonomy): Eukaryota > Metazoa > Chordata > Amphibia > Gymnophiona > Ichthyophiidae > Ichthyophis > Ichthyophis bannanicus. The sequence goes on from JAWIIG010000076.1 coordinate 244,613, forward strand.
GTCCCCAGAGGATGAGCCGATCCTCGAGGTCCTTCCGCCTCGAGTCGATCCTTGGCCGAGGTCGTGCTCTGCGTCCCACTCAATGGAACTGCGGTTATCCCCGGCAAGTCCTATCTTGGAACCTTGGCGGCGGTCACTGCCCGAGGACATGGGCTTCCTGGACTTTGTCAAGGACATGCCTAAGGCCCTGGAGTTCCTGACCGAGTCAAAGGAGAACTCTCCTAAGGATCAGTCTAAGATCCTCCAGTACGAGGCCCCTTCGTGGTAATCGCTCATGGTACCAATTCCTCCCATCCTGGAATGGCTCATGCTCTGCATGTGGGAGACACTGGTGTCAGTGCCGGTGGTGAACAGATGGCTCGACTCGATGTATCAGGTCTGCCGGAGCCCGGGCCTCCAGAAGTCAACTGTCGCATAACTTCTTGGTGGTGGAGTCGGCCATGCGTCGCCTAAAAAGCCGAAGACACACTCCTTGGTGCCCCCCATTAGGGAGGCTCACACCTTGGTCGCCCTCGGTAGAAAGTGCTATCAGGGCTCAATGCTCATCTGCTGCATCAAGGCCTACCAGCTGTACATGGGCATGTACTTGAGAGACCTGGTGAAGGAACTCACCAGGTTCTCAGTTGGTCTCTCCAAGGAACCTTTGCAGCAGTTCAAGAGCCTGACCAAGGCCATCTGTGAGTTCTCCAAATTCATGTCTCGAGCGGCCTATGATGGGTTCGAGTCAGCGGCCCAGATGGCTGAGGCGGGCATCGGTGCACGCCACCAAACTTGGATTCAGTTGTCCGGTCCATCCTGGACCTTGTGACCAACTCTCCTTTAAAACCCCCAGTATCAGTAGGTAGGGTTTAAGCGAGTGGTTTTTCCCCACTGAACAGCTACTTTCACAAATCCTGAAGCTGAGCTTCTTGGGACATGTAGTCCCTTCGCTGACCAATGAGGAGCAGTTGTGGATTCAAAAGTGGTTCAAGCAAACAAAGGATTTATTTCCCCTCCCGGGGTAGGATTTTTAACCAAGAAATAAGGTAACACAAAACCAGGTACTTTCTGGTATAAGGACAAATTAAAGGTTTTCAACATAAAGGCTTACTTCAGCATAAACACATTAATTTCCAGCATTTCAAGATAACAGTTCTGTTTCTTCACAGCTGTATGCTTTTAACTCCGAGCAATGCTGCCTTTCTCTTTAAAGCATGAACTCAGCGTAATGATATTATCTCATTAGAAAAAGTTATCGTACAGTCCATTACTTCTTCCTTATTATTTACATGCTCTGGCTCAATGTCCATTAATTCTTCCTCTGCAACAGGAAATGTTTGTAACTGCAACCCTGGTGCCACGCCTCTCCTTACTGCTCCAGGCTTCTTATGATACTCCTGAATTAGGTATTGGTTCAAGTAAGCATTCTCAGTACAGTCCTTCTCATTACAGCCCCAACCTTCTGGGTAAATGAAATCACTGTAATTATTAACACCCCAGCCTTTAGGCTTACCTTTAAACCCAGCTGGCAGAGGTTTTCTCTGTGGCTTGAAATTGGCTGTAGGTTCCCAACCTGAGCTGTGCACAGAAGCTTTCAATTGCTTTCCTGGCTTTCTTTCTTTTCTGTACTCCCCAGAATATGGCAGGTAATCCAGACTGCCTTTGCTGTATCCTTCCCTTGGGGTTTCTGTTCTCTTCCTGATGGGAAGCTCCGTTTGACCCTTCCACGGAGACTCTTTCCTTCTCCTTTCACTGCTCTCTTCACTGCAGCTCCCGTAGCCCCCCTGGCTGCCTGCTTGGCTGCTCGTCTCGCCTCCTTCCATAGGCTCAACTGTGACCTCTTTATTAGAGTGAATTCTAGGGTAGAGCTTGACTCCTCCCCCTAACAGGTGTGCTGAATCAACTTGTGACTCATTCTCTAAGTGGCAGCACGGGCGTATCCCTTTCCCTTGTGCTTGGTTTCTGTGGTAACCAGAAGCCATGTGCTCTTGTTTACATCTCAGCACTGCTCCTGTTTCCTGCTTTTTAGCTTCTTCTAACGGGCTGGAAGGACCCACTATGTCACAACCTGCAAAACTTAAACAAGTTTCTGGTGAGGGAGAAGTTCAAGTTGCTTTCCCTTGGAACACTGCTGCCTTACCTCCGCCAGGGAGACTGGGTTTGTTCCCTAGATCTAAAGGATGCCTACACACACATCCTAATCCACCCCTCTGACAGGCAGTACCTAAAGTTCGTGGTAGGAGGAGGACACTACCAGTAGAGGGTTCTACCCTTTGGCCTGGCTGCATCTCTAAGGGTCTTCACAAAATGCCTAGCAGTAGTTGCTGCCCACCTACGTTTGCAAAGGGCCTTTGTCTTCCCCTTCCTAGATGAATGGCTCTACCCTATTGAGCGGAAGCCCCTCTCAGGCCAGCCCCTAGTCTCACGGTTCCTCCGGGGCTTTCTCTTGTCTAAGTCCCCTTTCCACCCCTCGGCAGCAGAATGGGACCTCAACGTGGTGCTGTCAGCTTACCAGGACTCCTTTCGCGCCTCTGGCTATATGCCATCTGCACCATCTGCTCTCAGAGTAAGCAAGGTTCAGGCCTGGTTGCAAAGCCACCCTATACAAAATTCTACAAGAACAGGTTTGTGCTCGCACGCACCAAAATTCCTCCCAAAGATGGTATCTCCTTTGTACCTCACCAGGAGGTTGTTCTGCCCAGATTTTTCCAATGGCCTCACATCGGTTGGGAGGAAATTATACTCCATACACTGGATTGTAAATGGGCCCTGTCTCAGACTCAGGGCCATCGCAAAGCTCCTCAGTTTTTTGTTTCTTACAACTCCAGCAGACTGGGGCTTCCTGTGACTAAACGAACTGTGTCCGCTTGGGTGGCAGACTGTATTTCCCTCGCCTATGAGCAAGCTGCTCTCTCCCTGGAACACCGGATCATTGCATGAGAGCAATGGCCACAGTACTCTGTAATCTTTTCAGGGTGTAGGCAACTCCTGCCATCTGACCCTTCTCTATTTAGGCTTCCAGAGTGACAGTGCCGCTGGACACTAGGGTCTTGCAGAGTGTCTCAATTGGGGACTCAGCTTCTGCAACTCATGGCTACCTGATTTAGTTGCTGTTGGTGCTGTCATAGTTCAGTCCTTGGCAGCCTGGAGCTATATGTGAGTACTGACTTCCTGCTTACTTACCTGTAACAGGTATTCTCCAGGGACAGCAGGAATCAGTCCTCACAACCCTCCCTCTTCCCCTGGGAATTGATTCCCTACCTTGCTTTGTTTTCACTACATCCTAGCTATGTCATCTGACTGAGCAAGATGGCACCCTTGGGCGGGAAGGGGACCATGCATGTGTGGTGGCATCTCCCAAAGGATTTCTTTGAAAGCTGGGGCCTCCATGAGGGCTCCGTCAGCACCAGTATCACTCATATGTGTGGGCTGATTCCTGCTGTCCCTGGAGAACACCTGTTACAGGTGAGTAATTACACTTTCTTCTGAGGCAATGGAGGGTTAAGTGACTTGCCCTAGGTCACAAGGAGTCATAGAGGGAATCAAATCCTGGTCTCTTGGCTACTCCTCCACTCATGGAGCTGTTATATAGTTAGATTTGTAAATAAATAATATTCAATTTTTTGGATAACGGATGGGCTAAGTGATCTGGATAGCTGAAAGAACTAATATAGTTTCCTCTCCTTCCCCCCTACCCCCTCAGACTTAAATAACTACTTTCATCCCCTTACAGCATCCTGGTACATGTCTTGTACATTAAAATTTATTAGTTCCACACTAAAGGCCTTCTAGACTCAATCAAGCCAATATTCAAAACTTTAACGGGCCACAGATAGTACCATTGAATATCTCCTCAGACTGCCCTGGAGGAGTTTGTGCTTAAGCAATGCCATTGAAAGTGCAGCACACATTCTTACTAATGTCGGACGTTATAAAATTACACCCAAAGGGACTTGCCCAAACTCAGAAGAAGTGTTGGGGGAGGAGGGCCTAAGATGTGAACCCTCATTAGGCCACGACTAACTTTTCATCAGCAAGTGTTTCTTCTCTTTAATTCTCATTGAACGTCATACTCGCGCAGAGGTGTGTAAAATCTTGGATCTGATTCTGAGGGAAGAAGGTGCTGAAGAACTCAGCAGTCATCCTGCAAGACGATCACTTGAGTCCCCTAAATCAACCTTAATACTAAGGGACCTCAGAATGTGCAGCTTCTTGAAAATCTATCTGGCCAATATCAAACAATCACAGCCCCCCTTTCTTATGCGATTCAAGTTCCTTATCCCTCTAGATCAGTCCCGAACCTCTGGGTAGTGTACCTCTTCCAGAAGCTTGGAGACTGAGCATGTCATCTTTTGATGACACCTCTCTACTTTTACCACTGGCACCGTCTACTAGCCCCAGTTTACTCAGTCTCCAAGCAGCTGGAGGAGGTGTGAGCCAGGGGTTCTGGACTCTCTGAAGGCAACTAAGGAGATAGCCTTTTTATTTCTTGCTTCCCTGGGCTCAGCACTGGATTTTATTCTGAGTGGAAAAAAAAATAGAAATTATATTCAAGCAGGCAGGATTTCAGACACACTGCAGGCAAAGGAGGGGATCCCCCGGCCTCCCTAGCGAGCGAGAAGGCTAATGGGTGAGGACCCGTTTAACCCAGGGAGATCAGGCAGCTCCCGAACCCGTTATCGGGTGAGGAGCCGTCTCCCAGACCTCAGTGGCGAGACGGACAGCTCCTGCTGAGCCTTCAGTGCCTAAGCTCTTGGAGTTGGCTGAGCATGGGGGTGGTAGGAGGTACAACAAACATCTGCTGCATAGTGCAGGTAAGCACCGGAAAGAAGAGGGAATTTCTTTCGGGGTGGTTTAGGTCGAACAACAGTGCTGTGTTTCTGAAGGGTGCAGGAAGCAGGCCCCGAAAGGGAGGCGCTCTCCACATGGCGAGAGGCCAGAGCAGTGCAAGAATGGCTGTGTTCATCTGTGGCTCCTGCAGTGACCTGGAGGTTTGCTTCTTTTACCTCCCCCCCCCGGGGCTGTCAGGGGGGGGGGTTGGGTTAATTGCTGTCTATGATCTGCTTTTAGCTTTTGCATCCGTGTTTTGAGGGAGATAGCCTTTAGGGCCTAGAGGCCTGCAGTTATTGCAGTATATTTCAGTTCCTTTTCCCCCATTTTGATTCATTTGGGTTCGTTTAGTTCACAAAGACTCTCTGTTGTGCCTGTTGGATGTTAAACAGGTCCTGAAGCGCTATTTGAAGTGTATGGCGGCTTTTCGGAGATCAGAGCTAATGTTCATTCTGTTCGGGGGGCCTCAGAGGGGAGAATCTGCGGTCAAGGCTTCTATTTCCAGATGGATTAGAGAGATTATTGCCTTGGCCTACGCGGTGAAGGGGAGAGTGATGCCGGCAGGATTGCGGGCACATTCCATAACGGGTCAAGCGTCCTCGTGGGCGGAGTATAGTTAGGTGCCACCGGCAGAGATCTGTAAGATGGCATCCTGGCCTTCCCTTCATACCTTTGCTAAGCATTATCGCCTGGATATTCAGGCTTCGGGTGATGCTCAGTTTGGAGGGTCCGTGCTTCAGGCCGGGTTGGCAGGTCCCTCCCATTAGGTTAACTGCTCTGTTACATCCCAGAGGTGCAGGACTCGACTGGAGGGACGATAAGTAAAGAAAAATTAGACTTACCTGCCAATTGTTGTTCCTTGAGGAACTCCAATCCAGTCCCAGATCCCACCCTTGATGGTTTCTAAGAAGGTGGAGAGGGAACACTTCCGGATAGGACACTGTGAACACATTTAGACATTGGGAGCCGGGGCCAAGAGAACTCCCAGTCTCGCGCTTCATCCAGATGGACATTGTCAGCGTTGCTTAGGTAAGCCTCCCTGGGTTGGGGGGAATGGGGGATTCCTTCCCAGGTGAGGGGGGCTAATAAGTTGGGGTGTATAGATTTGAGAGTTTATCATTGTTTAACTACTTATTTCTTACTCCTGTGAATCTGCTTTGTCAGTAGGTTACTGGAGCTGGTAGGTGGTGCCAGTGGTAAAAGTAGAGAGTTGTCATCAAAAGGTGGCATGCTCATTCTCCAAACTGCTGGAAGAGGTACACTACCCAGATGTTCGGGACTGGACTGGATTTCCTCAAGGAACAACAATTAGCAGGTAAGTCTAATTTCTCTTTATTTATTATACAAATGTATTGCTTGTTCCACTACCAAAATATTCAAAGTGAGATATAATGACCCCCATATCCCTCTGATTTATGATGGATGGCAGAAGTAGAACCTCCCTTCCCTCCCCCATCATATGCTACTCCCTGTGGGAATTATTGCTTTGTATTTTTCTTTGAAAATAAGAGAAATAAACAGGAAATAATTTCCCTTAACAGGCTATGAAAGGAGCAGTTCCGATACTTTATCAAGAATTAAACAAGAGGAAGAGCCGTATGTCCAAGATTTCAAGGAGTCAGGAGAGAGAGCAGTTACTGACTCATACCCAGGTGAGTAATAATAAATAGTGTACTGAGTAATAGGAGATATTACAGAATCCAGCTGAGTATTACTAATTTACTTACCACTATCCTTTGTTCTCACATATGGAGAATGTAAGTCCTCACATGTAAGTGGAGCCCAGGAAATAACCATAGTCAAGTCCAGACCAGGAGAATTCCCATACTGTTTTACAAGAGGCTGTGCCAAACATAGCGCCTCTGCATGTGTATGTCACTCCACATCCAGCGGGAGCAGCAATTTTAAAAAGCTACACATGGGCCAAAAACATTGAAATGGTGGCTTGAGTGGCAAGCTCTGGCAGTGATCCCTGATAAAAACAGCACATTCTGACTCCTGAATCCTGCTTGCACTTCAGGCAGTTCTCGTTGCAGGTATGGTTGTAGTCTCTGCTGAATGATCTTGAGTAGAATCTTGCTGGCATGTGGGATCAGAGCGAACGTTTTGGTCTCTCCAGTGGTGGACATCCTCCAAAAATCTGTTGTTGGGGATCCCCTTCCAACCTTCGTTGCCCCAAGCAACCCTCACAACAGATGCCTCCCAAACAGGGTGGGGAGCTCATCTCCAACACCTCTCCACTCAGGGCACCTGGTCTCCTCAGGAGACCACCCTTCACATCAACCTTCTGGAACTGCGAGCAATCTTCCTTGCCCTCACAGTCTTCCACACCCTCCTTGTCAACCTGACTGTCCTAGTCCAAACAGACAATCAGGTAGCCATGTTCTATGTCAACAAACAAGGAGGGACGGGCTCTCTGTCGCTTTGCAACGAAGCTCTCAGATTATGGGCCTTCGCCAGAGAGCATCAAATTCATCTTCTGGCAGTATATCTTCCAGGAGTTCAAAACTCTCGGGCAGACAGACTCAGCCGAGTTCTGCTCCCACACGAATAGTCCCTGCATATGGACCAGATACGCAGAATCTTTCAGGAATGGGGGACCCTGGACATAGACCTCTTTGCAAGTCCGTGGAATGCCAAACTTCCCCGGTTCTGTTCCAGGACTCCGTGTCAGGGAGCTCAGGCCTACGATGCCTTTCTCCTCCATTGGGGTCAGGAATTCCTGTACGCTTTTCCACCCATTCCTTTGATTCCCAAGACTCTGTTCAAACTTCAGAGGGATCACGGATCCATGATCCTCATTGCTCCACGCTGGCCACGCCAAGTGTGGTTCCCTCTCCTTCTACAGCTCTCCCAGGGCTCCTCCCTGGACCTGGGAGCTGCACCAGACCTTCTGTCTCAGGAGCAGGGGACTTTGTGGCATCCAAACCCCAAGTCCCTACATCTCCGAGCTTGGTTACTGAAGGCTTAAGCCTTCATGAGTTTAATCTTTCCCAACCAGTGAAAGATATCCTTCATGCCTCTAGGAAACCCTCTACTAGGCGTTCCTATGCTTTCAAATGGAAACGTTTTTCCATTTGGTGTGCGCAACAGGGTCTTGACCCTCTAGCACTTCCTTTGAATTCTCTACTGGACTATCTCCTGCATCTTTCCAATGCAGGCCTCAAGACGAATTCAGTACGAGTCCACTTAAGTGCTATTGCAGCATCCTTAAAACCTATAAATGGACAACCTGTCTCCTCTCATCCTCTTATTGCAAGGTTCATGAGAGGCCTGACCCTCACTAAGCCTCCCATCCGACCTCCTCCGGTAGCATGGGACTTGAATCTAGTTCTGGGTCAACTTATGAAGCCACCTTTTGAACCGTTGGTATCTACCTCCCTGAAATTTCTTTCCTGGAAGGTTCTTTTCCTTATTGCAGTCACTTCGGCTCGCCGCATCAGTGAACTGCAGGCTTTGGTGGCTAATCCACCTTATACCAGATTTCATCATGATAAGGTGGTCCTTAGGACGAATCCCCACTTTATGCCTAAAGTGGTCTCGCCTTTTCATCTTAATCAAGAGGTATATCTACCTGTTTTTTTTCCCGGCTCCTCATGCATCCAGTGCAGAGAGGAACCTTCATACTCTTGACTGTAAAAGAGCTCTCGCCTTTTACCTCAACAGGACTCAGCCACATCGAAAGTCTTCCCAACTTTTTGTGGCTTTTGATCCTTCTCATTTGGGACTTCCAGTCACCAAACGTACACTTTCCAATTGGATTGCTCAGTGTATTTCTTTTGCTTACCAGAGTAAGAACATTTCTCTGGAAGGCCATGTCACAGCTCACAATGTGAGAGCCATGGCTACTTCTATGGCTCATCTTCACTCTGTGTCCATAGATCAGATCTGTCGAGCAGCCACTTGGACCTCGGTTCATACCTTCACAGCCCATTACTGCTTGGACAAGGACTCCTGCCGGGATGCCTTGTTTGGTCAGGCTGTCCTAAAACACCTGTTCCATACTTAAACAACTCCTGCCCACCTTCCCTGGATGGATGCCTGAGATCCATACGAAGATGGTATACCCTTGGAGGGGGATCTCCCAGGCATCTTAGCTAGGGAGTCCCCATATGTGAGGACTTATTCCTGCTTGTTCCTGGAGATAGCACAGTTACTTACCTGTAACAGGTGATCTCTGGGAACAGCAGGAATTAGTCATCACAACCCACCCACCTCCCCTAGGAGTTGTATCTCTATCTATCTATCTTCCTTTCCTCTCTCTATTGTCTCAGCTTTAAACTCGAACTGAAGAGAGCTGGTCAGGAAGGCGGGAAGGCAGCGCGCATGTGCAGTGGGAGGCCCCAAAAGCCTTTCATCTGAAAGGCTGGGGAGCTTTCCCGCACAGGCTCCGTCGGTACCGACGTACCCATATGTGAGGACTTTGTTCTTTGATAAGGCTTTCAATGTTGCTTCAACTTCCTTTACTTTAGTCTCCATTCTTTTATTTGATTCCTAGCATTCTATTTGCTTTCTTGGCTGCCGCTGCACAATAGGCAGAAGGTTTCAAGATGTTATCCATGATGACGCCTAAATATATGTTTAAAAGCAGCGGACCCAGCACAGATTCCTGGGCTAGTCTACTATTCAGCTTTCTCCATAGTCAAAATTGGCCATTTAACCCTACCCTGTGCTTTCTATCCTTTAACCAGTTCTTGAGCCACAACAGTACACTGCCTCCTATCCCATAACTTTTTAATTTTGCCAAGAGTCTCTCATGACACCTTGTCAAAGGCTTTTTGAAAATCCAGATATACTATATCAACCGGCTCACCTTTGTCTACCTGTTTATTCACACCTTCAAAAAAACATAGTAACATAGTAAATGACGGCAGATAAAGACCAATATGGTCCATCTAGTCTGCCCAGTAACATGGCAAGAGTAGGTGCACCTGCCTCTCCGTGCAGTTCACCCCTCCCCATGTCTTTGTTTTAGGGGTGAACCCACCGTGTAGGACACTCCTGTATGTTGAGAAATTAGTTAAGTTTATTTTGATTTTATCCTGTTGCTGTAAAGGGATCCACTGTGTCTGTCCCATGCCATTTTGAATTCTGTCACTGTATTTGCCCCACCATTTCCATCGGGAGGGCATTCCAAGCATCCACCACCCTTTCAGTGAAAAAGTATTTCCTGACATTGCCTTTCAATTTACCCCCTTGCAGCTTCATGTTATGCCCTCTAGTTTTACAGCTTCCCCGTCTTTGGAAGAGGTTTGTTTGTTCATTATTTTTCTTTAAGTATTTAAAGGTCTGAATCATATCTCTCCTGTCCCACCTCTCCTCCAGAGTGTACATATTTAGGTCTTCAAGACTCTTCTTATAAGCCTTCTGACTCCGACTCCAAATCATTTTGGTTGCCTTCCTCTGAACAGTTTCCAGTCTTTTTACAGTGGCATTAGTACCTCTTCCTTTCTGCTGGTAATTCCTATTTGTATGCAACCCAACATCCTCCTGGCTTTTGCCACTGCCTTGTTGCACTGTTTTGCCACCTTGAGATCCGCAGAAATAATCACACCAAGGTCCTTCTCCTGGTCCGTGCACACCAACCTCTCACCCCCTATCGCGTACATTTCCTCTGGATTTCTGCTTCCCAAGTGCATGACACTGCACTTCTTCACATTAAATCTTAACTGGCAAGCATTAGACCATTCTTTCAGCTTTTGTAGATATTTCCTCATGTTATCCACTCCCTCAGGGGAGTCCACTGTGTTGCAAATTTTTGTGTCATCTGCAAAAAGACAGACTTCCATGCAGTTCTTCAGCAATATCGCTCACAAATACATTGAACAGTGCCAGGCCCAGGACCGAACCCTGGGGCACCCCACTAATCACCCTCCTTTCATCCGAGTGAGTTACATTTACCATCACCTTCTGCCGTCTGTAAGTCAACCAATTTCTGATCCAGTTCACCACCTTCGGACCCATCCCCAAACTACTGAGTTTATTGATAAGCCTCCTACAAAGGTTTTGCTGAAATCCAGGTAGATGACAACCATCGCATGCCCCTGATCTAGTTCTCTGGTCACCCAGTCAAAGAACTCAATCAGATTTGTTTGGCAAGATCGTCCTTTGGTAAAACCACGTTGCCTTGGATCTTGCAACCTGTTGGTTTTGAGAAAGTCCACTATTTGCTCTTTCAGAAGCGCCTCCATTACTATTCCCTCCACCGAGGTAAGGCTCACGGGCCTGTAGTTTGTCACTTCTTCCCTGTCACCACTTTTGTGAAGAGGTACCACATCCATCCTCCTCCAGTCCTGAGGAACTACTCCTGTTTCCAAGTATCTGTTGAAAACATCCTTTAACAGCCCGGCAAGGACCTCTCTGAGCTCTTTCAGTATCCTGGGATGTATCCCATCTGGTCCCATGGCCTTGTTCACTTTCAGTTTTGCAAGTTGTTCTAACACATGATCTTCAGTGAATGGGGTGGTATCTACTTCATTCCCATTTTTATATTTGGGAGTCACAGATGGTCCTTCTGCAGGATTTTCTTTAGTGAAAACAGAGCAGAAGTATTTGTTTAGCAATTTTGCTTTTTCAATGCCACTTTCCACAAATCCGTTCCCAGCCCTTTTGAGTCCTGCAATTCCATCTCTGATTTTCCTCCTCTCCCGAATATACCCGAAGAAAGTTTTGTCGCCACACTTCACATCTTTAGCCATCTTTTCCTCTGCCTTTGATTTTGCTTTCCTTATTTCTCTTTCTGTCTCTCTGAGTTTGATCCTGTATTCCTTACTGTGTTCCTCTGTTTGCAAGCTTTTGAATTTTGTGAAAGCTGTGGGTTTTTTTGCCTTTATTTGAGCAGCCACTTCTTTGGAGAACCAAATAGGTTTCCTTCTCCTCTTGTTTTTATTTACTTTCCTTACATATTTATCTGTTGCCCCTTTTATTGCCACCTTTAGTTTAGCCCATTGCAATTCCACTTCCCTTATCCCCTCCCACCCTGCCAACTCTTCCTTCAGGTACTTGGCCATTTTACTGAAGTCAGTGTTTTTGAAGTTTAGGACTTTGAGCTTGCTATGATTGGACTGCACCTTGGCTTTTATCTCAAACCACACCATGTGGTGATCGCTGCTGCTCATAGGGGCACTCACCCAGACATTTGACATAGTCTCAGCGTTGGTGAGCACTAAATCCAGCATTGAGCTTTCCCTGGTTGGTTCCATCACCATTTGTTTAAGTGACGCATCTTGGAAAGCATCCACAATTGTTTTGCTTCTTGCCAGATTTGCAGAAGGAGTAATCCAATCCACATTGGGTAGATTAAAGTCACCCAATATGATCACTTCCCCCTTTGTGGCTATCTTGGCAATATCTATAATCAATTCATTATGTATTTCTTCAATTTGAGTCGGAGGTCTGTAGACTACAGCAGTATGGATGACAGTGCCATCTCCTCTTTCCAGCGCATTCCAGAGCGCTTCTTCTTTTCCCCATGCCCCCTGCATTGCAGCCACTTTAATATTGCTTTTTACATACAAGGCTACTCCTCCTCCTTTTCCACTTTCTTTGTCTGATCTGAATAGATTATAGCCAGCTATGGCTATATCCCATTCATTCGATTCATTAAACCATGTTTCTGTAATGGCCACAATGTCCAAGTCCATTTCCACTATTAGGGCTTCCAGGTCTGGAACTTTGTTGGCTAAGCTTCGAGCATTTGTGCTCATTGCTTTCCAGCATTTAACTGGCTTGCATGTATTTTGCATTGATTTTGTTCTGCCTTCTTCTTCCCACTTGTCATTGATGTGCGGTTTAAAAGTGTGGCTGTTTTCTGATGTTGTTCGCATTTGCCGGGAGTGACGTCCTCAACTAGTCCTTCTCCATCCGTCACCCCCTTTTTCTAGTTTAAATGCATATCCGCATGCTGCCTGAATTTTTCACTTAGGATTCTTTTCCCTGCGACAGAGAGATGTAGTCCATCTGCACAGTGGTCTCTTGTTAGTCCATCTGTTTCCCCAGTCGCCAATAAATCTGAATCCTTCTCGTTCGCACCAGGTCTGGAGCCATGTATTAAAGCTGTTCATGCGATGCAACCTTTCTGCCCTCTTACCATGAACAGGTAGAACTTATGAGAATGCTACAGTGTTAACAATGGGCTTGAGTTTCTCTCCCAGAGTCTGGAAGTCCCTTTGAACTGCAGAGGCACTGTTTCTAGCCAGGTCATTTTTACCCAGGTGAATGACAACATCAATTTTGGAGTGCTCACTTTCTGCGCTAAGTACGTCAACAATTTGGCTTGTATTCCTGCTGGCTGAAAAGCCTGGGAGGCATTTGACTATCATCTCTCCTTTGAACTGTGTTCCCAAGTTGGTGCCTCTGATGATGGAATCTCCAAGTAGTAGTAGTTTGAGTTTTTCTTCATATTTGGTGCTTTAGCAGGAGATTGGACATTGACGGACTCATTTAAGGGTCCTTCACTTTCCATGGATTGTTGATCCTCATTAACCAAAGCAGAGAAGGCTTTAGCAGGGATATCCCTTGATGTGTATAGGATGTCTCTGCGTTACAGGTCACAATCTACCCGAGCCCAATTTGTTTCTGGGATGTTTGATACTTTGTGGTAGCGGTGGTGGACTTTGTTCTGTTTGTATCCTAGAAGAGGTCTGTTTCATTGCAGCTAGATCTCCAGGAACAAGCAGGAATGAGTCCTCACATATGGGTACGTCGGTACCGACGGAGCCTGCGCGGGAAAGCTCCCCAGCTTCCCAGAAGGAAAGCTTTTGGGGCCTCCCACAGCACATGCGCGCTGCCTTCCCGCCTTCCTGACAACTCGCCTCAGTTCTTCTTTTTCCACGGAGCCAGCAGGTCGTGTTCCTGTCACCGCTGAAGAAGTTCTTATTTTAATTTGTTTCTTTGGCCGCGTGTCTGCCTTCCCCGACTCCGGACCGGTACCGCCGGTCTTTTTCTTTACTTTTCTTTAAAAAATCTTCTTTTTCCCCACTTGGTGTTTTTCCTCTTCAGGCCTCTAGGCCTTGAGAAAATTCTCCCTCATGGAGAAACCAGCCTCTGGTTTTAAAAAATGCACCAAGTGTAGCGGTACTATATCAGTTACAGACACCCATGAATGGTGTCTTAAATGTTTGGGGCCTGACCACTCCATTCCGGATTGCCAGTCCTGCTCTCTGATGTCTAAACAAGGCTTACAGAACCGAGCAGCCAAGTTTCATATGCTGTTTTCCACAGATACTCCAGCATCGACATCATCCAGGTCTTCCTCTCCTGATGGATCTCAGGTAACCAAACATTCTTCCGGCAGGTCCTCAAAGGGCAAATCTCCCTCTAAGTATTGAGATACCCCCGGGCTTGACCCTGAGGACCCTGCCCCAGCCAAACAACCCCGGCGGGAAGCTCCGGCTTCCAAAGCTCCTCCTATGGGGTTACAGGTTGACATCGATGGCACGGCCTCGACCGATCACCTGTTAGACTGCTCTGGGGTACCGGCACAATCTCCCGGTACCGACATCCAGGCAGTCGTGGTGTCTATGGATCATATTGTTCAATCCATGCAGCAGGCCATAATGGCTTTTATTAGGGCTGCGACGCTGTGGTACCGACTCCGGTTCCGGTACCACAACCGATACCGGTACCCAGGGCATCCACATCAACCAGGATACCGGTTCCGGGGCCTTTCCCGATACCGATCCGGTTCCGGGTATGCCCGATGTGGATACCGTTCGATACGCTTATCGATCCCTGGAAGCCAACAGACGATACTTCGAGTCTTCTGATGATTCTGATTCATCAGATGACTCTCCTGATGTATCTCTTACTCTTCCTGAGGAGCCCTCTTCTCCAAAGAGGAGAATGTCTCCTCCAGAGGATTTGTCCTTTCAAGACTTCATCATTGAAGTAGCTAAAGGACTCTCTATTTCAGTAACCTCTGAAAAAGAACGTAGAGCAAAAAAATTTGATATTTTGGGATACCCCAAGGTTCCCAAAGAGGCAGTCACCTTGCCCTTCCATGAAATTCTTCAAGAACACATGATGGACTTATGGGAGACTCCTCTCACCCTATCTCCACATTCTCGTCGTTTGGACACCATGTATCGTGTCCCTCCTTCTCCTGGTTTTCAAAAAACTCAGCTCCCTCACCACTCTATTGTGGTGCAGTCAGCTATGAAAAGGATAAAGAGTACCAAAAGACACTCTTCTACTCCTCCAGGAAGAGAATGTAGGACTTTGGATGCTTTTGGTAGGAAAATCTTCCAAGCCAGTATGCTTATTGCCAGAATCAATTCATACAGCCTCTATATGGGCATGTTCCTGAAGGAGATTGCACTAAAGCTGCGCAATTTTCTCCCCTTTATGCCAGAGGATAGAAGGGAGGAGTTCCTTCTTTTGCTAAAGCATACCCAAGATGTTTCAAAGTTTTCCAACAGAGCAGCTTTTGACTCCTTTGAAGGTGCTAGCAGAGCCTCAGGCATTGCTATAACTGCTCGCAGAATTGCTTGGCTCCAGGCCTCTGACCTAGAACCCTGGGTCCAGGATGGTTTGGGAAATCTGCCCTGTACAGGTGAAAATCTGTTTGGAAAGGAGTGGCAAATCAAAGCCACTCAAATGGACGCAGAAAATGCTGCCTTAGATAGACTTTCTAAGTCTACCTCTACCCCTGCCAAGAAAAAATCTTTTAAAAAGTCTTTTTTACAAGAAGGCCAGATTTTCTACAAATACTGGCCAACAATCTTCTACAGTTCACTTTGCTCCTAAGCGTCAGCAATCTAAACAGGCCAGGGCAAAACCTGCAGGGACTACTACAGCCCAGCAGTCCCAACCCCCTCAGGGTTTTTGACTTAATACTAGAGAACTTAACCTTTCTGGCTCTACAACAACCAGAGCCTCTCACCATTCCAGGAAGGTTAACTCATTTTGCTCCCAGATGGGAGCAAATCACATCAGAACAGTGGACCCTCTCTATCATCAGAGAGGGCTACAAACTACATTTCTCCAGCCTTCCTCCCCATACCATGGTGAGACGTTTCAATTCTCCCCCATCTCTCCTGGACCTGTTGGGTCAGGAGGTGACCACCCTTCTCGCCCAAAGGGCAATAGAAGAGGTTCCTCTTCTTCAACAGGGGTCAGGGTTTTACTCCCCTTATTTTCTCATTCCAAAGAAAACAGGGGGATACAGACCCATTCTAGATCTCAGAGAATTGAACAAATTCCTATGCAAGGAGAAATTAAAGATGCTTTCTCTAGGTACTCTCCTTCCATACCTGCAGAGTCAGGATTGGCTTTGTTCTCTAGATCTCAAGGATGCGTACACACATATACTCATCCATCCATCCCACAGAAAATTCCTACGGTTTCTGTTCCAGGGAAAACATTACCAATACAGGGTCCTTCCCTTCGGTCTAGCCTCTGCTCCAAGAGTGTTTACCAAATGCATGGCAATAGTGGCTGCATTTCTCCGCGCCCTGGGAATTTTTGTCTTCCCATACCTGGACGACTGGCTCATCCGAGCTCCATCTCAGTCCGAGGCTCAGACTTCCCTGGACCGCACCAGACGCATTCTGCAGTATCTGGGACTTGTGCTCAATCTGCCAAAGTCTCAACTCACCCCTACTCAGTCCCTGGAATTCATAGGGGCCTGGTTAGATACCACCACTGCAAGGGCCTACCTTCCTCAGGCCCGTTGCCAACGTCTAGTGCACTTAGCCTCCCAGACTCAGTCCAGAAGCCACTTGATTGCCAGGGAGATGCTACAGCTACTAGGCCACATGGCCTCCACAGTACATGTGGTGCCTTATGCTCGCCTACATATGAGAGCAGCTCAATGGACTTTGTCCACCCAGTGGACTCAAGCATCAGGAGCTCTCTCAGACCAAATAGCAACCTCCAAACGTCTCTTTTGGTCTCTCCAATGGTGGATGTCCACTCAAAATCTGTTGTTGGGGGCTCCCTTCCAGCCACTGTTGCCCCAAGCAAACCTTACAACAGATGCCTCCCAAGCAGGTTGGGGAGCTCATCTTCAAGACCTCTCCACTCAGGGCACTTGGTCTCCACAGGAGACCACCCTTCATATCAACCTTTTGGAACTTCGAGCGATTTTTCTAGCTCTCAAAGTTTTTCATACCCTCCTCAACATGACAGTCCTTATTCATATGGACAATCAAGTAGCCATGTTCTACATAAACAAACAAGGAGGGACTGGCTCTCTGTCGCTTTGCAACGAAGCTCTAAGATTATGGGCTTTCGCCAGAGAGCATCAAATCCATCTCCTGGCAGTATATCTCCCAGGAATCCAAAACTCTTGGGCAGACAGACTCAGTCGAGTTCTGCTTCCACACGAATGGTCCCTGCACATGGATCAGGTACTCAGAATCTTCCAGAAATGGGGAACCCCGGACATAGACCTCTTTGCAAGTCCGTGGAATGCCAGACTTCCCCGGTTCTGTTCCAGAATTCCGTGTCAGGGAGCTCAGGCCAAGAATGCCTTCCTCCTTCATTGGGGTCAGGGCTTCCTGTATGCCTTTCCACCCATTCCTTTGATTCCCAAGACTCTGTTCAAACTTCAGAGGGATCAAGGATCTATGATCCTCAAAGCTCCACGCTGGCCACGCCAAGTGTGGTACCCTCTACTTCTGCATCTCTCTCAAGCCCCCTCCCTGGACTTGGGAGCTGCTCCAGACCTTCTGTCTCAGGAGGAGGGGACTTTGTGGCACCCATACCCCAAGTCCCTTCACCTCAGAGCTTGGTTACTGAAGGCCCTAGACCTTCAAGACTTCAATCTTTCTCAGCAAGTGAAGGATATCCTCCATGCCTCTAGGAAACCTTCCACTAGGCGTTCTTACGCTTTTAAATGGAAAAGATTTTCCATTTGGTGTGCTCAAAAGGGTCTTGACCCTCTAGCACTACCTTTAAATTCTTTATTGGAATATCTCCTGCATCTCTCCAATGCAGGCCTTAAAACAAATTCAGTAAGAGTCCATTTGAGTGCTATTGTAGCATCCCTTAAACCTCTCAATGGACAACCTGTTTCCTCTCATCCTCTTATTGCAAGATTCATGAGAGGCCTAACTTTAACTAAACCTCCCATTCGACCTCCTCCGGTAGCATGGGACTTAAACTTGGTTCTTGGTCAGCTTGTGAAGCCACCCTTTGAACCCTTAGCCACTACCTCCTTGAAATTTCTTTCCTGGAAGGTTATTTTCTTCATTGCAGTCACCTCAGCTCGCCGTATCAGTGAACTGCAAGCCCTAGTGGCTGAAGAGCTTACTTGACTCTCCCCTCACCAGTAACCTCACTGGGCTCTTGAAGCTACAAAGAACCACACTCACAAGCAATGGGAAGGTTATCATATAGTCAATAAATACAACACAGTTCTATAGAAAATACACCAAAGCTTTGGGAGAGAAACTGAGAGAAGCACGTTCTCCCTGTTTACTCTAACTTATTAGCCATGGTTCACTTTATTTATAAGGCTTTTTAGATGATACAGCATAATTTCACTTTATCATTACACGTCATGTATGTTTATCATATTGTAGGTCAACTTATTCGGTGTGGGTCAATGTGGAGCCATAAATGGAGTCCAAGACATAATTGTTTACTGTTACATGGCCATTATGAGGAGACATACAGGATTCCAGGATATAGAATGACCTAATTGACATAATTGTTTACTGCTGATAACTTGATATCTTCTAACCTTGAGCGCTTCTCGATATCTACTAATTACTAATTACTAACCCTGAAAGTATTTTAGCTAATAACCCTGAGACTGCTATCTGGTATCCCTGAGACAGAGAGGCTGGGGTACAACATGCCCTTTCTTTATTTATGTAAACCTTCACCTAGTAAGCTAATATATGAAGTTTTATTTCTAAGCAAGGTTCTGAACAGAATTAACTCTTTCTCAGCTTTAGTTATTCTAATAGTGTATGGTATCCCATACTAATATACATGCCTTCAGTCCCTCCTCTGATTCTGGAAAGAATCATTTCTAGAATAAGGAAACTCATATATTGCCATTGATGTGGAAATACAACTTGATTCTGGGCCAATCTGTAACACTATTGCAGGGGTCAGTGATCCTACTGATTTCTGATTTAGAAAGCTGTGAAAGGTGAAGAGGTGGAAAGAAACCAGTGCTGACACAGAGAAACAACTGTCAGTACATAAAGGAGTAATACTTCTAAAATGAAACATACCAAAATACCAAACAAATATGCTAACAGGCCTTGCAAACAGTCTGAATATTGAATTCCAAAATGAAGGAACAGAAGCAGTGAGAGTTGAAAAGGAAATTTACATAACTCTCACTTGAAACTAAAGTGCGGTTACTAACTTCATCTAATAGGCCTTTCACTATTTTTCCATTGTATCAATCATACTACAACAAATATCAACTAGTACTCTGCATACAACATTTTCCTTTGCTAGGAGAAAGTCTATAAACCATCCAGTTCCTGACTGCCTAAGCTGACACTATGTTTACTGGACCTTGCAATACACACTAATTACCTAAAAAGAAACAACAGAGCAGTCACTATGACTTCATCCTGAGGGGAAACATCCCTTTTTCTGCCTAAAGATCTGTTTGAGATTGACAACAAATTAATAGTTCAATTCACTATAGGGTATCCATCAGGGCTATATAGCAAGCACCTAACCAACCTCTGGGAAACTCTGCACTACAAAAATACTAACTGAAACATCAATTCTCAAATTGGAGATTACAAAATCAGCTCAACAAAAATAAAATACCAGAAGACTATGTTTCACAATATACCAAACAGTAAACCAGTGTTTGGAGAGGTTAAGAAAGAGAATTAGAAGTGCAGAGAGAAAAATTCACAGTTTTGGGACACATGCAAGAACCTCAAAGTACATGTGATCATTCTGCACATGAAAAACCCAAAATGCACAGTCCAAAATTAACAATGCAAAAACAACTTGGACAACTTGGAGAAATATCTGCAGCCCTTCTTGCAATTAGAAAAAGAAACATGGCTGTCGTGGGGTGAGCCTACACGAACTACAGCAGGAGAACAGAAGATTGGAGGAGCTGAACAGACATGCAAAAGATGCTCTACTTTTGCCAAACCACAAAAAACTAAATTACCAAGCAGACAATATTGAAGAGAGGCAGATAACAGCAATGGCTGGCTTGCAAAACAAATACAATGAGCCGCAGCAAAAATGCTTAACTGCTAAGATGTGAGATTCAGAAACTCACTGAGGACAAGATATATTCTGTATATAATTACTCAAAACCCTCTGAGGCATGACCATTAAATTATTTCACTTTAACTCTGGTTAGGTATGCCTAGGTCTGAACTAGAGGCATCCAAAAAGGGGTAGCTAAACTACACACTTGGTTCCCATTAACTGACATTACTTGTAACTTACTGAAATATAGGAACTTGTACATAGGATCTTCATATCTATATCTTTAATTATTCTAGGTTCTGTGTTTGTATTTGTGTTTGTATATGACTATATGTCACAAAACTCCTCAAAGATCCCAGGCCTAACTCCTTATAAACTTTCATGCTGAGGAGCTGTCACTGTTGGAAGACAAGCAACAAACTTTGATAACTTAAAATATTTTTCCCATCAAGTGTACGTGTGCCTCAAAAATATTTGGATATTCCTTCTAACATCCTCATGATTCTGAATACAATACTGCTTCACTAATAAATTGCCATAGCACATCTAGGACCAGATTAGGAAATATGCATAGCAATAAAAATATTCTCAAAAATATTCTAAGACAAACTAAATATCCACTCTTCTTAATACACTTCTTAAGATGAGGAGGAGATATACTATTGCTATACAGACCCTCTACTTCTCAATTACTTTATTAAGTAGAGGTTCAGTACCTAAAGGTCATTACATACATATCAGGAAAATTCTAATCTAAACTATCCTCATCCTTCTAGGTCTTACTATAAATGCATAAAAAACATTTTAAATGCTATATAAAAGTATTTGACATGAATAGTCCATTTAAAATTCCCTTAATACAATAATCTCCTTGTAATGTCTCTGTTGTTCTTCTAGAAAGTACTTTGAATCATAAAAGTCCTTTTCTTCAATATCACTATTGTCCAATAAGACTCTGCGTTGCAACTCTTGATTCACCGACACAGGAAGCCACTTTCTGGACTTGTGAGGGGACCACCGTATAAGATGCATTCGTTGAGAATGTCTTCTCACTTTACACGCTGAATATCCCACCAGGAACACACGACATGGACCAGGAACTCCGGAGCTGGGAGTGTCTTCGGATGCAGACTTAAGCAGGACCCAATCTGGTGACTTCACTTCTGCTAAAACAATTCTGCGGATCCCAGATATAAAGTACTTGCCATCTCGTTAAGAAGTCACTTGCAATAAAAAAACACAAACAAGCTGAGTGCAACCATACACAATAAGCTAAGATAGCGCTGCGCAACACCTGGTGTCCAGGATAACTGCCAAGGCATACATTAATTATTTCAAATAATGTCCGGGGAAAACACACACTGCCATAAGGGCTAAAAAAGGAAAAACTTTTATTCAATCGGAGGCTGTATCATAGTGCCCTATTAGGGACACCGAATCCCTCCTTTGATACAGAACAGATACCAAAACAGGGTGCAAAATCAAAATGAAGTAATATGAATTCAGCAGGCAGGAGTCTCAATATCTTTCCCTAAACTAACCCTACAGTACCAGTTCCGAAACAGTTTAAACAGATTACGTTTATACCAAAAAAAACAATAATCAAAGGACAAATTGCATAACCACAGCGGTAAAAACAAAAGATGAGCAGGGCAAAATAAACAGATGATTCCGTTTCCCAGCTGCCCGAAACGTCACGAAGTCCAACACTGGGTTTCGAAAGAAGTATCTTCAAAAAGGGATAAAAGAGAAAATAAAATCTGCAAGTCAGTAACACTAATGCTTGAAAAACAGCTTGCCGGTTTTCTTTTCATGTGTCTGCAAAATGGTTGTTCGTCTGATAGCTGTCGCTGCAAAACCAGAAACCAGGAAGTTTCAATTGTAAAAATACTGCTATTAAACAATATAGCCATTGCGGGAGTCCTAAAGTTATTTCATTAGTTTGCTCTGGTTTACAACCAATCGTAAAGACTTGCAAAGCACACAGATAATAGAAACATCAGAAAAAGCTACAAACCATTTGAATAGTTTACAATAATCATGGCACTCTTCCCAGTACATGTTTACATCTAAAACATGGCGCATTTCCCAGAACAAACCTTCAATTGCGATAACGGAGGGATAGAAAGACTGTCTGATCCCTCTAGCAACAGTCAATTTGCTAGCAAATATTTACAGGAAATTAATAAATCTGAAAACTTGCACAGTAACACAGGTGCTTTCAAAATAGGTTTCACTCTAGCAGACCAGAGAGTGTTAGGACAATTCCCAGAAAGTTACATGTTTACAACACAACCCACAGTTTAAACAGATTTAACCCTTAAACCGAACTTAGCAATATAATAAAGAAATATGACCAGTAATATATGTAATTCAATTTACAGTAAAAATAAATTATTCACATAATAAACTAAAAAGAAATGGTTGAGTTTCTTATCAGATAATGCAGGTTCTAGGGCCTTTGCAAATATGCAAGACTAACCTTAAAAAAAAAGAGTAGATAAAAACAAAACTACATTTTTTTTTCTTTCTTCTTTGCCAAGTCATAAGCAAATCGCAAATCCACAACAAAAGTCCAGGGAGAAATTGGCAAAATCACATTATGAACTGCACAAGTCTGTCTTACCGTACTTTCACAGACAGTCTCGTTTGTAGCACAAAAAGAGTTGAAGTCTCACATAACGAAGTTGCAGGATACACGTGTCTGGAAATCTGCAAGCACAGACCAACTTTCTTCACCAGCGGCTGCTGGCAATGGACACAGCTGACAGTCTAAGAAACGAAACTTCAGGTCTCACGGCGATCCGATATCTCATCCCAGCACTGTAGATGAACGTTTCCAAGATAACGATGCTTGCATCTGCAGAAAAACAGCACTTCAGAGGACAGAAACACAACTGACAATGATCCTGGGGCAGCCCACAGAGCAGATAGAAGTCTTCCGAGATCAGGATGAATAGCTGTGACATCTGCAAAGAATATAGCTGAACAGTAGCAGGGAAAGCATTTATTCTGACCATCCCCCTGCTCTGATTCCAGGGACAGTTTTTTTCTTTGCTTGCAAAAGTTCAATGACAAGCTTATCTGAACTGTCTCGCTGAAGATTCCTTTCTCGCGCTCCAATCTTACCCCTCCCCTCACTCCTGGAAGGTTGAGCAATCGTCAGCTCGAGCGACTCAGTCATTTCACATCAAATGTCAGCTCACTACACCAGGCACTTTTTCAGACTTACATAAGCACTTTTTCAAACTTACAGCAGCTGTTCTTCAGACTTACAGCAGCTGTTTTAGCTGGCCAATCTATTATTAAAGTTGTAAAATACCTTTACTCACGGGATTAAATATTTATAAAAATAATTAGTGAATCCTGCCTTAAAGATGTTTAACCTCAACCAATCCTTTTCACAGGTTTGCTATAAGTGTACTACTACTACTATAAGTGATTTTAACAGAAAATCATTTTTTTTTTAACCACTAAAACAAAAATTATCACTTTGAGTTTTCTCCTGGAAATCTAACACAGGGTATGTCATAAACTGAATAAAAATCAGCTGGGTTATAGAACGCAGTTCTAAGCAAATTATCTAAAGCAGCCCAAGTAGGACATGAACTATTATACTGACGCAAAATAATTTGAAGAAAACTTATAGCACTATGTAGTTGAATACATTTCTCTCTATAGGTCATAAAGTGCTTATTCAGACCCTTTTCAATATCATCAACAAATTTACTAGAGATACCTAATTCCTTTGTAGCAGAAATATTATTTCTCACTGTTTCCGCTAAGGACTCTATGATACGTACGGTACATTCCGTTTCATGACTAAGAAGGTCATTCATTTCTCTGAGCTGGGACACATTGCAAGTCCCAAAATCCGTGATCTGTGTATTTCCCAATATTCTCAACTTATCTCTTATCTCATATTTTAATTTCGCTAAACGAGTGACTATCTTCCCTTCAGAAACTACATAATTCTCAGAACAGACAGGGGAAGACGACGGAAATACACCTGGAACACTTCCAGCTTCAATTGCATCATACTCTGGAGAAAAAAATGACTGGGACTTACTCTGCCCAGATATTACCAACAAACCTTTTCTCCTGTGGCTCACTCGTCTTATCAATATTCACTAATCCAAACAATTCATTCTTCAATTTATGTGCCATTTGCTGCCACCACCCAAACACTAGCCCCTCACGAGCATTGCATATTCTGTGTTGAGTATGCAAAGCACATTTCAGATATCAAAGCTTATCTACAGAAAATGTTCCTTCTAATGGAAATTGTAACAGCGCATTACTATTAGTCAGTGCATGCCAGTGCACAATATAATTCGTAGCCCTAGGTCCATATTGTTCACGCATACAATAAGAAGGGCTACCTATCTGAAGAGCTAAACTCATAGCTTCAACATGCCATTCACACAACTGAGACCACACCTGTTCACCTAACAGATTGCTCATTGCTGGCACCAGATAATACTCACAAAACACCTTCCCTCCCTGCCAGGAATGTTGAAATCTGCAGATGAGTCACGGCACAAACTGAAGAGCTTACTTGACTCTCCCCTCACCAGTAACCTCACTGGGCTCTTGAAGCTACAAAGAACCACACTCACAAGCAATGGGAAGGTTATCATATAGTCAATAAATACAACACAGTTCTATAGAAAATACACCAAAGCTTTGGGAGAGAAACTGAGAGAAGCACGTTCTCCCTGTTTACTCTAACTTATTAGCCATGGTTCACTTTATTTATAAGGCTTTTTAGATGATACAGCATAATTTCACTTTATCATTACACGTCATGTATGTTTATCATATTGTAGGTCAACTTATTCGGTGTGGGTCAATGTGGAGCCATAAATGGAGTCCAAGACATAATTGTTTACTGTTACATGGCCATTATGAGGAGACATACAGGATTCCAGGATATAGAATGACCTAATTGACATAATTGTTTACTGCTGATAACTTGATATCTTCTAACCTTGAGCGCTTCTCGATATCTACTAATTACTAATTACTAACCCTGAAAGTATTTTAGCTAATAACCCTGAGACTGCTATCTGGTATCCCTGAGACAGAGAGGCTGGGGTACAACGTGCCCTTTCTTTATTTATGTAAACCTTCACCTAGTAAGCTAATATATGAAGTTTTATTTCTAAGCAAGGTTCTGAACAGAATTAACTCTTTCTCAGCTTTAGTTATTCTAATAGTGTATGGTATCCCATACTAATATACATGCCTTCAGTGGCTAATCCCCCTTATACAAGGTTCCATCATGATAAGGTGGTCCTTAGGACCAATCCCCACTTTATGTCTAAAGTGGTCTCCCCTTTTCATCTTAATCAAGAGGTATATTTACCTGTCTTTTTTCCAGCTCCTCATGCATCCAGTGCAGAGAGGAACCTTCATACTCTAGATTGTAAAAGAGCTCTTGCCTTTTACCTCCACAGGACACAGCAACATCGAAAGTCTTCTCAGCTTTTTGTTGCTTTTGATCCTTCTCATTTAGGACTTCCAGTCTCTAAAAGAACACTGTCCAATTGGATTGCTCAGTGTATCTCTTTTGCTTACCAGAGTAAGAACCTTTCTCTGGAGGGCCATGTCACAGCTCACAATGTGAGAGCCATGGCCACCTCTATGGCTCATCTTCATTCTGTGTCCATTGATCAGATCTGTCGAGCAGCCACCTGGGCCTCGGTTCATACTTTTACAGCCCATTACTGTTTGGACAAGGACTCCCGCCGGGATGCCTTGTTTGGTCAGGCTGTCCTCAGACACCTATTCCATTCTTGAACAACTCCTGCCCACCTTCCCTGAATGGATGCCTGAGATCCATAGGAAGATGAGGAACCCTTCAGGGTCTCATATCCTTGGGGGGATCTCCCCGGCATCTTAGCTAGGGAGTCCCCATATGTGAGGACTCATTCCTGCTTGTTCCTGGAGATAGCACAGTTACTTACCTGTAACAGGTGATCTCTGGGAACAGCAGGAATTAGTCCTCACAACCCACCCACCTCCCCTAGGAATTGTATCTCTCTCTCTCTTTCCTTTCCTCTCTCTATTGTCTCAGCTTTAAACTCGAACTGAGGAGAGTTGGTCAGGAAGGCGGGAAGGCAGCGCGCATGCGCTGTGGGAGGCCCCAAATGCTTTCCTTCTGGGAAGCTGGGGAGCTTTCCCGCACAGGCTCCGTCTGTACCGACGTACCCATATGTGAGGACTAATTCCTGCTGTTCCCAGAGATCACCTGTTACAGGTAAGTAACTGTGCTTTCTTCCCTTAGTAGAGTCAATTCTTTATGCATGGCAGATGACTTGAGGCACATAGGACAAGCTCTTAGGTTCTAAACAATTCGTCTCAGAATGAAAGCACCACAGTTATTGCTCTGAATACATGACATGCTGATTAAGCAGTCCTAGAAGGAGAAGAAGAAGAAAAGGTGGGCTTAACACCAAATTAAAAAGGATAGATGGCAACGTATGTGACTACTATATAGGCAATGCAGTCCTGGGGTGGGTGGGGTGAGGGATAGGGTGGGCAGTAACCTAAATGTCCCTGGCCAGTTGGCCTTACATGAACAGTGAACACACTCAGATATCTGATTTAAGAGCTACACAAGGATTGTAGGCAGTCAGAATATTCTCAAAGTAATGTATAACCAACAGTTAAATTCTATATTAGCAACAGGCAAAAAATGATAGAACGCTGAAAGCTTAGCTGTGTGGAGGCTCTGGAAGCTGTGAAGCCTGGAGTTGACCAGGTACTTGTGGAAGGCTGTATGATAATCTAATTAGTCCCTCCCTGGGAGCAGGCTTGCAACAGAAAATTCAAACATAATAAATTAGTAAAACAAGACCTTCCTTGTCTAAATCCTGTTTGCTTTCTCCCATTAAACCATGACTATCTACATGTTCAGTAATTTTATTCTTTATAATGGTTTCTATCATTTTGCCCAGTACTAATATCAGGCTCACTGGTCTGTAGTTTCTCGGATCACCCCTGGAACCCTGTCTAAAAATAGGTGTTCCTGTTCGGTAATCCAGTTTAGTCCTCCAACATCGGGTAGTGCCCCTCCTCCTGCAGCCTGGAGACAGGACCAATCAAGTCTTCTGTAGTATATATGCAGACGGAGCTCCCAGAAGCCCCCAGTGTGTCCAGTCTCCTTGCAGCTTGCAGACTTCTGTGCCCTTTCTGGGCACACTAAGTGACACTTGAAGGAGCAACACTAGTTAGTTAGTTCTTTTGGGGTTTTATTTTGGGTCCTTTATTTACCATTTCTTTGCTAGGTAGCTGTATCTTTAAAAAAGAAAAAAGAGCATTGCCACAGGGGACATCCTGGGGGAAGACAGACCTGCATTGGGCTCCTGCCTTCCTGCCTGGGAATATCTGAAGCCTGGGTTGAGCTCTCCCCAGGACTGTTCGGGGAAGAGCCATACCTGCTACAGCATTGCCTGTCACTTGGAGGAGTTGGCTGAGTTCCTTGCTGTTCCCTGAGCTGGTAGGAATTTTCCTTGCTTTATCTTTTCAGCTCTGTTATTTTTTGCATTGTCAGAGGCTCTGTCGGCTCCCCTGGCTTCCGAATTGCACTTTTTCCTGATTTTTTTCGCTTGCCCTGTATTAGAGGGTCGTTTTCTTTCTTTTCCATATTATTTGGTTACCTTTGTATTTTCACGCCTTTTTTTATTGTGGGTGAAAAAGTGCGGCGGCCATTTTGGATTTCTAAAGTGTGCTTTTTAAGGGCACTTTTTAACACTTGTGCACGGATTCCCCTGGCATTTTTGGGGTTTCTTTTGCTGGCGATTTTGCTCAGGGCACCCCTAGGATTCTGGGGAGTATTTTGTTTTTTGTAAAAAAAAAAAAAAAAAGTTTAAATTTTAAACATTTTCTGATTTGAATATGGTTAGTCCCTTTGCTGTGGGCTTCCCTGTTCCTGTTTCCTTCTTTCCCCCTGGAAGCAGGTTGCCTTAGCATGGCTGCCAAACCTCAAGGTGGGATTTGTGGGTCCCGCAGAGGTACAATGACTGACTCTGGCATCTGTAAGAGCTGTGCTGCAGTTTATTCAGCACTAGAATGTCTTCTCCCTCTGCTGTTTGCAGCTCTGTGGTAACTCGATTGATTTTTCTTGATTTTTCAGTGATTTTAGGCATTTCTCTCATGCCTGCAACCCTCCCACCTTCTTCTTTGACTTTTTAAGTTAATTCCTTAGCTTTTGGGGGTTTTAATTCACTCTTTTGGTGTTTTATTTTTGCTGGTGGCCATTTTGAATAGCTAATGAGCCTCGGTTTTTGGCGGGAAGCCAGATTACGTCTCTGCTGGCTTCTAAAATCTATATTGTTGTTTCAGTTTTTTTCTTCTTTCCACAACACTTGCTAGAGGTCAGTTGTGCAGAGGTTACTTTTTTCTCTGCCTCTGTATGAACATAATGGATAAAAAGTACAGAAGGCATGGATAGAGAACAGTATGCAATTCAGAGCCACAGTACAAGGCTGAGTCACTGATGAAGGGTGCAGGGCTCATGGCTTCTATTCCCCACTGTGCCCAACAAAGAAGGCTGGCTGAGGCATTACCTATTATGGGGAATATTGTTAAATGCCTGTTCCTGCGGGACGCAGTTATTTCTTTTTAGTTCTCCCTGTGCCTTATTCAGGTTTAAGCTGCATAGGCTGTCAGAAGAAACACAGGGACCTCAGGCATCAGCTCTGCTCTTCCCCCCGCATCTTGCTTCCCCTGAGGAACTTGGGAACTCCGGAGCTTGGCTTCGGGGGAGCTCTCCATTGGCTTTACGCTGCACTGAGTCTTTACCACGAGAGTTTGAATACCTCCAGGAAGTTCAGGTATCATTTTCTGTAAGAAAACTGTGCGTACTCTGTTTTTGTTTTTTCTTCCTTGCCTCAGCTGCTCTGGGATGCTTTCAGCTGTATCCGGACCGGCTGCCCCTGAGTTGGAAGTGCCTACTTTGACTTTTTAGTCCACAAACTGCAGCCGGGTTACTTTGTACGTCCTACTGATTATTGTACCTGTCTTATTCAATATACCATTTGGTTGAGGTTTTAAGTCAGTGTTTTGGATCCTGACTGTTTTGGGCTCGGCCTAATTAAGCATGCTCACTGTAATTTTCCTATGGCTGGATTGAGCTTCTACATCCCTCCCCAGAAACACCTTTCAGCCCCTACCATGGAGGTCTGAATGGCTGCGGAGGGATCCCACTCTAATTTCCCTACTTTCAGTCACTGTAATTGCCTTACCCTGACCTTGAAAGTTTCTCTATGCCAGCACAGTGAATGACTGACAGTTCCCTTCTCAGTTCTGCGAATACCTGACAGTTTTTTCGGTGCCAGCGGCTGTTTTGTTTTTCTCTTCAGTGTTTCTTTTTAGAGGCAACAGCTCTAAACAGCAGTTTCCACACACTTAATCATGCTGTGGAGGCACGTGCAGTTTCAAAATCCTTTTCTTAAACAGTCTTGGGTTTCCCTGAGCCTTCCTTGCTTTTTGTTTTAAATGCAAAAAAAATAAATAAATAAATAAATAAATGAAACCCCACACAAGAAGAGGAAAGGTGGTTTAAGTCTCTACAATGCTTTTTTCTATGGCTGTATTATATGTGAAATGTAATCAGCCGAAGGGTACATTTAATAGCTTGCTTGTGTTACACCTGCACGCTGCATCCCGGAGGCTTTCCCCATACCCACTGCGTTGCTAGCTGGGTCCCCCAGCACCTTATCTCCCCCCTCCTCAGAGCCCCTGCTGCAGGATCTTCCACAGCCGCTGCAGACCACATTACACATTCCCATCCGGCCGTCTCATCAACGGTTTCTCCACTTCGCTCTTCCGTGGGGCCACTTCCAATTTCCGGCCATGCCGTTTGGTCTCGCCATGGCCCCCCGCACCTTCACAAACGTGATGGTAGTGGTCGCGGAGGCCTTGTGCACAGAGGGCATCCTGGTCCATCCGTATCTCGACGACTGGTGGATTCGGGCAAAGTCCAGTCGGGAGTGTGTGCACGTCACGAGCAGGGTGGTGGCTCTGCTGCGGTCCCTCGGCTGGGTGGTGAAAGAATGCAAGAGTTGTCTGTGCCCGACTCAGGATCTCGAGTATCTGGGAGTGAGCCTCGACACAGCACGGGGCTTGGTGTGCCTGCCGGAGCGCCGCATTCGGTCTCTTGTCCGACTCTTCAGGGGGATGCCCGCTCCGTCTGCATGGTGATAGCTACAGTTCCTCGGTACGATGGCAGCGACCTTGGAGGTGGTGCCCTGGGCGTGCTTCCACATGCGCCCGGCTGCAGAGTGCCCTGCTGCGCCGTTGGTCCAACCAATTCGACTCGTTGAACAGGAGATTGACTTGCCCAAGGGCGGTTTTGCCGATCACTCCGGTGGTGGCTCTCCTCCGAGAACCTGGCGCGGGGGATTCCCTGGAGCCTCCACTTTGGGTTCCGTTCACAACGGATGCCAGCTTAACCGGCTGGGGGGCTCACTGCGAGACCCGCTTCGCTCAAGGGGAATGGTCTCCCCTGGAGACTTCTTGGTCGATCAACCGCCTCGAATGGCGGGCGGTACGGCTAGCCCTCTTGGCCTCAAAGCCCTAGTTCTCGACCGGCCGGTGCGAGTCCTTTCGGACATTGTGTCCACCGTAGCTTACATCAATCGCCAAGGGGGCATCGGCAGCATGGCCCTGGAATCAGAAGCGATGGCCTTGGTCAATTGGGTGCAGTCTCGTCTTCCAGCCATCTCGGCAGCGCCTATTGCAGGCGCAGACAATGTTCAGGCCGATTTTCTCTGCAGAGTGCGGGTGGACCCCGGAGAGTGGGAGCTAAACCCGCAAATTTACGCGCAAATAGTTCGTCGGGGGGGGGGGGGCCGCCCTTCATGGATCTCATGGCGACATTTCAATCGGCCGAGACAGGACGCTTCTTCAGCAGGCAAAGGGAGCGTATGTCCGAGGGGCTCGACGCTCTCATTCAGCCGTGGCCAACGTCCGGCCTTCTTTATGTCTTTCCTCCGTGGGTTCTGATTGGCTGGGTCGTTCAGCGCATCGAGGGCCATCGGGGTCGAGTGTTACTGGTGGACCCGGACTGGCCTGGGTGGCCCTGGTATGCCGATCTGGTCCGGCTGAGCGACGGCATTCCTTGGCTCCTATCCACGCTGCCGAATCTTCTTTTTCGGGGACCCTTGCGGATGCCCCAAGTGGGTCAATTCTCGCATACGGTTTGGCCAGGGAGAGGGCTCGGCTGAAAAAGAAGGGTTACTCCCCCCGCGGTGATTTCTACCCTACTGCGGGCGGGGAAAACGTCCACTTCTCTTACTTACGTTCGGATTTGGGGGATCTTTGAAGACTGGTGCTCCCGGCGTGGAGTCCGGGCGGCGACGGTTTTCGTTTCCGTCGTTTTAAGTTTCTTCAGGTTGCTTTTGATAAGGGCCTTGCGGCTAGTTCTCTGAAAGTCCGGTTGGCGGCTATCTCTTGTTATCGATGCAAAGTTTTAGGCCGTCTCTACGGTTCTTATCCGGACGTACGTCGTCTTCTTACGACTGTTTTTCATTTGCGGCCCTCCCGCAGGATTTTCGTTCCTCCGGGGGACTTGAATCTAGTGATGCGGGCCCTGGTTCGTGAACCTTTTGAACCCCTGAGTAGGGCGTTTCTGAAAGATTTTACGCTGAAGACTGTTTTTCTTGTAGCCATCGGTTCGGCACGGCGTATTTCAGATCTACATGCGTTGTCCTGCCGAGAATCTTTTTTGTCTTTTACCCCGGTCCCTTCCTTTTTGCCGAAGGTGGTTTCCCCTATTCATGTGAATCAGGCAGTGTTTCTTCCAGTTCTTTCTTCCCACTCTGTCGGGTCGGCGGACAAAGGTCTTCACCGTCTCGATGTGGGTCGTGCACCTCGTCGTTCTTTGAAGGCTACCGAATCTTTCGGAAGACTGACCGGTTATTCATGCTCTTCGGTGGTGCACGTAAAGGGGAAGCGGCGGCTAAGGCCTCCGTTGCAAGATGGCTCAAGGAAGCGTTCGCGTCTGCGTATCTGTTGCAGCAGCGGTCTGTTCTGGAGGGGCTACTGGATCATTCCACTAGGGCTCGGGCTACCGCTTGGGCGGAGTATAGCCTAGTTCCGCCAGCAGATATCTGTAAGGCGGCCACCTGGTCGTCGTCTGCATGCTTTCAGTACACACTATCGTTTAGATGTGTCAGCGGCTCGGGATTCCTCTTTTGTTCGGCGGTTCTGCGCGCCGGATGGCAAGGTCCCGCCCGGTCTTAACTGCTCTGTTACATCCCGATGTTGGAGGACTAAACTGGATTACTGAACAGGAAATGGAAATTACACTAACCTGGTAATTGTAGTTCCTGGAGGGTCCAGTTTAGTCCTCCTTCCCTCCCGACTATCTGTTATAAAAATGCAGCGCGCTTTCCGAACGGTGGATCATAAGACGGTTCCTCTTGCCGTTCGAACCTTTTTTGCAGCCGCGTTTTTGGCTATGGCTCTTCCTTTCTCAGGTGTTCAGTCAGCTCCTGAGATTTCTGATACGGAGCTGTATTTTGATTTCTGGGGCGTTGGTTCCAGTGCAATACAGTGTTCTGACTTCCTCGTTTGGAGAGAAAGTTGGATATTTTTGTGGGGGGGAAACAAATTGTTCTTTAATTATGTCATTTTCATTATGTCATTTTGTATATTAATCTAATGTGTTGCTTCGTTAAGTATGCTTTGTTACTAGTACACTGGGGGCTTCTGGGAGCTCCCTCTGCATATATACTACAGAAGACTTGATTGGTCCAGTCTCCAGGCTGCAGGAGGAGGGGCACTACCCGATGTTGGAGGACTAAACTGGACCCTCCAGGAACTACAATTACCAGGTTAGTGTAATTTCCATTTACATTGGCCATTCGCCAATCTTCAAGTACAAGGGGGGCCAAAATTTTGTTATTGTAACTTGTAAACTTCTTTTTCCTTAGCGTCCCTCTAGTCCAGTCCCGGAACCATAGAGGTGTCAACCTCCTCCAGCAGCCTTGGAGACTGAAATACATCAGCGCTTTGCTGGCACCAGTATAAGTAGGCAAGGACCGCCCCCTCTCACCAGTACTTTCAGTCTCCAAGCAGCTGAAGGAGATTCTGAGCCTGGTTCTGGGCTCAGTTAGGAATATAGGCAGAGCTAAATAGAATACATTTACCTTTAAATTTGAATTTACTTTTATTGATTTACCCCTTCTGGGTTTTGTTTGCAGGAGCTGTGCTGGTACAGGAGATTTCTTCCTCTGGCTCCATCTGCCCCCCTTTCCCCCCCCCCCCTTACCTCTTCTCTCTCTCTTACTTTTCCTTCTTTCCTTTCACAGCCCCGTTGCTTAGACGAGCACTGTGGGGGTCAGACAGCACAGGGGTATTTCTGTGCCTCCCTGCTCCGAACCCACGTAAAAGGGTGAGGAGCAGGTTGCAGGCTGGCAGCAGTGGCCGGGAGTTAGCAGGGCAGCTGAGAAAGTGCTGCCGGTGTTGGAGCTGTAGCCACAGTCAGGCTGAGCTCCAGCGAGGCTGCTGCATCTCTCCCTCTCTCCTTCACCCCATCTTGCAGTGGTGAGTAAGAGGTGTTTAATTTTCTGATTTTTGGGTGCCTTTGAGGTTTAGCAGGGGGGGGGGACTAAGTTTGGTTTTCTGTTCCTCTCGGGGTGGTCTGCCGCGTGGTTTTTTTTGGCGGGAATCGGCTGCGGCGGCTATTTTGAAAAAATCACGATTTGCTTTTTTGCTTTAAATTTGCTTTTTCTGAGCTTTCTAACCCTCGTTTTGGCTGCAGTCCTTCTGGGTTCGACTTGGGGGTGCTCTGGGGTCCTAGGGTGTGCAGATTTAAAAAAAAAAATCTTTATTGTTTAAACGGGGGTTTCTTGAGTCTGCCTCACAAGCTCCTTTTTTGCTAGGCTGGGCTGCTGACCCACGGACAGAGGGTGGCAGGAGAGCTTCCCACTGAGTATGCCTGCGAAGCCACGCTGTGTGGTTTGTGGAGCTAAGCGGGGTTTACTGACAGGGTCCAGTGTGTGTGGGACCTGTACTTTGGATTCCAACGTTATGGAGGTTACAGCTCCTTCTCCGGCTGTCGCCGGTGAGGGGCTTCCGCTAGGTGCGGTGCCGGCTTTGCCTCAGACTCTGGATTTTCAGGGTCCGGAGTCTTCCCCTGGGGAGGGGTCCTCGGGTTCGCAGGGTCAGAATTCGGTGGCCTTAGCTCCTGGGATCCCGCCAGATTTCTTCTCTCTCATGCAGCAGGCTTTTGCGCTCCTGCAACCCGGGGTAGTCTCTCCGGCTTGTGCTTCGGAGGGGCAGAAGCATCCGGGGTCCCTGATTCTGACGGAAGACGGTGCTCCTGCTGCGAAAGTGGCCAAGGGGTCAGCAGAGAAGGATTCTCCGTCTCGTCTGGGGGAAAACCTCGGGACGGAGGACGTGGACCTGGATAACACCTCCGGTGAGGAGTTAGAGGAGGGAGAGTTACCTGACACGGAGCAGCACAGTCGACTCGTCAGGGTGTTTCGTAGGGAAGAGCTTCCGACCTTGATTGCCGAGACTCTCAAAACGTTGAATATGCCGGCGGAGGCGACGGTGCTGGATGATGCTCTGGAGGATCCTCTGCTCCAGGCGGTGCGTAAGTCCCAGCGGGTCTTTCCCCTGCACAGAGTCTTTAGAGGGATGATTCAGGAGGAGTAGTACTCGCCAGAATCGGCGCTGAGGGGTTCTCGTGCCTTGTCGCGCCTTTATCCATTGTCAGATCAGGATAGGGAGCTTTTTCGGTCTCCCAAGGTTGATGCGGCGGTGTCGGCAGTCACGAAGAAGACTACGATCCCGGTTGAGGGTGCCACGGCGTTGAAGGATGTGCAGGATAGGAAGTTGGATACGCTATTGAAGCAGGTTTTTGATGTATGTGCCCTCTCTATGCAAGCCGCCGTGGCGGGGGCTTGGGTCGCGAGAGGTTGCTTGCGCTGGTCCAAACGATTACAGGGGGATGTAGGGACAGCGCAGGTGGAGGATGCGGCGCGTTTGGAATCTGCGGCCGCCTATTTGTCGGACATTCATTATGATCTCATCCGTAGTGGAGCTAAGTCAATGGCCTCTGTGGTAGCGGCGAGGCGGTATTTGTGGTTGCGCAATTAGGCGGCCAACAGTTCCTCCAAGGCTCGTCTCAGTAAACTTCCCTTTCGGGGTAAGTTGTTATTCGGTGAGGATTTGGAAAAGCTGGTCAAGGATCTCGGTGAATCTAAAGGGGGATGTCTTCTGGAGGATAAACCGAAGCAGGTCTGGGCTGCCGCTGGGTCTCGAGGTGCTCCTCGGGATTTTCGCCGTTTTCAGGCAGCTCGTTTTGGTCAGCCTCAGCGTGGACGGTTCCCGACTAGAAGCCAGGGGTTTCGTAGCTTCAGAGGAGCCGGCAGAGGTTTCTCCGCCTTTCCCTCCGCCTCTGGTAAGAAGCCCCAATGAGATGAGGCGGGCTCAGGTAGATGTAGTTCCCGTGGGGGGACGGTTGCGGGAATTCTACCCTGCCTGGGTCCAACTTACATCAGATCAGTGGGTTCTGGAGGTAATTCGGGAGGGTTACGCTCTCGAACTTCATTGTCCCGTGTTAGATTCCTTTGTTCTCTCGCCCTGCAGAGCTCCGCTCAAACGGAGGGCCATCGTCGACACGTTGCAGAGATTGTTGCGCCTCAGGGCCATCATTCCGGTGCCAAGGGACCAGTGCGGTTCCAGTCGGTACTCCATCTATTTTGTGGTGCTGAAAAAGGAGGGATCCTTTCGTCCTATCCTCGATTTAAAGAGGCTCAATCGGTGTCTCCGGGTAACTCACTTTTGCATGGAGACTCTTCGATCCGTCATAGCGGCTGTCAGGCAGGGGGAGTTTCTGTCTTCGCTCGACCTCACGGAGGCTTACCTGCATATCCCGGTTCGGCAGGAGCACCAGCGCTACCTGCGGTTTGCGGTTCCCATGGGACATTTTCAGTTTCAGGCGTTGCCCTTCGGCCTGGCGACGGCGCCCCGCATGTTCACCAAGGTCATGGTAGTTGTAGCGGCGGCTCTTCGCAAGGAGGGGGTGCTCGTGCATCCTTATCTAGACGATTGGTTAATTCGGGCAAAGTCTCGGGCGGAGAGTGCGGAGGCCACCACCAAGGTGGTGCGGTTGCTACAGAGTCTGGGCTGGGTGGTCAACTTTGCAAAGAGCAGGTTGACTCCCTCGCAATCGTTGGAATACCTGGGGGCGCGATTCGTGACGCTTCAAGCGGCAGTATTCTTGCCGGATCAGCGGGCGCAGGCGTTGCGGAGGCTGGTGCGGCACTTTCTCTGGCAGACAGCGCCCACGGCTTGGCAGTATCTCCAGTTGCTCGGCATGATGGCAGCAACGATAGAGGTGGTGCCCTGGGCCAGAGCGCATATGCGAAAACGTCAGAGCGTGCTCCTCCGGCGTTGGTCTCATCAGCGCGATGCATTATCTCGATGACTGATCTGTCCCCCGGAGGTCCGCCTGGATCTTCGCTGGTGGTTACAGCCGGAGAATCTAGCCGTGGGCATGCCCTTGGAACCTCCATCCTGGAAGCTGCTGACCACGGATGCCAGTCTTCTGGGGTGGGGGGCGTGTTGCGGAGACGCGTTTGCACAGGGCCTGTGGTCGGTGGAAGAGAAGGAATGGTCCATCAATCGGTTGGAGATGCGAGTGGTGTTTCTGGCTCTACAAGCGTTTCGGGGGACTCTTGCTCGGCAGGCAGTTCGGGTTCTCGCGGACAATGCGGCCACAGTTGCTTACATAAATCGGCAGGGCAGCACCGGCAGCGTGGGGCTAGAGTGGGAGGCTGCTCAGTTGCTAGCTTGGGCCGAATCGCATCTGAAGTGTCTGTCGGCACAGCATGTGGCAGGCGTAGAGAACGTAGCGGCGGATTTTCTGAGTCGCCGACGGGTGGACCCGGGGGAGTGGGTCCTTCACCCCGAAGTCTTCGTGCTTCTGGTACGGCACTGGGGTGTTCCCCTAATGGATCTCATGGCGACCTTCCAATCGGCTCAGGTGGAGCGCTTTTTCAGCAGACGGCGAGAACGGATGTCAGAGGGGCTCGACGCGCTGGCGCAGCCCTGGCCGCAGGGGGAGCTGCTCTATGTCTTCCCACCTTGGGCTCTGATAGGCCGGGTGGTGCAGCGCATAGAGCATCATCGGGGCCTCGTGGTGCTGGTGGCGCCCGATTGGCCCAGGCGGCCATGGTACGCGGATTTGGTGCGGCTGTTAGCGGATCGCCCATGGAGGCTCCCTCAGAGGAGCGATCTCTTGTGTCAGGGTCCGTTGCGCATGCCTCAGGTGGCTCGGTTCTCGCTTACGGCATGGCTCTTGAGAGGGCTCGGATGACCGCTAAGGGGTATTCGGCGGCAGTCGTTTTGACCTTGCTGAGGGCGCGTAGACGTTCTACATCTTTGGCGTACATTCGCGTCTGGCGCATCTTTGAGGCTTGGTGTTCAGAGCGTACCGTGCGTCCGTTAGGAGCTTCAGTGTCGCAGATCCTTTCGTTCTTGCAGGATGGTGTGGACAAGGGTTTGGCGGCTAGTTCGTTGCGCGTGCAGCTGGCTGCCCTTTTCCTGCTACCGTGGGAAGGTGCAGGGCCAGTCTCTCGGGGCACATGCGGATGTCCGGCGGTTTTTGAGGGCGGTGTTGCTCATGCGGCCGCCGCAGCGCTGTGCTGTTCCTCCGTGGGATTTGAATTTGGTGTTGGAAGCCTTGCTGGCTCCTCCGTATGAGCCGTTGTCCACTGCTTCGCTAAAAGATCTCACATTGAAGCCTGTTTTCTTGGTGGCGATTTGTTCGGCTAGGAGGATCTCGGAGCTACAGGCCTTGTCTTGTAGGGAGCCCTATCTCTCTTTTTCCGACCACAAGGTGGTTCTCCGTACCGTTCCGGCGTTCTTACCCAAGGTGGTGTCCGCCTTTCATGTTAACCAGGTGGTCTCTCTTCCGGTGTTCTCCGGTCGCGATGGGGCCGGATCTGGGGGTCAGTTGCGTCTGTTGGACACCCGTAGGGTTCTCAAGAAGTATCTCTCCCAGACGACGTCCTTTCGGCGGTCGGATCGGCTTTTTGTGGCGTTCGGGGGACCGCGTAAGGGAGAAGCGGTGGCGAAGTCGTCTATTTCCCGCTGGTTGAAGGAAGCTATTGCATCGGCCTACATCTTGAAGGGCAAGTTGGTTCCGCAGGGTCTTCGGGCTCATTCCACTCGGGCGCAGGCAGCGTCTTGGGCAGAGTTCAGTCTGGTCCCAGTGGGCGACATCTGTAGGGCGGCGACTTGGTCGTCCTTGCATTCCTTTGCCAAGCATTACCGCTTGGATGTTTTGTCAGCGGAGGATGGGCGTTTTGGCTCAGCGGTGCTTCAGGCTGGGCTTGCCTGTCCCTCCCGTTGATGTTCACTGCTCTGTTACATCCTCTATGGTTCCGGGACTGGACTAGAGGGACGCTAAGGAAGGGTAAATTAGACTTACCTGCTAATTGTTGTTCCTTGCGGAACTCTAGTCCAGTCCCGGATCCCTCCCTTGGTTTGAAGAGTTGCCAGCCTGATTGTTTCGACTCCCGTGGGTACTCTGCGTTTTCTTTGCTTCCGGGTGGCGCGGGATGAAGCCATTGGAGGACCCTCTTGCATAGCGCTCTTGACTGCCCATCCTCTTAGGAGGTGGTAGGGTAGGGCGTTTCTGTGTTGTCAGATGATATTCTTATTCAGACACAGTCGATGAAAACAATTAATTTATTTAAAACATTTTTTAAAAAAACTTAATTGAAATGGAAAATGGAAACATTCTATTCCGTATATATATATATATTGATATGTTGAATGTATTCTGGTTAATTCTCCTTATTTGTTGTTCTGCTCAGTGTGCTTTGTCAATAGGTACTGGTGAGAGGGGGCGGTCCTTGCCTACTTATACTGGTGCCAGCAAAGCGCTGATGTATTTCAGTCTCCAAGGCTGCTGGAGGAGGTTGACAACTCTATGGTTCCGGGACTGGACTAGAGTTCCGCAAGGAACAACAATTAGCAGGTAAGTCTAATTTACCCTTTTTCTATAGTTCTGTAGCCAGAATGTCACAAAACAGCTTTTTTATTTTCTTTACAAAGCCAAAGACGTATCAGCCCCCCTCCTCATACTACAGATGATTTAATGATAGTTCACATTTTTCAGTTCCTTGAATACCCTTGGATATATATTATCCGGTCTAGGTGATTTATTACTCTTCAGTTTATCAAAGAGTTGTAATACATCTTCCCAGTTTATCAATATTTCTTTCAATTAATTTCTTTTTATTTTATTTAACTAGGCTTATATATCTCTTTTCTACCAGTCAAAGTGGTGTATTTTCAAGTACTGTATATATATTTTCCCCTTGTCCCCAAAGGGCTCACAATCTGTGTTTTTATACCCGAAGCAACTGAGGGTTAAGTGGCTTGTCCAAGGTCACAAAGAGCACCTGTGGGACTAGAAACTCCAGTCCTTCTGGCCCAAGGTTGCTGTTCTCTAGCGGGATTTGAATCCCTGGTCCTCCAGCCTGATGTAACTTGCCCCATCTACTAGGCCACTCCTCCCTATTGCACTACCTTTAAATACCATTTTAGCCATGGGTAACGTGCCTGCATCTTCTTCAATAAAGTGCCTAAATCTTCTTCAGTAAAGACCGAAGCAAAGAATTTATTCAGTCTCTCCGCTGTGGCCTTATCCCCTCTTAGTGCCCCTTTTATTCCTCTATCATCTAATCATCTAACTGACTCTCTCACAAGTTTTTGCTACAAATGTACTTGAAAGTTTTTATTATGTGTTTTTGCTTCCACGGCAAACTTTTTTTCAAAATCTCTCTTTGCCTGCCTTTCAATGCCTTGCCTTTTACTTGCAGTGCTTATGTTTCCTGTTTGTCATTTGACTCCTTTTTCCATTTCTTGAAATATGCTTTTTTGGCTACAACAGCCTCTCTGACCTCACCTTTAAACCATGCTGGTAGTTTTTGGACTTCCTTCCACTTTACTTAAAGCATGGAATAAAGCTGGTCTGGCCTTCCAAGATGGTACTTTTAAACAACACCAATGCTTTATGTAAATCTTTAATCTTTGCAGTTGTTCCTTTTTAGCTTTTACCTATTTTCCTCATTTTATCATAGTCTCACTTTTGAAAGTTAAAAAGTAGGAGTAAGTGATGTCAGGCTATCATATGAACAGCTGAGCTGAGTGCTTTGCTGGACTAACTGCTCCAAAGGGGGTTAATTTTGCCTTCCCATACCCAATTGAGGCTGATTATAGACCTTAAGAGGGGACTATGCAAAGCCTCAGTGGGATGACCAAGACCTGGCAAAAAGTTGCCGACTCAAAAGTGTTCTCTTATTAGAGCTGCGAAGACACCACTTCCAAATGGTGCCGGCAGGGGGAGAGAATGCTGAGGAGGAGAGAAACACGCCGACAGATGATGCAGCAGGCACAATGGTGCACGTTAGCAAGTTGGAGATGCAGCAGTGGTTTAGCGAGCTTAAACAAGAGATTGCAGCAGTAAGGACTGAGCTTGGCTGCATGGTGGAGAACTTAAGAGCTGATATACATGAACTGGGCAAAAGCGTAGAGGAGGTTGAAGAGAAAGTGGATGACTGCCAAGCAGAACAGGAGCATATGCAAGAAAGTATCTGCAAGATGGAAGAGACAACACAGCAAATGCAGTTAAAATTAGATGACTTGAAGAACCGCAGTAGATGAAATAGTCTGTGAATTAAAGGAGTTCCTGAGGGGTCAGAATTCCAGGACTGTATAGCAATAGCGGTTTCAGGTTTTCAAGCTTTGCTAGAAGGAGAAGAGGAGGTGGCAGCGCTGGAGCTATAGTTGGATTGGGTACATTGGGCGCTTGGCCCCAGCAGAGTGTGCACCCCAGAGACAGTGTAACCTGCTTTCATAATTATACCATTAAAGAAAGAGTGGCTGCAAAAATGAGGCAAGTGGGCAAGTTTCAGGGGCAGGGCCACCTGGTAGCAGTGTTTACAGATCAATCCACGGGAACTTTAGTGCCAGAAGAGCTTTGACCCCATCCCAGAAAGGTTACGCAAGGAACAAATTAAATATAAGTGGAATTACCCTATAGGACTATCCTTTACAAAAAATGAAATAACATTGCGTGACGACTGTGGAAGAGGCTGTTAAGGCCAAGGAAGCGTCAGGACTCTCTGATGTGGGCAGTACACTGCCCAGACAGCCAGTGGGAAAAATCGTGAAACAAACGATGGACAATGGTAGAAAAGAGTGAGAAATGAAGAAAGGAGACAACAGGGAGAGAAAAAACTCTGACTTGATTGTGCTTGATGATATGGGACAGGATTGCAAGCTGGTTTGTCGCTGAGGCTGAGATGGTTTGTTTGTTCAAAAAGTATTTGCTGAACTTACATTGTAGGATTTTATAAGAATTATGGTTGGGTATATCTAGATGGGAGGAGGGAGGGTGCTGGGCAATAACTTTTAAGGGGGATCAGTGTTGGGTGTAGTGAATGGATACAAGTAAGGGGAAAGAAGGAAGAGGTCTGTTTTCTAACGGGGATAGTGTGGGTGCAGGAATGGAAAGTGGAAAGGCAATAGGGAGCTAAGGTGGAGATGTGGGTTAAAGGATAAGCGGGGAACGGGGAGAATTGAAGGAGGGAATGATGGAGGGAGGAGGGTCAGGCAAGCAGAGGCAGGGTCACTACTCCACTATATAGCTGGCTAAGTGGGAGAGCCGTTTGGAAAGGGGGGCGGACTGGGTGTGTCTAAAAAAATATGAATGACTGGGGACAGGAGGATGATTGAGAATAGCTGTGAAACCTGATGGAGAGATTGTGGTGGTGACTTTGAATGTGCATGGGCTGAATTCGTGGCAAAAGCGGTCGTTGATGTTGAGGGAAGGTGACTGCTTACAAGAGGATATATTTATGATTCAGGAGACTCACCTAAAGAGATTCTTTGAGGAAGCACTGAGGAATAAAACATTTCCCCAGGCCTTCCCAGCCTCTAGCGCTTCCTGCCCAAAAAAGGGAGGGGTGGTCATTTTATTCTCTGTAGATTGGGAGCAATTGTTAATACGATTAATGGGGATATGCAGGGGAAGTATTTGGTGGTACAAGCTGCTATAGGGGAGACTCCTTAATACTTTGTTAATATATATGCACCCAATCAGGACCAAGGGGAATTTTATGAGAAATTAGGAAGGGTTCTGGAGACCTTGGGTAAGAGCCATTGTGTGCTAGGAGGGGATTTTAACCTGACAGTTAATACTAGCCACACCTGCCCTCCCCAGTAAGCCACATTCAAATCCATATTTTCTGGGTGTAAATTCAAAAGCATATAATGTGGGAAGGGTTGGATTGTCACTCACTAATGCTTAAAGAGGTCCACTGCTCAGGTCCACACCTTTGCCACTTTCACACAGCTCCACCATAGATGGAAAAAGTCCTCCTCCATCCCACTTGATCACATTTGATTTAATAAATGGAGGAAGGGCAGTAAGGAAATCCACAGTACTACCTTTTATCTTTTTTTTAAATTTATATTGTACAGCAACAAATATCAATGAGTAATAACCATACAGGAAACTCAATACAAAACAGCAAAGTCAATAAACTTTGCTACTATTACCATATTCAATTGTGTTGCATTATTTTCCATAACGTTTTTCTCTCTCTTCTCTCATCCGCCTTCCCTATCCCCCCCCCCCCCCCCCCAGGTGTGTGCAAATCCCTCAATACTCTACATGTCAAAGTAAATCTAGCTGTGAACCCTTAATTCTTATCCACTTGACTGATGGGTGTACTCTTTTAAGTTTAGGTGCTTCATACCTGGGAGACTTCCATCTATCCTCTACGCTTAGTCAAGGACATAGAGAACTCACCCCCTTATTGATGACCCATTTATTTATTTATTTGGAAACTTGTATATACCGCCCCTTCCCAAGATCAGTGGCAGTTTACATGAAACAAAGAACACATACATACAGCAGTCCAAAATACCCTCCTCAGTGCCGAAGCCGGGAAGGAAGGCTAAGCGTGCGGGGTAGAAAAGTCACGCAGCAAAGAGGCTCCAAGGTAAGCGTGGCAGGTGGGGGGCAGGACAGCAGGAACCCCTAGCAACTGCCGAAACATGAGGAGACAGAGCAGCCTGCAACCATGTGTTTGGGAGCCTGCAGCGGTGAGGGAAACTTCCCCCCCCCACTGTGTTTAGGTGTGATTTCTTCTTCTTCAGGTCTGTGTGCATTTTAACCCCCTGCTGTGTTTTGGGCACCTGTGAGAGGTAGCCAGCACAGAATAAAGCAGGACAGAGCAGTTTCTTCCTAGGGGGCCATTTACATCTTCAAAGTCTCTGTTGGGTGGTCAGTCTGGCCAAGAGTCAGTTACGGCCTGCCCAGGAGCTAGAGTATTTGGGAGCCAGCTTCGATACCTGCTTTGGCAGGTTTTTCCTGCCAGATTTCCGGAAGCAGAAGCTACGGCAGTTGATATGGCAGTTCCTGAAGATGGCGAGACAGCATGGCATTATCTGCATGTTCTGGGGACCATGGCGACCACTCTCGACTAGTCCCATGGGCAAGGGCGCACATGCAACTGCTACAGAGGGCTCTGCCCTGGTGGTGGTCCCATTAAAATCAACCCCTGTCCCAAGTACTCCCCTGCCCGTGGAGTACCAGGAGAGTCCTCAGGTGGTGGTTGCATCCAGGGAGCCTGGAAAGCGGCATGCCACTCGAGTCCCCTGTGTGGGTTCCACTGATGACCGATGCCAGAATGTCAGGTTGGGAAAGCCTTTGCGAAGGACACTTTGGAGTCTATAGAAGGCCCTGTGGTCAATCAACAGGCGTGAGATGCAAGCAGTGACTTTGGCGCTAAAAGGTTTCCAGCCATGGATGCAGGAGAAGGCGGTCTCAGTCCTTTTGAACAATGCAAC
The DNA here is from genome assembly GCA_033557465.1 of Ichthyophis bannanicus. NCBI lineage: Eukaryota > Metazoa > Chordata > Amphibia > Gymnophiona > Ichthyophiidae > Ichthyophis > Ichthyophis bannanicus. The sequence goes on from JAWIIG010000076.1 coordinate 288,467, forward strand.
CACAGTGCTTTACATCAACTGGCAAGGAGGCACGGGCAGTATAGCCCTGGAGGAGGAGAATGAAAGGCTGTTCGGATGAGCAGAGACTCATCTCCAGGCGTTATCAGTGGTGCACGTACGACAATGTGATGGCAGACTACCTCAGTCGAGATGCTCATGGACTCCGGAGAATGACAGCTCAACCAAAGGGTGTTCGAGCAGGTGGTCGGCCGATGGGGCACACTGGTCATGGAGCTAATGGCACCGTTCAAATTGGCCAAGGCCTGCCAGATTTTCAACAGAAGTTGAGAAAGGATGTCTGAGGACCCAAAGAGGTTCTTCTCTATGTTTTTTCCCCCGTGGGCGCTCATAGGCCGGGTACTGCAACAGATAGAGGCACACTAGAGATTAGTAATTCTGGTGGCAATAGACTGGCCGAGACACCCATGGTACGCTGTCCTGTTTCGGATACTGGTGGATCAACTATGGTGGCTTCCAGTTTGGAAGGACCCATTGACACAGGGTCTACTTCGCATGCCCCAGATGGATCCATTCTCGCTTAAGGCATGGCTTTTGAAAGGGCAAGGCTGAAGAAGGATATTTAGGCTCAGTGATAGAGACCTTGTTACAGGCCTGGAGGAGATCTACGAACCTGGCATACATCCGCGTGTGGCGCATCTTTGGATCATGGTGCAGAGAAAGGCAGGCACGCCCTTTCACTGCCTCCATCCCAGACATCTTGGCATTCTTGCAGTCCAGTTTTGATAAGGGCCTAGCCGTCAGTTCCTTGAAGGTGCAACTGGCAGCAATTTCCTGTTATTGTGGGAAAGTCCACGGGGTGCTGTTGGTTACACACCCAAACGTGCTGAGATTTCTAAGGGCAGTAACCCACCTCTGTCCACCGAGAAGGGCGGTGGTACCGCCCTGGGATCTCAATCTTGTGCTGACGGCTTTGTCTGAGGAACTCTTTTGAGCCATTGAGTCAAGCTTCCCTGAAGGATTTGACTTTGAAAACAGTACTCCTGGTGGCGTTTTGCTCAGCATGCTGGATTACCAGCTCTGGCGAGCACAGATGTGGGCCCTGCCACTCTGCAGCTGCGCAGCCTAGATGTTAAAAGAGCCCTGCAAAGTTATGTGAAAAGAACATCGTCCTTTTGGAGATCAGACCATCTGTTTGTTCTGTTTGGTGGGCCACACAAAGGTGAGGCGGCAGGTAAGGCCTCCTTTTCCAGATGGATCTGGGAGGCAATCGTGTCGGCATATATCTTGAAGAGTAAAGCAATGCTGGTGGGGTTGCAGGTGCATTCCATGAGAGCTCAGGCAGCCTCGTGGGCAGAGTATAGTTTAGTTCCGCCATTGGAAATCTGTAGGGCGGCAACATGGTCATTGCTGCACACTTTCTCTAAGCATTATCGTCTGGATGTCCAGGCGGCAGAGTACGCTTGTTTCATATCGTCAGTGCTTCAGGCTGGTTGTGCGGGTTCCTTCCATTAGTTTAACTGCTCTGAGACATCCCAGAAGTGTGGGACTTGACTGGAGTGATAAGGAAAGAAAAATTAGACTTACCTGCTTATTGTTGTTCCTTGAAGAACTCCAGTCCAGTCCCGGAACCCTCCCTGAGTGCTTTCTGTGATATTCTTTACATACCCTGGTCCTGAATCTGGTTCCCTTGGTGAAGGAAGTGGCCAAATGGAGCCAAAGAGTGGGGTGTAATCAGGGGGGTGGGGGGGGGGGGTGAGGTGGACCGGAAGAGCTTTCGGTCGCTTGCTCCATGCTGGTTGGAGTTGCGGAGGGTAGGCCTGGAGGGGGGGACGGGGTATCCTTCCCAGGGGATGGAGAGGGTACTAGTTTATTTAAGTGTAGACATGTTTGTTGCATGTTTAACTACTTGTTTGTTGCTCCTGTGAGTCTGCTTTGTCAATAGGTACTGGAGCTGGTAGGCGGTGCCAGCTGCATAAGTACACTGGTGTCATCAAAAGGATGACATGCTTAGTATCCAAGCTTCTGGAAGAGGTACACCAAAAGTGCGGGACTGGACTGAAGTTCCTCAGGGAACAAGAATTAGCAGGTAAGTCTAATTTCTCTTTTCCAGGTCATTTATGAATATCTTAAAATGCAGCGGGCCCTGCGCAGATCTCTGGGGTACCCCACTATTCACCTTTCTCCATTGAGAAAATTGGCCATTTCCTTATTGCCCCTCCAGTCCAGACCAGACATGTGGGTAATCTCGCTTCACCAGCAGCTTGGATACTGAGCATGCCAGGCCTTGATGGTGTCACCCTAGATAGGCAGCTGTCACCGCCCATCAAGCTTAGTATTCTCAGTCTCCAAACAGCTGGAGAGCATGTCTTTCCCATTGTCTGGACTCAATTAGAGAGCTTCAGTGAAAGGTGTAGCTGGCTTGCTTGGTGGCGAAAAAGCAGTTTTCTTCTGGCTCAGCGCGACTTCAGCTCATCAGACAGGGCTGTTGATTTCGGTCTGGCTGAGCTCAGGGCTCTACTGACAGATTGCTAGTCCCTCCCCTCTAATTCCCACCACTGTAATTCGCTCTGCAGGATCTTCAGAGGAGCAGTGAGTGCAGCCAGCGGGGGGTTTTTTCCTAGCTTTTCGCGAGGCCCTCGGAGTTCCTCTCATCTGATGTGTGGCGGGGTGGAGAGTGCTGGGGTCTGTCAAGCATGTTGTCAGCACCATTTTATTTTGGCGTGTTCTTGTTTTTGGGGCTCCGTTATTTTGAGTTCTTTCCATTTGGGGTCTTTTTGAGTAATGGAGTTTTTTCTGAGGATTTGCTTTTGCTTTTGTTTTGCGGCTTAGTTGAGGCTGTCATGCCATCACAGAAGCAAGCTTGTAGAGCCTGCGGTTCCCGCAGAGGCTCCTTGTGCCTCTTGGGTTGCTGCCACAAGTGTGAAGCTGAATCCATATCCGTAGAAGAGAACCTGTCAGCCAGTAAGAGCAGGAGAGAGGGTGCTGGTGAAGCACAGTCTCAGGCCAGGCAGTCCTTTCCTGTGTTTGCTCCTGCCACAGTTTTTGCAGGAACAGTGGCCATTTCAGAGGAGCTTGTTCCCATGGCTTTTCTAACGGCTGCCCAGCAGAACAACTTGGAGTCATCCATTCCAGCTTCTGTCAGCAGTCTTTTGTCATCAATTTCATCCTCTGGATTGTTTTCACCGGATTTTGTACTGAATATGTATCGGGCTTATTGCCTGAAACAAGGATTGGGTGAGGGTGTCGCAGGGTCCCAAAGAGCCAAAAAAGGGGTCCCACTGAGGCTGAGCAGCTAGGCTTCCGGAAGAGGCACCTTTGCCCAAGCACAGGTACCTGGAGAATGAAAGCTAGGAAGAAACCGGCTTGGTTCACTCTGAGGATCCATTGGAGGGTCCATCAGATTTCTGGGGGGATTCCACTGCTGCAGAATTGGAGGAAGGGAGATCCTGCAGGTGGAGGACCCTCATATTGTCTGCCTGTTTCGACAAGAAGCGTTAGCGGCGCTAACTGTTCATTCGCTGGCTGCCCTTAACTTGCCACATCCTGCTACATCAATGGAAGAGCCCTTGGAAGATCCCCTTTTGCAAGGTGTCCAGATGCCATAGACCACCATGCCAATCCACAGAATGATCAAATAGATTTTTCTGTATAAGTGGGAGATTCCGGAAGCAGGCTTAAAGGGCAGCCGAGCCATAGCGTGGCTAAATCCAGTGCCTGATTCAGAAAAGAACCAGCTCAAATCTCCTAACGTGAATGTGTTGATCTCAGCAGTTACCAAACAGAGCATTATACCTGTGGAGGGCAGAGTGACCCTCAAGGACTATCAAGACCGAAAGTTGAAAGCTTTGCTGAAACAGGTGTTTGATATCAATGCATTATTCTTGCAAGTGTCCATCTACTGAGCCTATGTGGCAAGAGCATGCTTAATGTGGGCACAAGGGGTGCTCAATAGCAACGCTGAGCTGCAACAGGTCTCCCCAAAGGCAGCAAAGCTAGATTCTTGGGTGGCTTATCTGTCAGATGCCTTTTATGACCTTAAGAACATAAGAACATAAGAAATGCCATACTGGGTCAGACCGAGGTCCATCAAGCCCAGTATCCTGTTTCCAACAGTGGCCAATCTAGGTCATACGTACCTAGCAGTTTCCCCAAAAGACACAGGTTCTGCAGTGCTTGTACTAGGCCAAGCATTGATATCCTGGGTCCCTTTTTAATAGTGGTTTATGGACCTTTCCTCCAGGAAGTTGTCCAAACCTTTTTTAAACCCAGCTATACTAACAGCCCTTACTACATCCTCCGGTAACAGATTCCAGAGTTTGATTACACGTTGAGAGAAGTAATATTTTCTCCTATTTGTCTTAAATAGTTTACCCTGTAGCTTCATTACATGCCCCCTAGTCCTTCTATATTCTGATAGCGTAAACAATTTATCCACGTTTATCCGTTCCACTCCATTCATTAATTTATACACCTCTATCATATCTCCCCTCAGCCGCCTCTTTTCTAGGTTAAAGAGCCCTAACCTTTTTAGCCTCTCTTCATAGGAGTAGCCTTCCATCCCCTTCACCAATTTGGTGGCTCTTCTCTGTACTTTTTCTAATAACTCTGTCCTTTTTAAGATACGGTGACCAGAATTGCACACAATATTCAAGGTGCGGTCGTACCATGGAGCGATACAGAGGCATTATAATATCCTTTGTTTTATTCTCCATCCCTTTCCTTATGATACCTAGCATTCTATTTGCTTTCTTGGCCGCCGCTGCACACTGGGCGGAGGGTTTTAACATGTTATCCACGATGACTCCTAAATCTTTTTCCTGGGTGGTGGTTTCTAATGTGGAGCCTTGCATCTTGTAACTATAGTGTGGGTTGTTCTTTCCTAGGTGCATAACTTTGCACTTGTCCACATTAAATTTCATCTGCCATTTGGATGCCCAGTCTTCCAATTTATCCAGATCCTCCTGCAGTTTTCCACAATCCTCTTGGGTTTTAACAACTTTAAACAGTTTTGTCTCATCTGCAAATTTGATTACCTCACTAGTTATTCCCTTTTCCAGGTCATTTATTCAAACCTTGGTCAAAGGCATGGCCTTGGTCATCGCAGCCAGGCATTTTCTTTGGCTCTGGAATTGGTCGGTGGATGTGTCTTCTAAAACATGCCTGAGTAAGCTCCCCTTTAAGGATAAGCTGCTGTTTGGGAAGGCCTGGGACAAGCTGGTCAAGGATTTGGGTGAGACTAAAGGGGCCAGCTCCCTGAGGATAAGCAAATGCCCGTCAGGTTGACGGCCCCAGCACGTGTTCAGTATCGAGATTTCAGGCGTTTTCAGATGATGCGCTTTGCCCCTTATCAGAGGGGTTGGTACCTGACTCAGCGGCCATCCTTTTGAGGGAACAGGGGCACAGGAAGAGGTTACTATCCTGCCGCTTCTTCTGCTCCCAAGAAGTCACAATGAAGTGAGGAGGGCCCAGGTAGGAGTAGTACTGGTAGGCAGTCGCCTCCAAAGTTTTTTGTTTTTTTTTTCTCCTCCTGGGTCCACGTTACCTCCAATCAGTGGGTTCCAGAAATGATTCAAGAAGGTTAAGTTTTGGAGTTCAAATACCCACTTTCAGATGCGTTCTTACTATTGCTTTGCAAGGCACCGGGAAAGATTGTGGTGTTCTAAAATATTTTGTTGTGGCTCCAACACCCGGGGGCAGTAGTGGAGGTTCTGCACGCCCAGTGACGGTGCAGTCGATACTCCATTTATTTCATGGTACTCAAAAAAGAGGGTACCTTCCATCCCATCTTGGACCTCAAGCATGTAAACCAAGCATTGCAGGTGCCATGGTTCCATATGGAAACACTTTGCTTCATGGTGGTGGCGGTAAGACAAGGCAAGTTCCTCACCGCCCTCGACCTAACCGAAGTGTAACTTCACATATCCATTTGACTGGAGCATCAGTGCTTTCTATGGTTTGCAGTGCCAATGGGGTACTTCCAGTTCCGAGCACTGCCATTCTATTTGGCTACAGCTCCTCACACCTTCACCAAGGTTATGGTAGTGGTGGCAGCAGCTCTCCATCAAGAGGGCATTCTAGTGCATCCTTATCTGGACAATTGGTTGATAAGAGCAAAGTTACTTCAGGAAAGCAATGTGGCGACTGTTTAAGTTTCTTCAGACTCTTGGCTAGCTAGTCAGCTACGCCAAGAGAACATTACAGCCCTCGTCTATTTGGGGTCCAGTTTACAGACAAATGTTAGTAGGGTGTCCCTGCCAAGCGATCGGATACAAAAGCTGACAACCCAAGTTTCACAGTTTCTGCAAATGGCCACACCGATGGCATGGCACTACCTTCAGCTATTGGGCTCAATGGTGACATCAATCAATCTGGTTCACCGGACGCATGCCCATGAGTCCCTTGCAGAGGGCCCTCCTCCACAGGTGATTGCTGCAGGTGCACCTGTTTTCAAGGTAGCTGATTTGCCCATTGGTCACTTGGATGGTGCTCAAATGGTGGCTCAGTTCACTACATCTGCTGGTCAGCATGCTATTGGAGTCCCCGAGTGGATTCCATTGACAACAGATGCCAGTCTCACTGGTTGGGGAGCGCATTGCGAATGGCAGATAATGCATGTTGGACCCCAGAGGAGGCCTCCTGGTTGATCAATCGGCTAGAGATGAGAGCGGTATTTCTAGCTCTCAGGTTTTTCTGGCCACTCCTGTACGGAAAGATAGTCCGGATGTTCTCGGACGACGCCACCATCGTGGCCTACATCAATTGCCAGAGCAGAACGGGAAGATTGCTGCTTTGAGGATGAGATTCTGCCTCTCCTCATTTTGGTGGAGGTGAATCTCTAGGCCATCTGTGCTGACCAAGTGGCAGGAAGAAACAACATGGAGGTGGACTTCCTCAGCCACAATCGCATAGACCAGGGCGAGTTTTCTCTTGAAGACGTGGTTTTTGCCATTCTCATATGGCGGTGGGGCGAACCTATCATGGATCTGATGGCGACCTACAAGAATGCAAAAGCTTCCAGACTCTTCAGCAGACGGAGGCAAAGGATGTCAGAGGGCTGGATACATTGGTCCAGAGGTGGCCAATGGAGGGCCTCTTCTACATGTTCCCCCCACCCACCCCTGTGGGCTCTCATAGGGCACTTGCTGCCGAGGATAGAAGCTCATTTCATTTCATTTTATTAAAACTTGATACATCACCCTTAGTGGAAACAACAGGGTGGTTTATAATTAAAACAAGCAATTTAAAAAACAGAAAGGAACTCCATTGAATAAAGAGAAAAGAGAGAGAGACAGGACAGAGACAAAAAGCAAGGATGCAAGAGGACACATCAGGGCCAATAGAATTCACAGGGTGTGGGCTGGGAAGGCAGAGCTAATCAGGGGGAATCAATTGGGAGGTTGAAAGCTACACGGAACAGATGAGTTTTGAGCAAGGTTTTAAATTTAACATAACTAGGTTCTAGTCGGATTGCAGGGGGTAGGTTGTTCCAAAAGAAGCTCACCCAGGCTTAGTGATCCTGGTCGCAGCATACTGGCCTCAGAGATGATATGAGGATCTTCTCCGTTTGCAGGTGGGCCCTTCTTGGCACCTGCCAATGTCCACATCTGCTTTCTTAAGGACCCATTCTCATGCCTCAGGTGGCTTGATTCTTGCTGACAGCCTGGTTCTTGAGAGGGCTCAGTTGAGGAAGTGAGTATATTCTGCTCCACTGATAATGACATTGTTGAAAGCACGCAAGCAAGCTACATCCTTGTCATATGTGCAAGTTTGGAGAGTCTTTGAATCGTGGTGCACAGAACAGACACTGCAGCTTTTGCCAGCCTCTCTACCGGATATTCTGACTTTCTTACAGGCCGGTCTGGAGAAGGGCCTGGCCTGCAAGTGGCTGTGCTAACGTGTTATAAGGGGCACGTTCAGGGGATTTCCTTAGTGGCCCACCTGGATGTAGTGTGTTTTTCTTCAGACGGTGAACATTTCCAACCACCAGTGTGTGTTCTAGTTCCACCTTGGGATCTGAATTTTGTCCTGTTGGCATTGACAGAGGCTCCCTTTGAGCCTTTGGGAAGTTCCACCCTAAAGAACTTGAAATTGAAGATGGTCTTTTTGGTGGCCATCTGCTCGGCGCAACACATCTGAGCTTCAAACGTCCTGCAGGGAGCGATTCCTATTGATCTTGAAAGAGAAAGTGGTTCTGCATCCGGCTCCATTGTTTCTGCCTAAGGTGGTATCATCTTTCACCTCAACCAACTCCAGAGGAGTGTCAGCTGCATTTGCTGGATGTATGCAGAGTGCTTCACCTCAAGACAATGGAGTCGTTCCGCAAATCTGATCAGTAGTTTGTCCTGTTTGGTGGTGTGCGAAGAAGGGAAGTGGCCTCTAAGGCCTCTGTCGCTCATTGGTTCCGAGAGGCCATTGCCTCAGCATACCTTCTGCGATGTAGGGAGTTACCTATGGGGCTCCATGTGCATTCAACCAAGGTGCAAGCAACATCTTGGGTGAAAGCGAGGCTGGGCATCTGTAAAGCGGCAACATGCATATTCTCCAGGACCAAGCAGGAAGTCAGTCCTCACATATGGGTGACGTCGGCACCGACGGAGCCCTCGCAGAGCAATTTTCCCCAGCTTTCAAAGAAAGCCTTTGGGAATTGCAGCGCGCATGCGCGGTCCCTTTCCCGCCCAAGGGTGCCATCTTAGCCAGTCTTCTTTTTTCCGCGGAGCCCTACAGACGCGGTCTTCTTGTCCCCGCTGAAAAAGTTGATTTTCGTGATTTATTTCTCTTTTTTCTGATTTTTCTGTCAGTTTCGTTTTTCGGTTTTTCGCTGGCAGCCCGGTCCTTTGACCTTGCAGGGGCCCTTTTTCCCCCGATGGCTGCCAGTGGTTTCAAAAGGTGTGTTCAGTGTGACAGAAATATGTCACTCACTGACACACACGATAATTGCCTCCGCTGCCTTGGCCCAGATCATGAGGAACTGATCTGTGGGGCCTGCAGCAAAATGTCCTCCAAAGCGTTACGGAGTCGGCGGCATCAGCGGGAAAGAATCTTCGCAGATCCCACCCGTACCCGGACCTCGTCGGAGGCCTCGGCATCCAGAGGCTCCAGCTCTGAGCATCGCCGGAGTTCCTCCGACAGAGGTTCTCCCTCCGGGGATCATCGTTGGAAGGCGAAACCCGCGAGGGTGGCGTCGGTGGACGCTCCTGGTTCCGCGAGGGCCAGGTCGCATAGCCCCGATAGCCGTCCCGGGTCTTTGGAGAAGGAACATCTCCCGAAGCGACCTCGTTTGGAACGGAGATGCCTGCTCGGGTAAGTCCTGTAGTCCTCCTGGACTCGCCTCCGAGGGGTCCGCCGTTGGGGCCCGAGTCGGGGGCTGCTGGGTCGCCTGAGGTCGGACTCAGGTTGACGGCCTTGGAGAGCAGACTATCTGCCTTCATGGACCAGCAGCGGGCACTGATCGCTAGCCTCGCTGGCGCCTCTGCCCCGACCGCCGGGACGTCGATGTCTAAGTCAACCCCGGAGACCGAGCCGATCCTCGAGTCCATGCGGGCTCGAGTCGATCCTCGGTCGAGGTCACCCTCGGCCTCCCGTTCGGGACCGAGGTCGTCGACGCCGACTCCCTCGGCGTCGGGGCGGCCGACGCCTCCGCCCACCCGGACTGACCCCACCGATTCCTCCTCGGAGTCGGCCTGGGAGTCTGAAGTGGAAGAGTCACCTGATTCTTTCCGGACTCGGTGTGTCCCCTCGGACTCCCCTGAGTCCGAACCTCGGAAACAGTCCCCCCCGGAGGATGCCCGGTTCTCGGACTTCGTCAGGGATATGGCCAAGGCTTTGGCCTTCCCTGCGGATCCCGAGGAGGAGCCTCGAGCCGAAGAGCTCGACGCCCTTCAGTACGACTCTCCCGCCAGGGAGCACTTTACTGTACCGGTACCTCCCATGCTGGAACGACTACTCTTCCGCATGTGGGAGAGTCCGGCATCGTCGCCGGTATTTTTTATTTATTTTATTTATTTATTTAGCAAGCATTTGTAGCCCGCTCCTTCCAGCGATCAGAAGCGGGTAGGATTACTATTGTGAAACTGCCGAATCAAGGCAGGTACAAATTTTGTTTACATACAGATTGTCAGAAAAGCACATCATACAGAGTTAACACTTCTTAGCTATGGGGGAGTTCATTTACATATATACATAAATACATATATACAGGATAAGCTTTTTGGCCACAGTGGTCAGGGGCTGCTCCATCTGTGGATTTAGTTCAGGTTGAAATGAGATTGGAAAATGTGCGTTTTGAGTTTCTTTCTGAAGTCTAGAAGGTCATTGCTAGCTCGTAGTTCTGGTGGGAGTTGGTTCCACAGTGTTGGTGCCACATATGAGAAAGCCCTGTGGCTGGTGTTAGCTTTGGCAGATCTTATATCTGTTGGAGTGTGAAGGATGTTGGAATTGTGGGTTCTTCTGTTTCGGGTAGGAGGTTGCGATCTTACTAGGTTGTTGAGGAAGGAAGGTGCTAAGTTGTGGATGAGTTTGAAGGTGGTTGTTAGTATTTTGTATTTTGTTCGAGCTGTTATGGGTAGCCAGTGTAATTTAATTAGCACTGGTGTGATGTGGTCACTTAGAGTTTTCTTCATTATGACCCTGGCAGCTACATTTTGTGCCATTTGTAATATGTTTAGGGTTTTTTTAGGTAAACCTTGTAGGATGGCGTTGCAGTAGTCAAAATGTGGCATGATGAGTGCTTGGGCCACTGTTCTGAAGTCTTGGGGATCAATAATATTCCGAATGGGTTGGAGCACTCTAAGCTTGTGGAAAACTGCTCTGTTGGTCTTTCGGAGGTGTTTTTCCATCTTTAGGTCACAGTCAAATGTGACTCCTAGATACTTTATTTCTTTTTTTGTTTGGTAAGTGTTGTTACATAGTGTTATTGATGTGGGTGGGTCAAAATTCGGTTCTTTGGAGATATACATTACTTCGGTTTTTTTGTGATTAATTGACATACTACTTTGTTGCAACCAGTCTTGCATCTCTCTGATACATGTCTCTAGTGGGTTGTAGTCTGGGTTTTTAGTGTCTAGTTGTGAGTATAGCATGATATCATCGGCATAGATGTGGTAATTAATTTCGTGTCGTGAGAAAATTTTGCATAGTGGCTGCATATATATGTTAAACAGAAGTGCTGAGAGAGCAGAGCCTTGGGGGATTCCCTGCGTTTGGGAGAAAGATTCTGCTTTTTCTCCGTTGAATTGAACCTGTTGTGTTCGATTTGAGATGTAGGATGAGAACCATTTTAGTGGTGTTCCTGTTATTCCTATTGATTTTATCCTATTTATGAGGGTCCCATGATTGACTGTATCAAAGGCAGCGGAGATGTCAATGAATACAAGAATGTACATTTTCTTTTTGTTTTCAAGGCCCTTTAGGAGGTTGTTAAGTAGGACTAGTAACAGGGTTTCAACTCCATGATGTTGCCTGAAGCCATATTGCTGGTCATCAAGAGGAGCATTGTCAGTCAGATGGTCTTGGAGCTGTAGAAGGACCGTTTTTTCTATGATCTTTGCCAGGAATGAGATACTTGATATGGGACGGTAGGACGCTGGGTCTTCTCCGTTGAGTGTAGTGTTTTTTAGGATCGGTCTAATGACTGATTTCTTTAATTCTGAGGGCATGATTCCTTGTTGTAGGGATAGGTTAACTATGTGTGCTATGTGAGGTGCTATGTCTTGTTTCACTGCCTTGATCCAGGATGCAGGACAGGGGTCTAGTGGGGAGGTGGTGCTTTTTAGGCTTGTGACAATGGTTGTGATTTGCTGGGTTCCTATTTTGTGGAAGTGCTCCCATAACTGGTTTTGCGTCGTGTTATTCTCACTTCTGATTTGTGGTGTTGGTGGGGGGGGGGGGGGGTGGAGGACTAGGGGCCGTAAGTTTGGTCGCGTAGTGGTTTGCCAGTGTTTGGACCTTGATGGAGTTGTTGAGGTTGGCATTTTGGTCGGTTTTGGTTAGTGATTTGACTAGTTCAAATAACTCTCGCGGGCGATTGATCGCCTTGTTTAGGATGTTGGTGTGATGTAATTTTTTTGCATTGTTCACGTCGTCTTTGTACTTTGCGAGATGGGCCATGTATTTAGTTTTGAGATCGGAGGATTTGGTATGTCTCCATTTTCTCTCTATTTTACGGAGCTCCCTTTTTGATTTTATTAGAGTTCCTGTGTACCAGGGTTCCGAGTTGATCTTATGTGGGTTTGTTGTGTGTTTCAATGTTGGGTTAGATGTATTTTGGATGTGTGTGTTCCATCTGTTAGTTAGTTCGTCGAGGTCTGTGGAATCTAGGTTTATGTGGGATGCAATGGTGCTTATGAGGTGTTCCTCGTTGAGTTTGCTGAATTTCCTAATGGGGTTGGTCATTCTCATCTCCTTTGAGTTTTTGGGTTGGCACTGTAGTTTAAGTTTACAGTTGATTTGGTGGTGGTCTGACCATGGTACTTGAGTTATGTTTATTATAGGTGGTTCATTGCTTTGTTGTGGATTTCTGGGTATGAAAATCATATCTAGGATGTTGCCTCTATCGTGTGTGGGGTTGCTTACTATTTGTTGGAAACCCAATTGGTCGATGGCTTCATAGAAGGAGTCCGTGTGGGACGGAGGAATTGATGCTAGGTTCAAATCTCCGAGGATGATTTGGAATTTTTTGCTTTGTGTGGATGTGATGGTTTCTAGTGCTGTGGCTAGTGTTTCGTGCTGTGGTGAGGGAGGTCGATAGATTAGGCAGATGGATAATGCCATGCTCTCGTCTTTGAGTAGGTCAGGATCGGGATTTGTGACCGTAGATGTGGTTGTGAGTTGAAGGCTGGTTTTGGCTGCTATAAGGACTCCGCCTCCTCTTCTGTTGATGCGTGGGCAGTTGTATAGTTGGTATCCGGGCTTCTGTATTTGGTTCATTGTTGCAGGGTCTGAGTCAGTGAGCCATGTTTCTGTTATGCATAGGATATCTGGTTGTTCGTCAGTTAGAATGTTGTGGATAATATGCGTTTTATTCCTTATTGACCTAGCATTAATAAGGATAATGTTACATGTGTGATGTTCTGGGTGTGTTGTTCGTGTGAGTTGTATTTGGGATCCAATAGTGTTCTTTGCTTTGGTTTTAGGGTGTTTTTGTGATCTATTTCCTTTGATATGGGTGTGTCGTTGGGGTAATTTGCTTGGCGTTTGTGTGGTGGTGATAGGATTTAAGTTGTATTGATGCAGGATGGGTAATGGTGGGGGGGTGGAGAAGGTAGATTGGTGTATATAGTAGAGGAATGCAGTATTGTGAGTGTGGGATGGTTCTATATGAAGATGTCAGTATACACATGCACAAAATCAGGAAAGTGTGAGCAGGCTCCATTTTATGTCTGCCAGAAATACTTGGGTTTTTGGATTCGTGTGGCGCAGTGTGGGGTGTAATCAAGGCAGCTGGCCTAGAGATGGGTTAGTGTAGGCCGGCAAGATAGTTGTTGGGTACCAACAGTTTAGCAGGGATAGATGGGTTGGGGTACAGTGTTTCTTATTACTTTAAACAAAATAGGGATACAGTCCTAACGTTCCTTATCACTCAGTATAAACAGATACAGTATTGTGCGATTCAGTCCTATCGTTACTTCTCACTCAGTATAAACAGATACAGTATTGTGCGATTCAGTCTTAAGGTTAGTGCAAGAAGGTTATTGGGTTACTGCATTGAAATGTAACAACTTGCTGGTTAGAGACACTTTGTTTCATTTAGCTCTAAATAAACAGTAGTAGCCTTTATAGTTGGTAGGGGTTTACAATGTAACAGCTGGCTTGAGGGGAACAAGGCTTGTGACAGTGGGGAATTTAACACATTATATATACAGTGGTATGTTGGCTCCTACTTGGGGGGGGTTAGGCCAGGGTTGCACAGTGGTCTTTTGCGTCAGGAGGTAGATAAGTCCAGTAATTGTTTTACCTGGGTGATATCGTTTGTAGTTGAAAGCTCTTGATATCAAATTTTGGTCCAGCTATGTGAAACTCGTGGAGCGTGGTGGTCGGGACCGGCGAGCTCAGACCCGGCCTGGGGAGCTCAAGCCGTCAGTCATTTGATTGTTGCACTTTCGCTTTCTGGACGTTATCGGAGTTTTGGTCATGTGAGTCAGGCTTCTTGATACTTGCAGCCTTGTCGCGGTTGAGAGGGTGATGTTTCAACCGCGCCTAAGGGCCACCGCCAAAGGGCCCTCTGGCGAGGCCCTCAGGCGCGGGCGCGCCCTGTAGGGACGCCGCTTTTATGCGGTTCTGCCTGCGTGCGTGTGAGCCTCCCACTGCCCGGATTGGGCAGGAGTGTGTGGAGGGGAGGCTCCCACTGCCCGGATTGGGCAGGAGTGTGTGGAGGGGAGGCTCCCACTGCCCGGATTGGGCAGGAGTGTGTGGAGGGAAGGCTCCCACTGCCCGGATTGGGCAGGAGTGTGTGGAGGGAAGGCTCCCACTGCCCGGATTGGGCAGGAGTGTGTGGAGGGAAGGCTCCCACTGCCCGGATAGGGCAGGAGTGTGTGGAGGAAAGGCTCCCACTGCCCGGATAGGGCAGGAGTGTGTGGAGGAAAGGCTCCCACTGCCCGGATAGGGCAGGAGCTTCACCAAGGTAGTTGGAGGGCTAGCGGCGCTCAGCTGTTTCCCTGAAGTAGGGACGCCGCTTTTATGCGGTTCTGCCTGCGTGCGTGTGAGCCTCCCACTGCCCGGATTGGGCAGGAGTGTGTGGAGGGAAGGCTCCCACTGCCCGGATTGGGCAGGAGTGTGTGGAGGGAAGGCTCCCACTGCCCGGATTGGGCAGGAGTGTGTGGAGAGAAGGTTCCCACTGCCCGGATTGGGCAGGAGTGTGTGGAGGGAAGGCTCCCACTGCCCGGATTGGGCAGGAGTGTGTGGAGGGAAGGCTCCCACTGCCCGGATTGGGCAGGAGTGTGTGGAGGGAAGGCTCCCACTGCCCGGATTGGGCAGGAGTGTGTGGAGGGAAGGCTCCCACTGCCCGGATTGGGCAGGAGTGTGTGGAGGGAAGGCTCCCACTGCCCGGATAGGGCAGGAGTGTGTGGAGGAAAGGCTCCCACTGCCCGGATAGGGCAGGAGCTTCACCAAGGCGGTTGGAGGGCTTGCGGCGCTCAGCTGTTTCCCCGAAGTAGGGACGCCGCTTTTATGCGGTTCTGCCTGCGTGCGTGTGAGCCTCCCACTGCCCGGATTGGGCAGGAGTGTGTGGAGGGAAGGCTCCCACTGCCAGGATTGGGCAGGAGTGTGTGGAGGGAAGGCTCCCACTGCCCGGATTGGGCAGGAGTGTGTGGAGGGAAGGCTCCTACTGCCCGGATTGGGCAGGAGTGTGTGGAGGGAAGGCTCCCACTGCCCGGATTGGGCAGGAGTGTGTGGAGGAAAGGCAAGCAAGCGGGTCGATTCCATCTATCGAGTCCGCAAGAGCCCTGGCTTCCAAAAAGCACAGCTACCGCACCATTCCATGGTGGTGGAATCGGCCATGCATAGGCTTAAGAGCCAGAAGATGCACTCCTCGGTGCCTCCTGGCAGGGAGGCCCGCAACCTGGATGGCCTCGGTAAGAAGTGTTTCCAGGGCTCTATGCTTGCTTGTCGGGTCCAGACCTACCAGCTCTACATGGGCATGTACCTTAGAGACCTGGCTAAAGAGATAGCCGGATTCTCTGCTGGGCTGTCCGAGGAACCTTTGCGGAGGTTCCTAGCCTTGTCCACTGGTATTCGGGAATGCTCCAAATTCATTTCTCGAGCAGCCTATGATGGCTTTGAAGCATCAGCTCGAGTGGCCGCAGCCGGCATCGGTGCCCGCCGACAGGCTTGGCTTCAGTCGTCTGACCTTGAACCCTGGGTGCAGGACAAGTTGGTCGATGTCCCCTGCCGGGGTGAGAACCTCTTTGGCAAGCCCATGGCTGAGAAGGCTGCACAACTCGAGACGGAGACTCTCACCAGAACTAGGCTTTCTAGGAAGACCTCTGCCCCTTCCCAGAAGAAGAAGGGCTCGGGAAAGAAGTCCTTTTACCCGAGAAAAGGGGCTGCCTATAAACACTACCCTCAATATCAGGCCTCCGCAGCTCCCCAACAGGGTCAGCAGGCCAAGGGACGGGGTAACGGGTCCCGTAGGCAGCAAGCCCCCAAGCCTGCACCACCGGCCCCTGCTCAGCAGGGTGGGGGGTTTTGACTTCCTCAGCATAGCCTCTCCCCCTCAGCTGGTTCCTCCCAGCACAGGAGGCCGGCTGGTCCACTTTGCCCACAGGTGGTCCAACATCATGTCAGATGCCTGGGTGCTTCATGTTGTGAGAGAAGGCTATCTTCTCCACTTCCACCAGGTCCCTCCCTCCTATTTCCCGGGAGAGCCTCCACGACTCCCTCTACACAGGGACTTACTCCTTCAAGAGTTAGCAAGTCTTCTTCAGGAACAGGCTGTGGAACCGGTGCCCCACCACCTGAGGGGTCAAGGCTTCTATTCCAGGTATTTCCTAATACCAAAAAGAACGGGAGGCCTCCGACCCATCCTGGACTTGCGCAACCTCAACAAGTTCCTCGTGAGGGAGAAGTTCAAGATGCTTACCCTTGGAATCCTTCTGCCCTACCTCCAGCAGGGAGATTGGCTATGCTCCTTGGATCTAAAGGATGCCTACACGCACATCCTCATCCACCCAAGCCACCGCCAATACCTACGGTTTGTGGTGGCAGGAAATCACTACCAGTACCGAGTACTGCCCTTTGGCCTATCCTCCGCACCACGAGTCTTCACAAAATGTCTCGCGGTGGTGGCGGCTTATCTCCGACTTCACGGCCTCTATGTCTTTCCGAACCTCGACGACTGGCTCATCAGAGCATCGTCCTCTCCAGAAGTCACAAAAGCCACACACCGCACTGTGACTCTTCTCCAGTACTTGGGCTTTGTCATAAATTTCGCAAAGTCCACTTTGCTCCCCTCGCAAGATCTCGAGTTCATCGACGCAAGATTGCACACTCTTCAGGCGTGAGCTTTCCTGCCTCTCGACAGGGCTCAACGGCTCATGGACCTAGCCGGCCGTTTTCGCAGCCAGTCCCTGGTCTCGGCCAGGCGCTTCCTGAGACTACTCGGCCATATGGCTTCCACCGTCCACGTGACCCCCAATGCCCGCCTGAATATGCGGCCTGCTCAGTGGTGCCTTCGCAAGCAGTGGCAACAGGCCACGGGCGGCCTAGCCAACTTAGTGCGGATCTCCGGCCCGCTGGCCTCTTCTCTACAGTGGTGGCTTCATCTGCCGAACCTGGTACTCGGAATGCCTTTTCAGTCTCCTCCGCCGGCTCAAGTGCTGACAACCGATGCTTCTCTCCTAGGATGGGGAGCGCATTGCCAAGGAGCATGTACTCAAGGTCTCTGGACCACGTGGGAGTCTGCGCAGCAGATCAACTTCCTGGAGCTCAGAGCGATCCGTCTGGCTCTAAAGGCTTTCTCCCACCTGACTTCTCACCGGTCCGTCCTTGTCCAGACGGACAATCAAGTTGCCATGTTCTACGTGAACAAACAGGGGGGCACGGGCTCCTTCCTTCTCTGTCGAGAAGCACAGAGACTCTGCTCTTGGGCCGTAAACCACAGCATTCTTCTCAAGGCTGTTTATCTCCCAGGCCAAGAAAATTGCCTGGCGGACAAACTCAGCAGAATCCTCCAGCCGCACGAGTGGCGACTGGATCCCTTGGTGGTTCAGAAACTTTTTCTGAAGTGGGGCCTCCCCACGATGGATCTCTTTGCCAGTCCTCTCAACCGGCAACTCCCTCGCTTCTGCTCTCGGCGGCCGCATCCCCTCCGGGTAGCGGCGGATGCTTTTCTGCTCTCATGGTCGGAAGGCCTTCTCTATGCCTTTCCTCCCATACCGCTAGTCTCTCGAACTCTTTTCAAGGTTCTCAGAGACAAAGCTTCCATGATCCTGATAGCTCCTCGGTGGCCCAGACAGCCGTGGTTTCCACTCCTGCTGCAACTAGCGGTGGAGGATCCGTTCCCTCTGGGGTTTCAACCAGATCTTCTAACACAGGATCAGGGGTCCCTACTGCACCCCAACCTCAGATCTCTACATCTGATGGCCTGGCTGCTGAAAGGGTAGTCCTTGCTCCCCTTCTACTGCCGGCAGAGGTGGAAGAGGTCATCCTAGCTTCCCGGCGACCTTCTACCCGCAAATGCTACGCCCTTAAATGGCGTCGCTTTTCCGCTTGGTGTGCCCAGCAGTCTCAGGATCCCTTCTCCTGCTTGGTGTCGGTGATCTTGCAGTACTTGCTCTACCTCTCTAATCTGGGACTTAAGTCCAACTCCGTTAAAGTTCACCTCAGTGCTCTTTCAGCACATCATGTGCCGGTGGACGGTAGACCTCTTTCCAGCGACCCTCTCGTGGCAAGGTTTCTCCGAGGTCTCCTTCTTAAACCACCTCTGCGCCCGCCAGCACCTGACTGGGATCTGAATGTGGTTTTGCAGCGGATCACCTGTCCGCCTTTTGAACCTATGGCTACCTGTTCTCTCCGTTTTCTTTCTTGGAAAACCTTATTCCTGATAGCCCTCACTTCCGCTAGACGCGTAAGTGAATTGCAGGCCCTCGTGTCTGATCCCCCTTACACTCGGTTCTACAAAAATAGGGTAGTCCTACGGACTCACCCTAAATTTCTTCCAAAAGTGGTCTCCCCTTTTCACATCAATCAGGAGGTGGTACTTCCGACCTTCTTTCCCAGGCCACACTCCAGCCGAGCTGAAATGGTCCTGCATACCCTGGACTGTAGAAGGGCGTTGAACTTCTACCTTGACCGTACGCGGGAGCACCGTAAAGCTGCTCAGCTTTTCGTGTCTTTTGACCCCAATAAATTGGGGCTCCCTGTCTCCAAGCGTACTCTGTCCATCTGGGTTGCTGACTGTATCGCTTGGGCTTATGGGGCAGCCGGACTCTCGCTAGATAGTCGGGTCACGGCTCATTGTGTTCGGGCGAAGGCTACGTCAGTGGCTTACCTCCGCTCTGTTCCATTGGCAGACATCTGCCGGGCCGCTACTTGGTCTTCGAGCCAGACTTTTGCGGTCCATTACTGCCTCGAGAGGGAGTCCCGCAGGGACAGTGCTTTCGGATAGGCAGTCCTCCGAAATCTCTTCGAGGTTTGAGCAACTCCTACCCTCCATCCCGGATGGGGGCTACCGGTGGGTAATAATTCAGTGAAGGTTCCTTCCTTCTGTGCTGCTGAGCTAGAGGGAGCTCATTTTTGTGCTTAGGGTCTCCGGTAGCCTTAAGCTTGGGAGTCCCATATGTGAGGACTGACTTCCTGCTTGGTCCTGGAGAAAGCGTAGTTACTCACCTGTAACAGGTGTTCTCCAGGAGCAGCAGGAATCAGTCCTCACAACCCTCCCTCCTCCCCTTGGAGTTGCAATCATCTGCTTTAGTTTTTTTTTGCAAATTTTTATGCTGTCTTTTAGCTATGTCATCTGACTGGCTAAGATGGCACTCTTGGGCGGGAAGGGGACCGCGCATGCGCGCTGCAATTCCCAAAGGCTTTCTTTGAAAGCTGGGGAAAATTGCTCCGCGAGGGCTCCGTCGGCGCCGGCGTCACCCATATGTGAGGACTGATTCCTGCTGCTCCTGGAGAACACCTGTTACAGGTGAGTAACTACGCTTTATTTTCGTCCATCATTACCGGTTGCAGGAAATACACGTTTTGGTTCAGCAGTGCTTCAGGCTGGACTTGCAGGTTCTTCCCAAGGTTAGTGTTCCTGTGGACCGGAATGGAGGGATGATAAAGAAGGTGAAATTAGGTCTTGGTTTTGGTTTGGTTTTACCTGGTCTTAACTGATAATTTGCTTTCCTTGAGTCTTCCCAGTCCAGTCCAGGGCCCTCCCTAGTATTGCTATTGTTCCAGTGTATGTTGCCGATCTTGGGTGGCACAAATTCCATCACACACCTTTTTTCTCCGGGAACAAGCAGGAAGTCAGTCCTCACATATGGGTGACGTTGGCACCAACGGAGTCCTCAGAGAAGCATCTCCCCAGCTTTCAAGAAAGCCTATGAGAAATGCCACCACGCATGCATGGTCCCCTTCTCGCCCAAGAGTGCCATCTTGCTCAGTCTCCTTTTTTTCTGTGGAGCCCTTCAGACGTTGTCTCGTTTGTCCCCGGAAAAAGTTGATTATTTTGTTCCCGTGTTTCCAACTCGCATCCGGTATTGCTGCCTACTGACCTCGGTGCTTTGGTGTCGGGTTCGGTTTAAAGTTTTGTAGATTTACTTCTTTTCTTTTTCTGGTGCCTTCGCATCCTTTTTTTTCCCCTCTGGCAGCCCGCAGGGTCTTCGACCTCACAGGGGTACTTTTTTCCTCCAAGGCTACCAGTGGTTTCAAAAAGTATGATTGGTGCTCTAAAATCATGTCTTTGACCGACAGTGGGTTCAGGACAAATGGGTAGATGTCCCCTGCCAAGGAGAGAACCTCTTTGGCAAGCCCATAACCGACAAGGCTGCCAAGCTGGAGACTGAGTTCATGATGAGGACCAGGCTCTCTAAGAAGACCACTGCCCCTCCCCGATGGAAGGGCTCTGGTAAAAAGCCCTTTTACCCAAGGAAGGGGGCTGTTTACCGATACTACCCACCCTATCAGGCCCCCCCCCCCCAGCTCCCAAACAGGGTCAGTAGTCCAAGGGACATGGGTATGGCCTGTGTAAGCAGAAGACTCCAAAACCCCAGGCACCAGCTCCGGCCTAGCCAGCGGGGAGCTTTTGACTCTGTGAGCATAGCCTCTCTACCCCCAAGATCAGCAGCCCACAGGGGGACGACTGGCCCTCTATGCCCAGAGGTGGGTGGCCATCACCACCGATTCCTGGGCACTAAGAGTAGTCAGGGAGGGCTATCCCCCATATTTCCCGGGAAAGCACCTCAGGTCTCCCCTCCACCAGGACCTTCTTCTGAAGGAGTTGGCAGATCTTCTCGAGGACAAAGCAGTGGAACCTGTGCCCCACCACCTCAAGGGCAAGGGGTTCTACTTCAGATACTTCCTCATCCCAAAGAGGACACGGGGCCTAAGGCCCATCCTCAACCGTGCAACTTCAACAAATTCCTGGTGAGAGAGAAGTTCAAGATGCTCTTCCTTGGAACATTGCTGCCATACCTCCAGCAGGGAGACTGGCTATGCTCTTTTGACCTCAAGGATGCTTATACACGCGTCCTCATCTACCCCAACCACAGGCAGTACCTGCGGTTCATAGTAGGGGGCAGGCACTTTCAATACAGGTTCTCCCCTTCGGCCTATCCTCTGCCCCAAGGGTCTTCACAAAATGCCTGGCAGTCATGGCTGCCTTCTTCCGGCTCCAGGGAGTCTTCATTTTTCCCTACCTGGACAACTGGCTCATAAAGGGAGGCACAGCATCAGAGGTGCAGCAGGCCACCGCATGCACCATGCAGATTCTGCAACACTTGGACTTCGTTGTAAACTACCCCAAGTCTCTCCTGCTCCCGACAACAGTGCCTGGAGTTCATTGGAGCAAAAATCGACACCCTCCAGTCGAAGGCCTTCTTGCCCAAGGACCGAGTCGATCGTCTCAGGTCTATACCTCAGGACTTACAGCACCGTCCCTCGGTGCCCGCCCAGCTTCTTCTTCACCTCCTGAGGGCACATGGCCTCCATGGTCCACATCACCCAAGATGCTTGCCTCCAAATGAGGACAGCGCAGTGGTGTCTCCGGGACCAGTGGTCTCAGGCTACAGGCTGCCTCCGAGACAGAGTTTCGGTGATCCGCCAGTTGACAGACTCCCTGGCCTAAGAACATAAGATATGCCATACTGGGTCAGACCAAGGTCCATCAAGCCCAGTATCCTGTTTCCAACAGTGGCCAATCTAGGTCATAAGTACCTAGCAGTTTCCCCAAAAGACACAGGTTCCTGAATGCTTGTATTGGGTCAAGCAGTGATATCTCTTGTTCCTTTAATAATGGTTTATGTACCTTTCCTCCAGGAACTTGTCCAAACCTTTTTTTAATCCCAGCTACACTAACAGTTTTTACAACATCCTCCGGTAACAAATTCCAGAGTTTGATTACACGTTGAGTGAAAAAATATTTTCTCTTATTAGTCTTAAATAGGTTACCCTGTAGCTTCATTGCATGTCCCCTAGTCTTCTTATATTCTGGTGATGTAAACAATCGATCTACGTTTACGCGTTCCACACCATTCATTAATTTATAGACCTCTATCATATCTCCCTTCATCCGTCTCTTCCAGGTTGAAGAGCCCTAACCTTTTTAGCCTCTCTTCATAGGGGTATCCTTCCATCCCCTTTACGATTCTGGTGGCTCTTCTCTGTGCCTTTTCTAATAACGCTATATCTTTTTTAAGATATGGCGACCAGAATTGCACACAATATTCAAGGTGCGGTCACACCATGGAACAATACAGAGGCATTATAATATCCTTTGTTTTATTTTCCATTCCTTTCCTTATGATACCTAGCATTCTATTTGCTCTCTTGGCCGCCGCTGCACACTGGGCCGAGTGTTTTAACATGTTATCCACAATGTGCCATAGTTTGGGTTGTTCTTTCCTAGGTGCATAACTTTGCACTTGTCCATATTAAATTTTATCTGCCATTTGGATGCCCAGTCTTCCAATTTATCAAGATCCTCTTGCAATTTTCCATAATCCTCTTTGGTTTTAACAACTTTAAATAGCTTTGTGTCATCTGCAAATTTAATAAACTCACTCATTATTTTCATTTCCAGGTCATTTATGAATATGTTAAAAAGCAGTGGATACAGTGCAGATCCTTGGGGTACTGCACTATTCACCTTTCTCCACTGGAAAAATTGGCCATTTAACCCTACCCTCTGCTTTCTATCTTTTAACCTGTTCCTGATACACAATAGTGTATCACCTCCTATCCCATGACTTTTTAGTTTTGCCAGAAGTCTCTGATGAGGGACCTTGTCAAAGGCTTTCTGAAAGTCCAGATACACTATATCAACCGACTCACCTTTGTCTACCTGTTTATTCACACCTTCAAAAAAACATAACAGATTAGTAAGAAAAGATCGTCCTTGTCTAAAAAAATGTTGGTTGTCTCCAATTAAGCCATAACTATCTACATGCTTACTAATTTTGTTCTTTATGATGGTTTCTACCATTTTTCCCAGTACTGAAATCAGGCTCACCGGTCTGTAGTTTCCCGGATCACCCCTGGAACCCTTTTTAAAAATTGGCGTTACAATGGCGATCCTCCAATCTTCAGGTATTACAGATGATTTTAATGATAGTTCACAGATTACTAATAGCAGGTCTGCAATCTCATATTTCAGTTCTTTCAACACCCTTGGATGATACCATCCGGTCCAGGTGATTTGCTACTCTTCAGTTTATCAAATAATTGTAATGCATCTTCCCGATGTAGCGATATTTCTTTCAATTCTTCTGCAGCATCACCCTTAAATACCACTTCAGTCATGGGTAACATCCCTACATCTTCTTCAGTAAAGACCGAAGCAAAGAAGTCATTCAGTCTCTCTGCTATAGCCTTGTCCCCTCTTACTGCCCCTTTTACCCCTCTATCATCTAATGGTCCAACTGACTCTCACAGGTTTTTTGCTACGAATGTACTTATAGTCTTTATTATGTATTTTTGCTTACGCAAAGTTTCTTCTCAAATTCTCTCTTTGCCTGCTTTATCAATGCCTTGCATTAACTTTCCAGTGCTCGTGCTGTTTCCAGTTTTCGCCATGTGGCTCTTTTTTCCATTTTCTGAAAGATGCTTTTTTGGCAACAACAGCCTCTCTGACCTCACCTTTGAACCAAGTAAATGGAGCGCACTCTGAGGAGAAGGATGTTACCAGTGGTGTGCCCCAGGGATCTGTCCTTGGTCCGATTCTTTTTAACATCTTTGTTAGTGATATAGCAGAAGGGCTGTTGGCTAAGGTTTGCCTCTTTGCGGATGATACCAAAATCTGCAATAGAGTAGACACCAAGGAAGATGTAGATAACATGAGGAGGGATCTAGCTAAGCTTGAAGAATGGTCTAGAATTTGGCAGCTGGGATTTAATGTTAAAAAATGTAAGGTCATGCATTTGGGCTGCAGCAATCCAAGGGAGCAATATAGTATAGGGGGTGAAGTACTTTTGTCCACTAAAGAAGAGCGGGACCTAGGCATGGTTGTGTCTGATGATCTTAAAGTAGCTAAACAGGTAGAAAAGGCGGGATAGAGGTGATATGATTGAGATGTTTACATACCTCCATGGCATAAATGTTCAGGGAGAGAGCCTCTTTCAATTGAAAGCAAGTTCTGCTATGAGGGGACATGGGATGAGGGTGTAGGGAGATAGATTCAGGAGTGATATGCGGAAATATTTCTTTAAGGAAAGAGTAGTGGATCCATGGAATAGTCTTCCAGTGGAGGTGGTAGAGATGAGGACAGTAACTGAATTCAAAAATGCATGGGACAAACACAGAGGATCTCTAAAGGTAAAAAAGGGGACTGTTGTAGTTGTTGATATGGAAGGACAGACCAGATAGGCCATGTGGTCTTTTTCTGTCATCATTTCTATGTTTCTATGTAAATGTGATCATGCTATGATCACTATTGCCAAGTGGCCCCAACACCCTTATCTCTTGCACCAGATCTGGTGTTCCACTAAGGACTAAGTCCAAAGTGGCTTCCCCTCTGGTCAGTTTATGAACCAGCTGCTCCAAGAAGCAGTCATTTATTTCATCTAGAAACTTTATCTCCTCAGCATGTCCTGCCGTGTCACTGACCCAGTCAATACCGGGGTAATGGAAATCACCCATTATGTTTACTGTTCTGTAACTTTTGTTAGGATCCCTGATTTCTTTAAGCATTTCATCATCCATTTTTTCATTCTGGCCAGGCGGTCAATAGTACACCCCCACTGCCATCGCCTTCCCCTTTTTACATGGAATTTCAATCCATAGAGATTCTATAGTGAATTTTGTTTCCTCTAGAACTTTAATCCTTTGTGACTCAATGCCCTCTCTAACATAGAGCGCAACCCCTCCACTAATTTGAACAGTTCTATCATTATGATATAGTTTGTACCAGGTATCACAGTATCCCACTGGTTGTCTTACTTCCACCATGTCTCTGATATACCAACCAATCATATCTAACTTTTCATTTAGTGTTATATATTCTAATTCTCCCATCTTATTTTTTAGACTTCTAGCATTTGCATACAAGCATTTTAGAGACTGTATTTTATTCATATTAATCTGGTTATCATTAATGTGATAAGGAAGCCTGTAGTGAGCCTATGGAAATAGGAGAAACTAATGATTTTACCTTTAAGAAAAGTGATATCCCTGCAGTGCACAGGTTTCAGCTTTTGCCTAGAGAAAGCAAGCACAGAGAAACTGAACCTAGGCTGCCACACCCAAACTCTGTTTACGTAGTTGCAGGCTTGGACCATAATTGCAAGCACCTGTCCAGAGTGGGAGAGACACTGCCCGGGAAGCAGGGATATAAACCTTGGCTAGAGAGACAGAGCGGGGTCAGAGGAGAAGGGGAGAAGAGAAGGAGGTTGAGAGAGCCTGGGAGGAGAGAGACCAGGAGAGGAGTGCCCGGAGAGAGAGAGAGAGCAGAGAAGCCTTCAAACCCCAGTTCCTGATAAGAAGGTTCAGAGAGCCCAGGACTCGGCACAAGAGTCAAAAGAGCCAAGCCTGGAACAGGGAGCCGTGGCAGAGCTCCAGGGAGAAATTCAAGCAAGTGAACCAGGGACTGTTTCCCCGAAACTGGAGGGAGACTGGTGAATACAGCCAGGGAGAAGTGTCCACAGCCTCAGGAACGTTTTATCCTTACCGGGTAGAGTTGTGCTCAAGGGAGACACAGGGATCCTCAGAGAATTTACCCTGAGACGTACGTTAAAAGCTCAGAGCAGGGCACTGCATTACCGGAGCCGGAGGAAATGCAGGTGGACCTTATTGAGCAAGATTGTCTCCAGAGGTACTCATGGACTGTACACTATGTCAAGCTGATAGCATTGAGTCCCTTTGCTAAGGAATAGCTGAAAGGATAAAGTCTCCTAAAAAGTAGAGTAAAGAAACCTAGCCTTAACAGAAGGTAGGAACTTGCTCTTGTCAAGGGGAGGATACCTGTTGCATGTACATTTGAGTGCTTAATGAAGACAAAGGTAAAAGAAGATATTTTACTTTGTTGAATGAAGAAGCTGTGTTTTCTTTATCCGTTATGTTGATAAGCAGCTACATATAATTAATGACTGTGAAGCTCATCCAGCCTAGTTTGTAAATAACCTTGAGCGAGTGACTGGAGAAGTATCCTGTTACAATCTGCATGAACTTTCTTTGCGTTTGGGGAATAAATTTTGTCATTTGCCTTTACTTTCGGTTTCATGACTACACTTCATCTTAGAAGGCTAAAACTACAACTCCCAGCATGCTTCACTGGAGAAAAATAGTTTATTCAACCTTTTATAAGAGACGTTAATGGCAACCCTATCCCTCTAAGCCTGAGGCAGAGGGCTGGGGCGTGACAGTAGGCAAGGGTAATTTGGAATCTTTAAGCCCTGTCTGCTCTGTACTCAAAGGCATTTGGGCTACCTTTTGTCATTATTGGAACCTCTCTGCTGATGTGCCCTAACTCATTTTTTTTTGATAGTTTCTGATGGCATTCGACCTCACGGAGGCCTATCTGCACATTCCGATTCGGCCGGAGCATCAGCAGTTTCTCTGTTTTGCGATTCCCATGGGGCATTTTCAGTTCAGGGCACTTCCCTTCGGTCTTGCAACCACCCCTCACACTTTCACCAAAGTCATGGTGGTGATGGCCATAGCATTCATGCAGGACGGCATCTTTATTCATCCTTATTGGATGTGTGGCTCATCCAAGCAAAATCCAAGGAGGAGAGCGTTCAAGACACAGAGGATCATTGCCTGACTACCAAGTTTAGGATGGGTCATCAATTTTTTTGAAGAGTCAGCTGCAGCCGTCACAGGATGATGTGTACTTGGGGGCTCGGTTCAGGATGGACAGGGGCCGTGTGTTGCTGGAAGACTGGATGTGCACTCTACAGGGTCAGGTGCGACTGTTTCTCCGAATGCAGGGATCAATGGCGGCAGTGATTGATCTCATGCCCTGGGCTCAAGCCCACATGAGACTTTTGCAATGGGCACTATTACAGATGGTGAGCTCAGTGCCACTTACTCATGCAGCCCCTTCCTTGTCCCTAAAGGGTTAGGGTGACCCTCTGGTGGTGGCTCTGAAAGGTCAAACTGTTGGCAGCGATGCAGCTTGACCGGGTGGGGGACTCACTGTGAAGCTCAGATAGTGCAGAGTTGCTGGTCAATGATGGAGAGCACTTGGTCCATCAGTTGACTGGAGATGAGAGTGGTCTTTTTGGTGCTTCAGAGGTTTTGAGCCTTCCTGCAAGGCAAGACGGTGCACTTGTTTTTGGACAATGCCAGCACGGTAACATACATCACTCACCAAGAGGGCACAGGCAGTGTTCATCTGGAGTGCGAGATCACGTCACTTTTGTCATGGGTAGAGGACAATCTACTGACCTTCTCCGTGGCTCATGTGGCTGGCAAAGACAACGTGGCGGCCAATTTTCTCAGTCAGCATCACCTGAACCCTGGCAAGTGGACGCTGAATACGAAAATTTTTGCTCTGCTGGTTCAGTGTTGGGGAGCGTCAATCATGGACCTCCGAGTCAGCGAAAATGGCTCATTTCTACAGCAGGAGAAGGGAGTGCATGTCAGATGGCCTGGGTGCGTTAGTGCAGCGCTAGCCCACAGAGGGGCTGCTGTGTGTGTGTTCCCATCATGGATACTCATCGATCGAATGGTGCAAAGGATCTAAGCGCATCCAGGACTGGTCATTCTGGTCATGCCCGATTGACCGGGACATCAAGCCCATGAGGGAAGGGTTAAGACGAGCAAACCCATGAGGTAGGGGTTAAGACAGCCGTTATAGTTGGTGATTCGATCATTAGGCATGTAGATAGCTGGGTGGCTGGTGGACGTGAGGATCGCCTGGTAACATGCCTGCCTGGTGCGAAGGTAGCAGACCTCACGCGCCACCTAGATGAGGTCTTAGATAGTGCTGGGGAGGAGTCTGCTGTCTTGGTACATGTCGGTACCAATGACATAGGAAAATGTGGTAGGGAGGTTCTGGAGGCTAAATTTAGGCTTTTAGGTAGGAAGTTGAAATCCAGAACTTCCAGGGTAGCGTTCTCTGAAATGCTTCCCTTTCCACATGCAGGACCCAAAAGGCAGGCAGAGCTCCGAAGTCTCAATGCGTGGATGAGACAATGGTGCAGAGATGAGGGTTTTGGATTTGTTAGGAACTGGGGAACATTCTGGGGAAAGGAGAGGCTCTTCCGAAGGGATGGGCTTCACCTTAACCGGGATGGAACCAGACTGCTGGCATTAACCTTTAAAAAGGAGATAGAGCAGCTTTTAAACTAGATAATAGGGGAAAGCAGACAGTCGCCCAAGAGCGGATGGTTTGGAAGAATGTATCCTTGAAGGATACTACCAAAAGCAGAGAGGTTCCAAAAAAGAGTAAAGTAGCCCAAATGCCCTCGAGTATGGAGCAGACAGAGCTTAAAGATCCCAAATTACCCATGTCTACCAACAGCCAAACTAATATGAATAAAATGCAGTCTCTAAAATGCTTGTATGCAAATGCTAGAAGTCTAAAAAATAAGATGGGAGAGTTAGAATATATAGCACTAAATGAGAGCTTAGATATGATTGCAATCTCAGAGACATGGTGGAAGGAGGACAACCGGTGGGACACTGTGATACCTGGATATAAACTATATCGTAATGATAGAGCTGATCAAATTGGTGGAGGGGTTGCGCTCTATGTTAGAGAGGGCATTGAGTCAGAAAGGATTAAAGTTTTGCAGGAAACAAAATTTGCTGTAGAATCTCTATGGATTGAAATTCCATGTAAAAAAAACACATCCTGATCCACCTCTCCCACAGGCAGTACCTGCGGCTTATGGTAGGAGGATGGCACTACCAGTACAGAGTATTCACCTTCGGCCTGGCCTCCTTGCCGAGGGTCTTTACAAAATGCCTAATGGTAGTAGCCACCCACTTGTGCCGACAAGGGGCTTTCATTTTCCCCCTACCTGGCGACTAGCTCATCAGAGAGAATACAGCCTCAGAGTTCTGTCAGGCCACAAAGCGGGCAACTCTCCTTCTGCAGCACCCGGGGTTTGTCATCAACTACCCCAAATCCCATCTCTTCCCAGCTCAATGCCTGGAGTTCATAGGTGCCCAGTTGGACATGTTGCAGATCAAGGCCATCCTCCCAAAAGAAAGGGGAGAATGCCTCAGTCAAATGGTAGGAGTGGTACAGCACTGCCGGTCATCCCAGAGTAACGAAGCAGCTCTTCAACCTCTGGGGCAGGCCCATGATGGATCTATCAGCCTCTCTAGACAACACGCAGCTACCCCGGTTCTACTCACGGCAGCACCCGGAGATAGTGGCAGCAGATGGCTTCCTGATTTTGTGGTCCGAGGGCCTACTCTATGCATTCCCATCGACCCCCCTGGGTGCCAGGACCCTGTTCAAGATCCTGATCGAAAAGGCATCAGTCTGCCTGGGCCACCTGGGGGCAATCAGGCAATCTTGGCTCCCTCTGCTGCTCTCCCTGTCAGTGGCGCTCCCAGTTGCTCTGGGCCGAGCCCAAATCTCCTATCTCAGGAGGAGGGCTCCCTCCTGCACCCCAATCTGGGGTCCTTAACACTAACAGCGTAACTGCTGTAAGGGTAGCTCTGGCCCCCTTCAACTTTACAGGAGAGGTCGAGGAGATCCTACTGGCATCCGGGAAACCCTCCAGCAGATGGGCATATGCCTTTAAGCGGAGAAGATTCTCCACCTGGTGCACGGAAAAGGAGGAGAATCCCTTCTTCTGCCATGTGCAGGTAGTCTTCCAGTACCTGCTGCTTCTGTCCCACTCTGGGCTGAAGTCTAACTCAGTAAGGGTGCATCTGAATGCCAAATCACTTACCATTACCTTGTTGAGGGTAAACCCCTCTCAAATCAGCCCTTGGTCTCTAGATTTCTCCGGGGCCTTGTTCTATCCCAGACCCCTCTTTGGCCTCCGGCTCCAAAACCGCCATGCCCCTGGCTACTTGCCACCTGTGTTACCTATCTTGGAAAGTGGTTTTTTCAGTGGCCCTCACATCCATCTCGAAGAGTGAGCGAACTCTAGGCTCTGGTGTCAGACCCAGCATAGATGAGGTCCTATAAGAACAGGGTAGTGCTCTGCACACACCCCAAATTCCTCCTGAAGGTAGTTTCTCCTTTCCACCTCAACCAGGAGGTGGTCCTCCCCACCTTCTTCCCACAGCCTCACGCAGGCAGGGAGGAACTAGTTCTGCATTACTGGATTGCAACCGGGCCCTGTCCTTCTACCTACAGCGGACTGAGGCCCACTGCAAGGCTCCTTGGCTTTTTGTGTCTTGTGACCCCAGCAGACTGGGGCTCCCCGTGACCATGCGAACTCCGTCCACTTGGGTGGCAGGACTGTATTGCCCTCACTTCTGAGCGAGCTGGCTTCCCCCTTGAAACAATAGATCACAGCGCTCGTGTGAGGGCTATGGCCATGTTGGTGGCCAACCTCCGCTCTGTGCCGGTGATGGAAATCTGCAAGGCCGACACAGAGTCTTCAGTTCACACATTCGCAGCTCACTTCTGCCTGGAGAGTGAGTCTTGCAGGGATAGTGCCTTTGGCCAGGCAGTTCTCCATAATATTCTCGGGATGTAGGCAACTTCTGCCCTCTGACCCTTCTGTGTTCAGGCTACTGGAGTGATAGAGTTTGTGGACATTAGGGTCTTGCAGAGTTTCTCACCTTCTGCAACTCATGGCTATCCACCTGGTCGCTGTTGGTGCTGTCCTAGTTCAGTCCTCGGCAGCCTTGAGCTAGGGAGCCTTATATGTGAGGAGCTTGTTCCTGGAGAAAGTGTGGTTACTCACCGGTAACAGATGTCCTCCAGGGACAGCAGGAATCAATCCTCACAACCCTCCCTCCTCCCCTAGGAGTTGCCTCTCTATGTTCATTTAGGTTATTGCCGTCCTACCTATGTCATCTGTCTGAGCAAGATGGCACCCTTGGGTGGGAAGGGGACCATGCATGCATGATAGCATTCCCAAAGACTTTCTTTGAAAGCTGGGGAAATGCTCCGCGCAGGCTCTGTCTGTGCTGATGTCACCCATATGTGAGGACTGATTCCTGCTGTCCCTGGAGAACACCTGTTACAGGTGAGTAACTATACTTTCCCAGCAATTACTGCAAAGAAATGTCCCCTAATGCACTGCGGCAGCATGCACAATTACTGCACAGAAAGATCTCCTAACACACTGTGGTAGCATGCACAATGACCTCACATAATGGTCCCCTAATACACTGTGGCAGCATGCATAATAACTGCAGGTGCACTTAACTCCACCTATTGGGGTAACTGTGCAGTGCTCACCATGCTCACTCTCTGCCCCTAAGTCATCCTTTACCACCCCAATGCGCAATTCACAACATGGAAATTGGTTTGCACTGTGCTAGGCCCTCACTGTCAGTTCCTGCAGGTTTCAGCATGCACTTTCACACTCCAAAACCCACACTAATGGCATATTGCACTTTAGTAAATGGATCTTCAATCCTAAAACACTTCAAAATAAGTGCAAGTGAATATTATTATGAGTTGTTATAAGCAAACATCATACCCAAGGTGAGTATGTGTGAAATGTGTGTGAATAAAGTTGTATATATTACAGTTTACCTGCAACAAGGTTGCAAATCAATATGCAAAGTACAAATCAGCTAGAAAATGTTCTCAAATTGAGTTCTGAGAACAATCTGTAGAAACCATTTGTTAAGCAGTTACCATGTGATAATTTTGTGAGAACAGAAAATTCTGTTCTCGTCATTATTAGCTTTCGATATTCGCTAAAAACATGCTTAATATATTTTGTTTATATCCATCAGTTACTGAGACCATCCAGGAAGAGAAGAGAAAGGAAAACCAAAAAGAACATCTTGTAAAAAAGGACAAATTCCAAGATATTCAAGAAATGTCCCTAAAAATATTTCCTGTGGGATGGAAAGGCGCAACACAAGGAATCAGCAGCTGGAATCAGAGAAGGAGCAGAGAGACCCTGCAGGAGACTCACCAAATGGAGTTACTGAGTTTGAAAGAAGTGACAGGGAGCTCACAGACATTCCTGTCGCCCAGAGACACCTGAGAGCAGAGAGAATCTTCCAAAATAGCAACAGTGACAAAATGACTTCTGAACTCCACCAAGGAAAGAGGAAAGGGATACAAAGCGGAAAGAAACCTTTTACATGCACTGTGTGTAATAAAAGTTTCAATGGGTCATCGACTCTGAAAAGGCATCAAGTAATACATAGTGAAAAGAAGCCTTTTACATGCACTGTGTGTAATAGAAGTTTCAATCAATCATCGACTCTGAAAAGGCATCATCAAATGATACATAGCGGAAAGAAACCTTTTACATGCACTGAATGTAATAAAAGTTTCAATCAGTCATGGATTCTCAAAAATCATCAACTAATACACAGTGGAAAGAAGCCATTTACATGCACTGAATGTAATAAAAGTTTCAATCAGTCATCACATCTGAAAAGGCATCATCAAATGATACATAGAGGAAAGAAACCTTTTACATGCACTGAGTGTAATAAAAGTTTCAGTCAGTCATCAAATTTAAAAAAGCATCAACTAATACACAGTGGAAAGAAACCATTTACATGCACTGAATGTAATAAAAGTTTCAGTCAGTCATCGACTCTGAAAACACATCAAGTAATACACAGTGGAAAGAAACCGTTTACATGCACTGAATGTAATAAAAGTTTCAGTCAGTCATCACATTTAAAAAGTCATCAAGTAATACACAGTGGAAAGAAACCTTTTACATGCACTGAGTGTAATAAAAGTTTTAGTCATTCATCACATCTGAAAAGGCATCATCAAATGATACATAGAGGAAAGAAACCTTTTACATGCACTGAGTGTAATAAAAGTTTCACTCAGTCATCACATCTGAAAAGGCATCATCAAATGATACATAGCGGAAATAAACCGATTACAAGCACTTATTGTAATAATAGTTTCAGTCATTCATCAACTCTGAGAAAACATCAAGTAATACACAGCGGAAAGAAACCGTTTACATGCACTGAATGTAATAAAAGTTTCAGTCAGTCATCACATTTAAAAAGTCATCAAGTAATACACAGTGGAAAGAAACCTTTTACATGCACTGAATGTAATAAAAGTTTCAATCATTCATCGACTCTGAGTAAACATCAAGTAATACACAGTGGAAAGAAACCGTTTACATGCACTGAATGTAATAAAAGTTTCAATCATTCATCGACTCTGAGTAAACATCAAGTAATACACAGTGGAAAGAAACCGTTTACATGCACTGAATGTAATAAAAGTTTCCGGCAGTCAGCACATTTAAAAAGTCATCAAGTAATACACAGTGGAAAGAAACCTTTTACATGCACTGAGTGTAATAAAAGTTTCAAAAGGTCAGTGACTCTGAAAAATCATCAAGTAATACACAGTGGAAAGAAACCATTTACATGCACTGAATGTAATAAAAGTTTCAATCAGTCATCGACTCTGAAAAAACATCAAGTAATACACAGTGGAAAGAAACCATTTACATGCACTGAATGTAATAAAAGTTTCAATCAGTCATCAAATTTAAAAAATCATCAAGTAATACACAGTGGAAAGAAACCATTTACATGCACTGAATGTAATAAAAGTTTCAATCAGTCATCGACTCTGAAAAAACATCAAGTAATACACAGTGGAAAGAAACCATTTACATGCACTGAATGTAATAAAAGTTTCAATCAGTCATCACATCTGAAAACTCATCAAGTAATACATATAGGAAAGAAACCGTTTACATTCACTGAGTGTAATAAAAGTTTCAGTCAGTCAGCAAATTTAAAAATGCATCAAATGATACACAGCAGAGCAAAAATTTTTTTCATGAACTAAATGTACTAAAAATATCAGTTCAGTGGGGGGGGGGTGGGGGCGCTTAGTGAGCCCATTGGCAGAATGGCCGCATTCTAATGTAGCTCCGTCCCAGGCTTCCCAATTTCTTAGGCAAACAGAAGAATCTTAATACGCATGCATTGGTCCCCTAAACTCCAACTGAATCGGGCTTTGTGGAGAGTCGGGTGACTCCCTCTCCAAAACCAATCACAACTAAGAAAGAAAGAACCATGAGAGTGCTAGGACACCTAAACCGACTGCCCCACACAAATAAAAGAGCTGCGTCTGGGCAAGCACACAAACCACTTTACCCTCACGAGATCGAAGCCACTTACACCTACACAGTGCAGCAGCGTGCGTCTTGCGAACGCATAGGGGATATTGAGTTCCATCGCTAACAGGAACAGCAGCGTTCATCAACGGAGAAGGTGCTCCATCCAGGAAATAGTGCCCCCCTCAAGGCAAACCCCCCCACTCCTGTTGTGTAGCACTGTTCCCTTTATACCACCCCCCCCCACATCCCGTTTAACCCGAGTGCACGAAGGCCGTGGCACCCCCCCCATTTCCCCCCCAAGGAGCTTGGCTCCATTGTTTTCTGCCACCCCACACACTGCTACCACCACCGTCGAGCGCGGTCTGAAACCCCGTGGAGTCGCTCCCTCTCGCGATTTGCGGGCTCGGATGCGGTTGAGTCCTCTTGGGCACGAATACCCTCCTCACCCCCCGCGCCATTGGCTGAGCCAGTCCAGTGGTACTGAGGGGCCAAACGGCGTGGAGTCCAGCAACAGCCAGCGGCTCGCGCGCTACCACGCGAGCCGCATACCGCCGCTCCCTGCCGGTTGGGACATTTTATACTGGCGCTCGAAACCCGTTCTTGATCACGTCAACGGCACTCAAGCGCCTCAATATACGCCGCCACTATCGCGTACGACCCGAGCAAAACACTATGCTGCCCTTGTGGGAGAAGCGGGAGCTCCCCCTGATGACCCAAGAGTGGGGCATGCCGGTGTTGTCAGATGCTCTCATGTCGCATATCCTGGGGAACAGCTGCTGGATCTGTGGAAACCATAAGTGTCCCATGCCTGCGAGGAAGGCGCCGCTAGAAACCCTGGGGGCCTGGGACCGGGGGATGCGAGCAGTACCAACACAGTTGCGAGGGCAAGAGTGGTGCCCCGGATCACGCCTGAGACAAATGCCAGACAATACCTCGTAGGAGTTCTGGTGATGAGACTGTGGAAACGGTGATGAACCAATGACTTGGAGCCAAAAACATGCTGTCTTTTGACACCGCCCTACTCGCTCGTGGACAAACGTCGTAGGGGCTTTGCGCGGATATAGCAGAGCGAAAGTGACAGCTCCGCGCGGCCTAAGCGAGGATCAAGGAGGTGATGAAGCACCCCATGCGGACCTCCGGGGTGACATAAAAGACCTGGGGTACATGGCGGGGGCCGAGGTAGGTCGAGAAAAAAGTTGAAGGACATTGAGACTGGCTGCAAAATGGTGGATTTATCAATTGTACTCTCGCTAGGACCGAAAGGAGCAGAGTAAGAGGAGGAAGGAAGGGGCGAGAGGTAGTGCTCTAATGGGAGGCCAACCTGGAGAGAGCGGACGGCGGAGGGAATCAAAGCTGACAAGTAGTAATGTGTGTGTGGTGGCTTAGGTGAAACATGCTATGACACTGACTCTATGACCCACCGTTACGCACCACAGTGTGCGTTTAGTCGGAGCGTCGCTCCCCTGTGGTAGAGCCGCTCTGCGTCGGGGCTGCCCGGTGCCAGACGCTGACCCCAAGAGAGGGTGGACTTGCCTCACAAAATTTGATCGCTAGAATTTACTCCCGGCGATAGGGGAACTCGCTCCTTGCCCCTGAGGTGATGGAATGAAAATTGAGGAGAGTGAACATAGTCTTTTTTTTTTTGTTGCGGTTTGGTGAAAAGCCACGCCCCTATAACAACCTGGGGATTGTCATATGTGCGCTTCCTGCGATATGTACAAATGCTGCACTTTCGTACTGCAGGGGGGCGGATGGGATGAGACGAAAAGACGAGAGTGACGATTTCGAACCCACAGCTTGATCGTAAGGTTATGTGTCGGATTCGCACACCTTCCTGTGTTTTTTCTGTTTATGTTAAGTGGGGGGCGCATCGACTAGTTCACTCTGGTTCCCAGCCCCAAGTCAGCGCTGGGATCGCAAGCATTCGAGATGGCCCTCATGCTAGAACGCCCCGATCCGCACGTGCACGTCTGCATACCTCACACACGGATAATAACGCAGCCAGCCACTCCGAGAGCACGGACGATGACCAGCAGAGGGAAAAGAGAGAACAGCAACCCACGCCCACGTCGCGCCTTTTGCGCTTCCGTGTTCAGCAGAGTTGTACAGCGAGTTGGAGCTATTTGTTTGTGTCATACAATCACGCAAACGCACCACTTTGCTGCGCAGTGACGGGGTCACTGAACACATAAAATGGCATTTGCTGTCTTCCTGGTCTTTTCCGTTCGGGCATGAACCTCCTCTTGTGGTAACAAAAAGATCACTCAGCGGAAAAAGACAACATACTGAGGCCTGGAGAGGGCCGCTGCGCTCTAGGCGGGGGGGTCTGGTTTGAAGCTAAGCAGCTGCCGTCAACCACGACCCCTCAGCATCAACATTCGCATTCGTTTCGCGCACACTCGGGCACACAGCGCGGGGAAAATCATGCTTGACCTTCCCTGGGAGCGGTAGGACCGGGGACTCTGTTTCGTTTCCCTGACCACCACAGGAGCTAGGATGCGGGCCAGCGAGTTCTTCGTTTCTCAAGGCACCTCAAAAAACTGGCGTAGTCTAGTTTTGTGTCTGCTTGTTTGCTGTTCTCCATCGCTGTCTTTTGTTGAGCTACCCCAGTGCACTATCGGTCTCTC
This sequence comes from Ichthyophis bannanicus, assembly GCA_033557465.1. Lineage (NCBI taxonomy): Eukaryota > Metazoa > Chordata > Amphibia > Gymnophiona > Ichthyophiidae > Ichthyophis > Ichthyophis bannanicus. The sequence goes on from JAWIIG010000076.1 coordinate 325,350, forward strand.
GGGAGTCTGGCAGGGATGCGGGGTATATGCCCTATCCCGCCGAGCCCCCCCGGGTGGGGGGGGAGGGGCTTGTGGGCGCACGGTGGGCGGGAGCTAGGGGGGGGGCGATCGATGGGCTGCCGCACTTCTTTTTGTAACAACGGGGGGGCGCTCAAGCGGTTCCATTGGACTGGATTCTTTATTTGCCGCAGTTGCGGTAGTGCATGGGGGAACCTACGGGAACCCTGGTGCACTAGTTAAACCAATCCTGTCTGCGTATAGGGTGCGGCATTCCCTGTGTGGGGCGCGGCAAGAAGTACCGGGACGGAGTTTAAGATTGTGGGGGGTCAGTTTTACGTGTTCCTGGGTTCAACTCGAGTGAGACAGGACGCAGGCGCTTCCTGGGGGTTTAATGACGCGGGAGAGGGGGGGATGGGAGGTATGTAGGCCCCCCTGGGAGGATCGGTGGTGGGAGGTCTACACAGCCTAGGGTTGCAGGGTGGGATCCTTTGAGGATGGGGGGAGTGGGTTATCGTAAGTTTTTTTTCCGGAGGAGGAGCAATGAGGGTAGGGGAGGTCATCTCTACAGATAGTGGGCTCTGGGTGGTCTGTCAGGGAGATGGATTTTATGCTCTGGAAGCCCGTACATTTTTTCCCCGAAGTTGTGGAGGAGATAGGGATAGCACTACGCTGTGGGTACAGGGGGGGGAAACACAAGGGTCGGGGGACGGGCCAATGGTGGTTGTTTGAACTATCCACAATGTTTGCGCGTGATTTCTCTGAATGTTAAGGGTTTCTTAAAAGTTCCCCTCAAACAAGCGTTCCCTGCTGGTCTCTGGAACTGCGGACCCTGAAAGGGGGACATTGTACAGTCTTTTTACAGGAGTGACCAATCATCTGCGTCTAGTAAACAGGGGTGGTTTTAAAGCGTTAACCCTTCTACTGAGGGTGGGTGGGGTAGCATCGGGACGTGCCTGGGACGGGGGAAGAAACGTGGAGTGGCTTTTTTATTCCATCAGAGCTTAGCTCTCCGGGTGGGAGGACGGGGTTAAAAGAGATAACCCGTGAAGCGGTGGCCTTTTTGCGACTCTACGCTTGGAGGGGTTCATATTAACTTTAGTCTAAACAATCTGTGCCACCGATGAATGAAGGACCGGGATCATTTTTTATGAAGGTGAAGGGCCCTTGCTGGCTGATCGTTCGCAAAAAGCCCCATTATTACTAGGCGGGGATTGTAATGCCCATCTGGTTCCCCATTGTGGATTCCAAGGGTAGTACTGGGAGGGTGGTGGGCAGGGCCCGGTTAAGGCCTTTGCAAGAAACCTTCTGGTTGGATCTGGGTTTGAGCGAGGTGGAGGGATACCCATGAGGGGGGGAGGAAGAAGCTACAAATATTATTACCCCGTCCAACAGGTGCATACCAGCATAGATTATTTCTGGTGGGACCCACCGGAATGATGGATGGGGAGGAGTGGAGGCGGGGTCAAGGGGCTCGAACCTGGTTGGATCACGACCCATGCCTGGATCACCATTCCGTGGGGACTTGTACAGTGACCGGCCAGTGGCTGTGGAGACTTTGATGTGCCGATTCCTTCGGCGCCAGTACGCTGTGGCAGGCGAAAAACATGGCCGTTTCATAAATGACTTGTTTGAGTTAAAACGCATTTCTGGGGAAAGTCCTATGCTTCCCCATAGGATGGGACGATTTCAAGGCCACGGCTCGGG